>RPOG01000364.1:98585-417575 GCA_008086565.1 Thalassoma bifasciatum | reverse complement strand
CAACATTTAATAATAGAGTCAGAATCATGTTTCCCACTCAGCGTGAGACGAACCGGCATCACTGATCACACACAGAGTTTATTCAGTCCAAAACAAACTTAACAGAGGATTAAAGCTGACTCTTCTTATATTTTAGAGTCTGGCACAGGTCTCTGGACACTCAGGGGTAAATGAAGGTGCCAAAGACGTTAACTCTCTCCCTCCACCTGTCCATCAGTGTGGCTGGAATCACTGAAATGTATTCTGGGACGCAGCTGAGGGAGGGGCTGTGGGTGTTGAGCCACACAAGAGCCTCTCTGAGGAGTCTCCCAACATAATGAGACAGGACTAATGAGACTAATTGGTGCTTAAATTAACGGTGTCTGCTTATTGGGCGACTTCATAAATGAAGAGTGAGACCAGTGTACTCACTCTGTGTGGTCACTTAAATCTGTGCAGCCCTCACTCATGCAGATATCTTGTTACCTTTAAATAAGAGGCTGTTTGAAGCTCTGGGGCAGGACGGAGAGCCTCTTACTCTTTAGTGATGTCCAATGAGCCTGTTTCTGATTGAGAGGGAGAAGTTTGACTCAGTGGAAGAATAAAGAGAGAAGAGAAGTGACGTGAAGAAAGACAACTCAGGACCGAGCAGCTTTGATGTAGATATTTTCAGTATTGATGAGGCTAAGTTGTGAGCTGGATAATCCCAGAGGAAATATCTATCTAACATGTCATCTGGTGATGTGAGGGGTTTATAGATCCAGTCTTACACCAAACAAACCACAGACTTGATTGAGCTTTGTGATCACAGAAAACATGAATACAAGTCAATATTTTCTAAATAGAGGGTTATGTCAGAACTTTCTAAGCAGTAACACTGCAGAACTATGCTCTGAGACAAGCATTTCAAAAGTCTGGTCCAGGGGGGAAATTGTGGCCTGAGATCCATCCTCAAAACAGCCCCCACCTTTCATCTTACAAGGATATAACTCTGGCGCTGAAACAAGACATGTTCTGAATTGTGTTTGTTATATTTTCTTTTCAAGTGCTCAAACAAAGTAAAAGTCTATCCAGTAGTGGTATGAGATGCTGCAAACTTTGGTATCAATCTAATACCAAGTATATACAGGGGCAGTATCACCAATATCAATACAGATACCAATGCTTTCTACATGGAAAAGCAGTTCATCAAAATTCATCAAAATAACGCATCCATAAATACAAGTAAAAAACAAAGCAACCCCCCCCCCTTTTTTTTTTTAAATCAGAAAATAATTATGTGCTTTAATTTGTTCCTTGCAATTAATTTCTATTCATATTTTTAAGATTTAATTTTAACTAAACAGCTTGCACATCCTGGCAGATAAACCATTACAGACATATGAAACCATTTAGGAAATCAGCAATTTACTGACACTGCAAAACAACTTGCACCGGGTGGTGGTCTAATAAATGTGTTAAGCAGAATATAACATATTTAGCAGGGTGCTCAGAAGCAAAGTGTGTGAGAGGAGTACACATATAGAAGAGAAAATAAAGGTGAAACTTAAGTATCTATCCCATCACATAAGTATTGATCGCTACTGTCACCTATATTGGTATTGCTATATCCAGTAAAACCTCACTAAACCACATTTGGACTGTATGTATGCTACTTGTATAAAGCTAAAGCTCCGTACAATCTGCAGAAACTCAACAAGTCTTACAGCTGATGTCTTTAGATGATTTAATTTAACATGATGTGAAAATCTGAGAGTTCAAAAAACATACCAGAACACAAAAGAGGTAATTCAACCTGTGAAATGGTACAGAAAAGACAAAAAAATGTTTATAAAAAGGGTTCAGAAGTGATTCAACCCCAGCCATTTAGACTGTTGTGCCCACGCATGAGCCCCTCAAGGATGTTTGAGCTCACTTGAAGACTGATTTTTACAGAAATCTCTAAAAGAAACAGTTAACAAAAGAAGCATTCATGTGTTACTTTCAAGGTTGATACATATGTCAGTTCAAGCTAAAGGATCTTTGGCATTTCCACAAAATGAGATCTGGCATTGGACACAAATATTTGGATTCTACTGCTTCAAAACTCTAAGACAGGGACGACAATGAGGAAAAATGATGCACAGGTCGTGACGCTTTGGTGCTGCGGATGATTTCCTATATCAAAAGATTTATAGGAGAGCGTGTGATTGGTCAACACAAGACTATAGTCGACAAATGAAGAGGAACTTCCAGTTTCTACAGATAATTGCCACATGAAAACAGTTCTCGTTATAGGATCTGTGTTGAAAAAGGTCAGAGTAGGAAGCTCATGAAAAGGAACGTTTCTAGCTCTCAGCTATTGGAATATATTAAAGGCACAGTATCAAACATTGTTATGTTTGTACAACAAACTGAAGAGGATCATTTGGTGATGAAATTTTGCATGAGGGAAGTGGGTTTAGGGTTGTAACTTGCTGAAAGCTGTGGAGTTAGGGAAGGAACGTCTCTTTCTTGTATTCTTCTATTTTAAACATCTTGCTGTGTATGCTTTGATGATTTAATGTAAGTTGAAGAAAGAAATAAAGACCGACTTTACTTCCACAGTGAGCTTTGCCTGCTGCTGCACACCTTACAGGATTTTGTTGGTTGAAAGAAGAACAATTTAAAGAAATTGCACTTCAAGGGTCCGTTTCAGTCAAAGCCTTTCTCCTCTATCAAGTTGCAAAGCAAACGTAAAAAGCTTTCCGAAATAAAGGAGCAGACTGTGCGATGGGAGCAGAGCAGACTGCCTGCAGGCTCCTGTTTATTTCTGCAGCTCTGCCTGCGGCTAAGACTCCAGATGGGTTTTAAAATCGTTCTCTGCACAGAAATCAAATGTTTTTCTGCAAAATCTTTCCCATGGCAACCACTTTCCCCTCCAACATTTGGCACTGGTGACCACTCCCCTCATGTAGAAAACGATCTGTTAAATTAAAAACAATATTGCGACGGGGAGATGAAACGTTGAGTCAAAAAAGGAGGAAGTTACAATAGAAAAGAAGGCGGGAGACCGACAGCAGCACAGTTTTGTGTGACAATAATGTGCCTCAATAGGAGAGGAAATTGACTGTGTAAAAGCGAATCATTACTGCGGCTGCCTTTCCTTTGTAATGACAATATGTGTCTCTCCACATCCCATCAGCGAACATGCCCCTAAAATGACGGCAGGAAATGAGTCCTGAAGATGACTGTTGGCTGCCACTGAGAGCGATCGGGATGACAACCAGAGGAACGCTACAAGCCATTAACACAGAGCCAGGCGGCGTACGAGCATTGTAGCAGGATACATGACAGGAATCAGGACACAAAAGGCAAGGGCTCATGGGATTGAAGGCATGGCTGTGAAAACGGCAAACAACAAGATCACATCAGTTTCATGCCTGAACAGATTACTGTAGAGCAAGAGGAAATACAGACATTGTGAGGCTCTGACGGAAACATGAACAGACTTCATGTACAGACTGCAGTGAGTACGATACTTCACAGCGGATGGGTACCGTCAAAACGGACCGTACAACCATGCCTTTGGTTTGGGAGATATCATCAGCCTTTCCTGAATCCACAGTGGGAAGACGCATGTGAAAACAGTCCAAAAATCAGATACCAAGAGCCTCACGCAGCTGAGCTAGAGTCAGAGCTGAAGGATGGAAAGAACCTCAAAGTGGGGCTTTCATGCATTCACATATTGTAAACATGGATATAAAGTTATAATTCTGAATTTTCAGGCTAAATGTGTGGAGATTTTCAAACAAGCACTTATTCATATCTTGTGGAAATATCTGCATCAAGACAAAAAGTGCAAGATCTTCAGGAGGCTTTAATGACACTTGGTCATTGGATGACACGTTTATGAGGCCTCAAACACCTAGGTCTTCCTATAGCTCTGCCCCAACAGGCCTCCAGAAGGCAGGCCAATCAGAAGGAAGGGGGGTTGCGGAGCAGGGAGCCTTAAAGATGCAGAAGCTTGAAGACATAGTGGCTGAAACACAGGTTTTCTGAAACACAAGTGTCAGAAAAATAGGGATTTTCTTGTAGCTGTAAATCATGTAAAGTTACTACAGCAGTACCAGAGGGACAGTGGAAGACCTAATAAGAGAGAAAAGAAACCATATATACCTTTCTTTAAGTGAATTCATACCTTACTTTAAGTGAATTCACAGTAATTAACGGTAGTTGAAAAAGAAAAAAATAAAAAATCTTAAAATAAATTTCATTTAGGGATGTTCAATGCCACTGTTTTTTTTTTTCAGACCAATACCAGTATGCATGCTCACTGATACCAAGTATCGATAGCTCTTGAACTTTTGATACGTAAAATTTCAATTACCACCATTCATTTTGGATAAGGACTTTCATTTAAAAGGACCATAAAGAGGCATTTCAGTCACTCTGTCCTTTAGTCCAAAAAGAAACGGGCAATTCTCTCTAGGTTTATGTTTTGTTTTATTTATTTTTATTATTATTATTATTTTTTTTTTTTATTAAAATAAAAGGCAAAATTAAAATTTGAACTCTGCTAGAGTTTGATTCAAAGATGCAAAATTTAAAGAACAAAACTGGAACAAAGCATTAACCTTTAAACTGCTTAACCATCAAGTTGAGGATTTTTTCTCTTTAAGTGTCAGAGACTTGGCAGCCTTCATGAAGACTCTATATATCGCAATAAGGGCAGTATTGGTAGTTGCCTATCCCTGATTTCATTTTAACTTGTTCTTTTCTTGTAGAGGATATTCATATAATTAAGTGGTAATGGAAATTAACTTGATAAAATAATTTGGGTATTGGCTCATGCTGCTCCGCCCTGTTTGTGTTTTGGAGGACAAGCTTGACCCTGTGGTAAGTTATGTCATCTATCAGTGGGAAAGCATGAATACCTTTTGTTTTACCTAAAAAGAAGTGACATCTAATTTTCATGAATTATGACTTCACAACCATTTTTTATTGCAAAACTAAATTTTGACTCATTCTTACACAAATCTGGAGACTTATAATGAGGCACCACCATCTGTTACGTCTCAGACAGTGTGATGTGATCATTAGTCTGTCATCTACAAAGCACAAAACAACCATATGAAGAAACGTCCTCTGATAGGACATCATTCTCTCAAATGTATCCTCCTGATTTGTTGGTCTGCTTAATCTGACAGATTTGAGGTTTCTGCCACTCTGTCGTTGACTCTGCCACCCTCCATCACAGCTGAGCTCTTTCTTCAGCCTTTCTAATACCCAGCATCCACCTGAACGCTCTGACATTGAAGTTGAAGAGATTATCTCATCACTTCTTTTTGCTCATAAAATAAATCTGTGGTCAGAGCGTGGACGTCAAACACAAACAATGTTCTGCAGCTGCAATAAACATTAATTTCAAAGGTTAGCGAAGTGATGGCAAATACAATGTGATGTAAGTCTAAACCGCCAGCATCCACAGGTGGTCTGCTGTTATTGTTCCATCTATCAGTCAGAAATAAATAGAAGAAATGTGTTTGTACACACTGTTTGTTTGTGCTGCTGTCTCTAATAGATGACTCAGAGGAAACAATAAAGCCAACTCTTACTTCAATTTACACAGACACCATCAACAGAGCAGGAACAACAGCAGAACAAGCAACAGATGATATTAAAACCAAACAGAGTCCAAGAGATAAAAGCAAACATCTGAGAACACATAAGACTCAGATCTGAGAGAGTAGCGCTGTACAAACACGTCCAAATATCAGCTGATTCACCGTCAGTCAGCCTCCTGTATACATGGACAGTATCGCTTTGACAACGAGATTACCATGTTTCTTTTTTTTATGTTTTTTTGACACATATTCTGCTCTCGTGTGCTGCAATGATGTCTTTTACATGTTGAAGTCGTCATTCAGCCGCAGCACTCATGCTCTGCTTTGTGCTGCATACACTGCTGTTTCAGTGATAGCTCTATTTTGCCGTGACAGCTTTTCAGAGTGGTTGTGGCTAAAACATGAGGCCTCTATTTTATTTTCTCTCTGAGTTCTTGCACAACATTTTCCAAGATGTAATCATTTCTTCCACTAAAACACGGGGACATAACAACTCCTGTGATACCATTTTTACTCTCACGGATTAAACACTGCCACCTACTGTACTGATATTGAACAAGTAAATAAAAGCATCGACAATCAATACTTTAAGCAAAGAGGTGTTAAGAGCTGCAGTTCTCTGAATGTCCACTGGAAGCAGAGACACAGGAAACCACATACACACCAAGTAAAACATATGATTTCTGAAGCGTTACATTGGATAATGGCCTCTACATCTGTGTATTATAGGCCAAGGATTTAGCAGAATGAAATACAAATGAGAAACTTAAAACCAATGACAATTTAAAAGACATATGAATCACTGCTGCTAAAACAGCCTTGACCCATTAATGCATGGTCTTTGCTGGATCCCTGAACATGTGCTGTGGTATCTGGCCTCAAGATGTTAGTCATAGGTCCTTTAAGTATTGTAAGTTGCAAGGTATGGCCTCCATGGATCAGCCTTGTTTGTCAAGCATGTCCCCAGGATGCTCAATTGGATTAGGACTTTGGAGGCCAGATCAGCACCTCAAACATTATTGTGCTCCTCAAACCATCCTAGAACCACTTTTGCCAAGTTTGTGCAGGGGTGTCACACAGCACCGGACCATAGGGAGATGTTGCAAGGGGGTATCCTTCATGGCTGAGGGCCCTGGTGTGTGAACTGGGTTTTCTCAACAGGACAAGGTTGTAGTTCACAATGGCTGCCTGACGAAGGAATAAGAGGAGTAATCTCACTCTTTTGGAGCATACTGCGTGTCCCCCTGATCTAAATCACAGTGGGGATGTATGGAGAGGGAAGTCTACAAATATGGACATCAGTTCCAGACAGTGGACGCCAAACATGAAGCCTTCTTCATCATTTGGAGCAACGTTCCCACTAGCCTCCTGGAAACACTCACATCATGCATGATCAAACACATTCTAGAAGTGATCAAGAGAAACGGTGGAGCTTTTCATTACTGAGTCCATTTTTCTACACATTGATTTCTACTTTAGGGTTTCTCAGGTTTGTTTGAGCTCTTAAACTTCTGATCAGCTGATGAACAATAAGTTGCTTACTTAGATCATTTTTTGTGTCACTTCCATTTCTTTCTTCTTTTTGCATTTTGAAACTACACCTAGAATCTTCTAATGACCCAACATTGCAAGTGTAAATTTGTGGACTGGACAAAGTATGTAGCAAAGCTAAGATGTGTGGTGTAGTAGCAACATTCCCATGGGTTGCTGAACCCAATATTTGTCAACAGAACATCACCCACTGCATCAGACTGCCTCTGCCAGCTCACCACCAACCCATAGTGCATCCTGGTGCCACCAGTTCTCCAGGGAAGCAACACACGTACCCAGCCAACTACCTAATGTAAAAGAAGATGTGATTCATCGGACCAGGCCACTTTCTTCAATTGTCCAGTTTTGTTGCTCACTTGTCCATTGTTGCTTTCGATTTTTGACGGGATATCATGGGCACCCCGACTGATCTGCAGCTATGCAGCTTCATTCACAGTTTTTTACTGTTTGTGACACCTTTCTATAAAAGCCAGCATTAACTTCTTCAGTAATTTGAGTAGGATCCGACCACACAGAAAAGCCTTCACTCTCTTTCTGACTCAATGAGCCATGGCCACCCGTGACCCTGTCGCCAGTTCACCACTGTTTCTTCCTTGAACCATTTTTGATAGACCACTGCAGACTGAGAAAACTCCACATGAGCTATAGTTTTGGTCGTCCTCTGACCCACTTGTCTCACCATAACAATTTAGCCCTTGCAAAACTCACTCAAATCCTCACGCTTGCCTATTTTGCCTGATATGTCTCTGCCACCAAAAGGTGCCATGATGAAGAGTTTTTTCATTTCAACTTTCAGTCCTCATAATGTTTCCTTAAATCCATGTGCATATATTCTATATCCCAAACAGTGAATGACAAAACCATAAGAGCAAGTTCTACCGTTTGTTCTTTGAGCTTCAAAGATTGTTGGGCCTAGCGCCACTCGTTTTATCATTTATCTTTAGACTGGATAGTTATATCAATGTCAAATTTTTAATACATGCATTTTGGTCCATTGACTGTTGACAGACTGTTCATCACAGCACTGATCAGCCCACACTAAAATATATACCAAACACAGCAATACTCCAGTTAATGGAGACAGGAGGAGGGAGAGAAGGAAAGTGATGCACAGGACACAAAAATACAATCACACACAGACAGAAACAGCACGAACAGAACCAGAGCTGCAGCAGCAGGAATCTAATCCAGGAGGAAAAGTGTTTTAGACTCCTGCTGCTCTATAAAGTCTTCTTGATCTGCATCTTTACCTCAAAGGAAAAGCTCTCACACTCTTAAAATTCATTAGCAACGCCTAATAGATTTTTCTCTTAAGTCCTCCTCTCTTCAGTGGCGTCTTCACTCTTTGTCTTTGCCAGATTACTACAGCTACTATTTTTGCAATCAGTTTTCCTGAAAAGCACACACTGAGAACATCCCACTCTCCCTTCCCCGAGCATTACTTTTTGTTGTTGTTGGTTTGAAACAAGCTGCTGATTACAACAGAACAATGATGCAAGTTACAATTCACAAATTGGAAAAGCTAATCCTCGGTTTAAGATATCCTCTGGGCGGGAAGACTCTGCCGGGGGAGTGTGTTAGGATAACTGTGCAAACGACTTCTCTGCAGGCTTATGGAGGCATGTGCTGCAGCGATCTAGGTCAGATCACTTCACTGAGTGTGTGAATGTGTGACTATGTGTGTGTAGTAGGTAGAAAACATTGTTATTGTGGGAAAGGGACAAATAAATGGAGATGTTAGTGCAAGTGGAAATATGGATGCATGACAACACGCTCCTGTGGAAATCTAACCAAGCGATTTTTCATCTGCAGTCCTTGAAACACTGATTTATTGTGAAGGCGTAGCTGGGAGTGACATCCAGGACGGGCGTTTCTCTCAATGTCAGAGCGACGTTTCACCGGGATGAGCTTCTCTCAATGTCAAGGCTGCGTTTCATCACACCGCACAGACACACACTTCCTCCCTGCGCGTAATTAAAGAGCATTTTAATTAGAGCCCGACTCAATGATCGCTCTGTGTCCGTCATGTCTGCAGTCAAAGCAGCCACATGTGATGATGGAGGCAGAAACGGTGACGCTTACATAGATCACATAAAGTGTCTCTTCAGGTAATGAGAGGGTTTATAACAAAGCAAGATGAGGGAGAAAGTCTAGTGTCTCACACTTAAAGGCAGAGTTTTCACTCAGTTATTATGCTAACGGTGAATCCAGCTGGGTTATGTTCGGGGCTCTGGGGTCAAATCTTTCAGCAGTATTGTGCCATCCTTAACCTCAAGTCAAGTTTACTGTAGCAAAAATGAAGCCTAAACTGACCCCCAATCCTCCTTCTCAGATTATCTATTTCTTTCATGTAAAATTAACACAGATCACTCTCTCAGAGCAAGAACAGCCGCAGAATCTTTGAACACCAGATCACATATTCCTGCGACTATTAATACTACTCTATTTTCTTCCTTGACAGTGAAAACATGGTGTGGAAGAGAAAGTGCCTGTATGTAAGAATGTATGCATATATAAATCATTATTTACTAATATTACAGTATTCATTTTATCTTATGATCGATGTTTATTCATTTTCTGCATGTTTGTTTTTTTAAATGTTTTTATGCAACTATATTTAAGGTTGTTTTTTTTTCACTTTCCAGCTTACTGTATTTATGTCATAACAATAAACATATAAACAATATTATTTTGTCAATAGATGATTTTATGATCTATAAAACATCTTTTTTATAGCTGATTTCAGTGTTAAGTTTTGCACTAATTTAATCACTCTTAATGGAGGGAAAAGGGGAATGCTGGAAGGAGAGCGAGACTACCAGTTTAATTGTAATATGTAATATGAACTTATTGTTCTGAATATCTGTATGAATAAGGCAGTGTATTCATTAGAAACCTGCAAAACTCTGAGAAACATAAAATAAATGTTGCCATGTAACCAGAATGATTTGAAGGTGGAGTTTGGACCACTTCATCGGTGAGATAAGGGAAAAGCGCAGTTTGTCCTTGTATTTTATTTGTATTCATATATAACTCTGAGAGCTGCTCCTTTGAAAAGCAGCAACTTGAATGTCTGACTTTCATTGTATGAGACATTGGCTCTGTTCGCTCCTTTGAGCAAGAAAAAAAAATACATTGACTTTGATCACAACTCTGGAGTTGAGTAAATATTCTCAATAGGTACACTTTACATATTTTGCAGGGCTTTACTTTGCTATCAGAGAGACATTTTTTTGAATTATTTTTCCAGACAATACATGAATATATAACCTGCAACTCACTCATCTGCTGCTCAGGTCTGCAGGCTGAGAAGGACAAAAGTGAATAGCAAACTTAAATTGACCTTACAGAGAAAGAATGTGGAGAAAGTGGAGAAACTTATGGCTAAGTGTAGAGCAGCAAAGACCCCAAAGTCACCTGGTGGTGCAAGTGTGAAACCAAAAGGAGGATTGGGTCTCGAAACCCCCCATAAATATAGACAAAAATCAGCTTACTGAATTACTTGAGCTGTTTTAAGTCATGCTTTGTGTACTTCTTGGCATAAACACTTTGATTTCAGTGAATTCTCTAATTTAACACAGTTAATGATTTCCTGTTTGTACATAAAACTGCATTAAAAAGTGCCTGTATTTGATTTAATCTCTGCCTCCATCAGGTCAGGTGCTTTCCCAGATTCAAGCTTGCTCTACAAAGTGACTCATTTCTGCTCAGATGTCTTCTGCAGCAGCATCTAATCTGAGGTATCTCACCGCTGCGCCCCGGTAAAAGCATTTACCCGAGCTGCAGAAACAGCTTCTCTGCGTGGCTGCAGACTAAGCAGAAGGCAGAGAGGAGGGAGGGGGCACAGACAGAAACAATTAGCCTCAGGGTCCCCGGGATCATAAGTAATAATTTGAGTGAAATTAAGTGGCAGGTTTAACAAGCAGGGATAATTTCACTTTTGCATTCTTCCTGGGGGAAATCTGGCCTTTAATTGAGTTAACACTTTTTGTTTGGCAAATACTCGTCGAGCAGGCCAAGACTGCCACTGAGTCTCATTACAGACACCCTGAATCGGTGTCAGCGCCCAACCATCTCCTACCATCTCTCCGTCTGGACGTGCACAGACGCTCCCTCAGGTTTGAGCTGCTGTTGAATTTAAGCTTTCTCACAGTGTTCATGCTCTGCAACCCCTAAATACAGCTCTCATTGTCAGGGAGTGAAACAAACAGTCTGCTTTTAAAGCAAAAACTCACAAGGTTTGAACAGAGTCTAACAGCATCAGTAATGAACACAGAACACTGGACTGTAACAGTACATCATGACTGAAAAGACCAGTAATGTTGTACCTACTTGCTCAAAGTTCTTCATTATGAATTTAGACACCCAGTTCACTGCCAAAAAAAATCCCTTTGAAACTTACCTACTGAAAATTCCAGGAATTTGTCAACCCAAACACGTATTATCATCTTTTCTATTAATATACATTTTACTGTGTTTTTGTCACATTGGTTCATGTCCAAATGTTTACCTTCCTGAGAGTTTGATTTTAACCCTGTGGTGCATAGTTGTCACTACAGTAGACACCTACTGAAAACGTGTTTACTCTTAAATTCAGTGGTTCATGTGGTGGAAATTCATATTAGCCTGTGTCAGGATATTTTCATTCTTCTTAGGGCCTGAAAAAAAATTCAATTCTTTTTCCAAATATATATAATATATTTAAAGAAAGTTATAGACAAACATTGATGGGTAAAATACTATAATAACTATAAATTAGTCAGTGTTAAAATGGATGAAAGATAGTTGAAATGTTTCACAAAGCATTAAAAAAAAGGTTATTCATGAAATTACCAAAAAAAAAGAAGAATTCAAACAAAAAGTCATATTTACATTAAGTTCACACTGTTTTACGTTGAATGCTCAGTTACAAATATTTGAAAAAAATAACTTTTTCATGCTTTAAGACAGATAAAAACTTTCGAGGGAAAAATCCTGACACTGACTTTCATAATTCATGCATCAGAGGGTTAAAAAGTCATAAGAAAGAGAATAGAAACCATGATTTACAGCTCTGTTGATGAATGAAGATCCTAATATGTTCCTTATCCAGCTGCAGACATGATGAACAATGGCGAGATGAGTTATAATAAACCCTGACATCACAGTTATTCTACTCTTTAAGACTATAAATCTTTGCTTCAGGAAACTCATGTTCCTAAAGAGTCTTTGCTGATTTATTGCTAATGTATGGAAATGTGAGTTTTGGGCTCTGGTAAGGGTGGGACTCTGAGACTCAGATTGTTTTGCCCTTTGGCTCAAGCATAATCAGTGTTTACGTAGCATCCATTAAGGAAAAAGAAAGCTTTTGTTGTTAAAATATCTTTTATAAGGAATTATAAAGAAGAAACCTCTGTGTTTAAAACTGAAGAAATGCACAGCTCTCCGCCCCTCTGTTCCAGTTACTGTATGATTCTCTCAGTTACTCTAGTGAAAGTGAGAACATCCTCACTACTTTACGGCCTGATCACCACCACCCGCCCAAAAACATCTGTTGACAAAACCTCCCATGGAGTCCATAGTGGTCCATTACTGGAGCTGTGGAGAGAGGAGTGGGTGGTAGATTGTTGTTATTTGGACACCATCCACCCCCAACCCCAAACCCCATTTCCACCCCCACCCGGCCTCCCGCAGACGCTCTAATAACCTCACGGAGCCTCTGTGGTGGGATATCAAGCCATACAGTAGGTGAACAGTGGGAGGCATGTGCAGAGGATGTGTGTGTTGTGTGTGTGTGTGCATGAGGATGGATTGAGGGGTTGTTATTGTGAAACAGAAGGAAAGCAGTGGCTCCGTCACAGTGGCAGGCGGGACCCGGGATAACGGAGAACTCAATGGAGTGTTAAATGGGAAATCATCTGTTTTCAGCCACAGATTTAATGTCACTGCTGCTCTCACTCGGCTGCGCTCTGCTATTTCATTCTCCTCTGTCTCCCCCTCCTGCGTCTCTACTTCTGTTTTGTTTTTTTGTCCGATGCTCCCCAGCTCCACACACCAAAAATCCACATTCCACTCTCTATTTGAGATTCTTGTCCATTTTCTCTCTCTCTGCCCTCCCTCGTCTCTGTCCTCTGCCTCATCACGGCCCCTGCAGGCCCTCAGGTTATCTCTCACCATGGGCAGTTTCCCTCCTCGTGTTCACAGCGGGTCATTTGGGTTTGCAATGTCAGTCCGTATGCCCTCACATTGTTTCTGTCTGCGAAACACTCAAACCGTTCCTCATTAGGACGTCTCCCTTAGAGCTCCAGCAAGAGGACTAGAGAGAACTGTCAAACTAAGAAAACACTGCACCTCCTCCTCCTCCACCTCTGACACACTCCTCCATCTCCCTGCCCAGATTAAGCCGTCCATTTACAGCCTCAGTTAATAGCTTAACTCATGAGGAAAGCCATCAAGCATTATGGCTTTCAGAGAGCAGGAACTGATTTAAAAACACTCCAGAGTTTTGATTATTTCTGTTTTGTCTCTTTGTTGTCTTTTACTGAACAAAGTGAAGACTTTGAGATCAGACAGAGCTCTTTTTTATTGTTTCAGAGGAGATACCAGATCCCCTGACTCCTTTCTTTTGTTTGATTGAAACAGAAGAAACATTTGACTCTGAGGACATGCTTATTTCTATGAGAATAATAAATAAACAAACAAAAATGACAGTGTGGTCAACTATTCTTTGTTTAACATCACTAAGCAACAGAAAAATCATTTCAAATCATATTATAGATATTTACCCAACACCATTCTCAAACTCACAGACCCTCTGCCAACTAAAACCTTACCTCAAAGTTTCATCCGAAACAGAAATCCAAAAGTATATAAGTGTACATGACAGTGAAACTATATTCAGATATACGAACTTTGAGTCAAGGAGTGAAGTGGTGTTATTTTTTCAGCGCTGAGATTCCTCTTTCTAACCAGCTGCTCATAAACGAAGCCAATGCAGGGTGCAGTGGTCTGCAGTTCATGTAGTGCTCACCTAAGGCTGGCTGCAAGAGAAGAGAAGAGTTTACAGCCGTTTTTTAAAGTGTTTTGGGAAAGAAGCTCAAGTATCTAACCCCTGCACAGGTGGTAAATTGTTTTTATAAAGGGTAGGATTCATGCATTAGTTTGTCTTAATTGTTTTTTTACAGGAGCCCACCTTAGCTCCGCCTCCTTTTCTTTTTCTTAGATTCAATTAGCAGCCCACATACAGCCGAAAGCAACTCTTGAGTGTTTGTGACTTGGGTCCAGCGAGAAAAACATATCTTACTAA
Organism: Thalassoma bifasciatum; assembly: GCA_008086565.1. Classification (NCBI taxonomy): domain Eukaryota; kingdom Metazoa; phylum Chordata; class Actinopteri; order Labriformes; family Labridae; genus Thalassoma; species Thalassoma bifasciatum. The sequence continues at coordinate 403,175 of RPOG01000364.1, read as the reverse complement.
CACTGACAAATTCTTATAAAATTCCAAAATTGTTATAAACATTAAATGCAGCACTTATCAAAACCTAGCAACTAACCCACAATGCATTGTGTTGTAGAGGAGGCATGTTTGAAAAGTTCACGTAAGCAGCTCTGTCAGGCAAAAAAAAAAAGAAAAGAAAAGAAAAATGTTTTTTCAATCTAAACTAAAACCGAAACTTGGCAAGAAAAACCTGTGATTTAATCCTGCGCGGACTGACAAGTTTTTATTTATTTTACCACCAAGTCTAAATGCCAAACTAATGTTTTTATTCTACAATGAGTGCAGTGCATTGCGGTGAGTATAATGTCCAATTACACCATGCCCTTTTGGATGTAGCAATAGATAAATAAACATCCAGTGTTTGTTATTTCATTGGTTTGAGTGTTTTTTTCAAGTGGTTAACTTTGCTCATTGTCTGTTATAGATGTTATAGACAGCTCATGTCCTTAGTCTGAAAATCTGGCCCAACCAAATACTTCATTTAATAATCAATATGTCAAGTGTAATTTTGTAATTTAGTTTATCATGTTGTGGTGCATCAAAGCTTAGTGTATCAAGGTGTGATGTATCAAAGTTCCATAAGATTGTACTCAATCAAATCATAGCATGTATCAAATTGTATTGTACCGTAGCATATCATACGCTATCAAATCACATAAAATATTTCTTTGTATTTTGTCATATTGTATCATGTTCTGTTGTATCATTTTGAAACCATGTCATCAAATGAGGGAATATAAGTAATATATTGCATTACTGTCAGGCATTATACATGTTTATATGGTCTGTTGTACCTCAAAGACCTTTATTTTATCTTTTGAAACAGATTGAGGTATATCCCATCCTATCTACAAGGGAAGGATAATGGGTTACAACATTCTGACATTGTGTTCTATCATATTGCACAATAAATCTTTTACCTCTGCTCTCTAATAAAATTAACTGATGCTCTTTAGATTTTCAGCGAATGTTTACCCAGCACAACATTATGCAGGAGACGTACTAAGTTAAACTACTCCTGGCAGATTATTTTTCTGTTTGTTCTGATGCAAAACAAATCTCAGATCTTGCATCTGACAATTAAGTATCATCATCTAAACTTGCTGCCTCGGCAGAGAGTTTTTAGCAAGTCGTTGTGATTTCTGCCTCAAAGGTAAGAACAGTTAAGCATATATAACTTAGCACCATTCAATAAACTTTCCTTTCATGTACTTCCCATAATTCTGCATTCAGATAAACTCCACCCCCACAGTCGTGGCTGCAGGGATAACAGCTCAGCAGATAAACAGGGCGGTGTATTTTGACGTAGACAAAAAGCAGTAAGTAGGAAGTCACGACAGTAGCCATCTTTTCTGTTTCTGGAGGTTGAAGGTCCATCTCCTGACCCTGGGCCACAGACTGAGGAAGTCGCTCTTTGTCTGTTCTCTGTAATCCTTTGAGGGAGTCTTTTGATTCGAGGTTTTCACTGTGAAGGAATGAATGGTAGAAAAAGGGAACATGTTGCTGAATACCTGGGCTGCTTGAAATCTCTTTGATTTAAAGGTAGGAAAGCAGCAGCCTGGGGGCCTTGAGTTAGAGCTTCCTTTATGTTACGGTGTGTTTGAAGATCTTCAGGTCGACTCTGACTCACACACATTGTTTGATCCGTCCCCTGACATCGTAACACAACTTGAGTTATAATGACTTTAGTTATGTGGGGACTGATGACTCCATTGTGGCTCTAATGTTCTGTGAATCAGCTGAATTCTGCTCCTTCTGTGAATCCTCAGGCCTTTGCATACTCAAGGTCTGTCCTCAGCCAAGAAATAGAACAGAGTTGATGCGCTGGTGTAAGTCAGGTGCATGGAAAAGCTCCGGGTCACAGTAGAAGGATATCCAGTGGTCCTATGGACCCATTTACAACCTACACCATCACAAAGATCTGCACACAATTTTGGCAATGGTAGCAGCGTTGAGCTCCATTCATTCATCTGAGATAGCGTTCGTCAAGCACTAAATTAAAACTGAGGTCATTGTAAGAAAAGATGCTATATCATGGAGTCAACTTTCATCGAGTTCTGACCGTTACAGAGCTACCAGTGTTTAGGAGTTGAAAGTGACTGTGCCAACTGGTGACTTAAGCCAAATGTGTCACTGATGGTTGGCTGAGGGTCACCAGTTCACAGGGTCAGACTTCATACTGAAACACCACTGAAATCTGTGGCTGAGTTGAATGTGTTTTCTTTATCCAACTTCAGTTAATCAGACTCGACTACAAATACAAAACAATAGCTGCCAATATTCTAACTCCAGTTTTTACTTTCTGTATTTCATGAAAAAGTTGGTTTCAGGCTGAGGTTATGACAAAATATGGAGAATATCTTAAGTAAATATATAAATTATGATTATTTGAAGCAAATTTTCACATCAAAGTAAAACTAGACAATCAACTTTTAATTGTCTTATTTATTACCCTTAACTACCAAACAAATGACTATGACTAGATTATCTAAAACATAAAAAATACACATCATACATTTTCCTATGTAAAGAAACTTATGGTCGACCCTGTGTAAATTGTCAACTGAAAATGTGATTTTTTTTAAAGCAACCAATAAGTATGCTTAAGAAAAAGCATGATTGCAACAAACTTACAAAAATGTAAAAATGCCCTTACTGTGTGAATGTGTTTCACTCTTTCAAGGTGTGATTGAAGGATTGCTCTTTGCAAAACATTCTGCGCAGACATAGCACAGGAAAAAAGGTCATCAAGAATTAACACAACTCATCTTTAAGTCACCTGAAAAGTTTTCAGAGCATACAGGCACTTAATCCACATATGAAATCCCTTTTTTAACTTCTGGCCTTGCAGCCAATCTTTAAACACCAATGATTCATGTACAAAGGCAACAATGTCCATGGACTTCCAGATGAGAGCACATTTTGTCAGGGAGAAGATCAGGGACCAACATAGACACCCTGACGAGTCTGACCAGTCTCACTGCCCCTTACACAACAACCTGTGATTTACTGTGTTCTGATACCTTTACCATCAAAAACCAACATTCACTTTCACAGCACTTCCCCACAACCCAGAGGCTGGTCCATTGGTTTCCATACCTTGGAAACTTTTGGTTAACTAGAGATGTACCAATCAGACCCTGGAATCTGATACTGGTCTGATACAGTCCCAAAAAGTTTGATCGGTTATTGGTGACAACTGGTCACTAATCTCATCTATTTTCTTTAGTGGTATAGTTTTCTGTGTTTCAACAACCATGTGCAACCAATACCAAAGCCCAGGTAACAGTTTTAGTGTTGGGGCTCAAAATGTTGGATTGGTGCATCTCAACTTCTAACCTAGTCACCTGACTATTACAGTTTAGTCCTTGTCAGTTACACAGGAACAGTCTTTTCAGTTGCGCACTCCCAACCTTTCAAATGAGCAGCAACCGGCAGTACCAAAAATGAAGCTGATATACAGGTGCAATAAAAGCTGCAGCTCCATAAATGTCCATTGGAGGTCAGCCCAAAAAAACAAGGAGGCCTCATGACATCAGAAAGTCATTTTTAGCAGGATAAATAATCATGAGTACAGCCTGGTGCATAAAATCAGTCCTGGTTTAACTCATTCCTTTTATCTCTCTAAGGACTTTACATTTCATTTGTTGCAGATTCTATTTAAGGATATGCCAGCTTAATTGGATTTCAGGTCCTTAAACACATATATTACTTCCATTTCCTCATTTCATTGCATTGTCAAAATCTCTTATATTCGAACTAGTAAACCTAAAGAGGTAAATCTCCAATGTTCCCGGGTATAAACCATAACGGTGACACCTTTTGATGGATATCTGTCTGGCTGTATGCTTATCACATCTGTTTCTGCTGCAGACTCTTCACCACAGAGAGCAGCTCCAGGAAAAAAAAAGAAAAGAAAAAAGAAAAACTCTTGGAAAAAAAAAACTAGAATAAATTTTGCATTTAATTTGGCTCAAAGCAACACAAATGAGCAGAAAGTCTTTAGGCAGAGTTTCTAATGAAAAAGACTCCCACACTGTCTGGCATACTAATGCTCAGGCCTTGAATGGACTGTAGACAGGACTATAAGCAGAGCTCTGCCATATTGCTTTAGCAGCAGAATCCACTGTCCCGTGTTAAAACACACTGTCAGGAGGACTAATAGTCTTAACACTCAAGTGAATCTGATGAGTTTTTCCCAGCAAGCAGATAATGAGCAGAGAAAGGAATCTGCTTTAAGGACCCTCTGAGCTCCACTTGGTTCGTCTGCAAACTTTCTCAGCCTGGGAGGGATCAGGGGGGTGGCAGTGTGTGCACTGTGTGATGAGAGGAGTTTACAATTAGCTCTAGGCTTTCATATGGAGAGAGAAGAGTGAGAGGCTGGGGAGAGCTTGCAGGGAGGGGAGGAGGACATGTATGAGATGACTGCTTAGTGACTATTTATGCATGAGCATCAAGAATTCATATCCTCAAACATGCATTTTTTTTAAAAAACAATTAGCAAGTACAAAGAATACAGCATTGATCAACCAAATAGCACTGGTCACTCCATAATGCTTTAATGCAGGGGTTGTAAGGTATTTCTGATGCATGACAAGTATCCCTGATCTCAAGGGTGTGGACTTAACTGCTTATTCAGTGAAAGTTACTCAATTCAAGGACCAGGAGCAAACCTGAGAAACATCAATCCATAAAATGAAGAGTGAGGTTACATTTGCTCTATTTGGTGAGGTTGGAGTTGGTAGATGAACACTGGTTGGACATAAACAGTGCTGTGAGGAACAAGAAACAGTCTGCTCATCTTCTGGACTAAAAACTTGGTTGAGAAAGTTTGATTGTTGTCACATTTTAAACAATAAAATGGCGCTATGTAACTACATTTTTAAAAAAAAAGCATCACCTCATTACTTTGCATCCTGAGAAAGGTTGTCCTGAACAAAAAAAAAAAAAAAGGATTGTTAAAACATCTGCTATTGCTTCGTTGGCCTTACAATCGTAAGTGTGAAACATCAACTTTTTCTTAGTTCTCAAAAGGTTGGAACTAAAAAGATGTGAATATTTTGTGTGAGAAGCCTTGGGTCAAATCCCAGATGAACCCTCAATTTGTCCTAACCTGGCTTAAAAGCAATGACAGACAGGCAACACATTTCATAATCAACCGGAAATTATAATGATTTATTTTACAAGCTGATAGAATAACAAATAGTTTGTGATGTGTTAGTCTGTAAAAGTGGCATCTTTGGTCAAAAAGAAGACAAAAAGGAGTTAAAGAAAACTATTCAAGGGGAACAGACAGAGGCCGTCAAAGTTCCATTATTTTCTCATTACTGTAAGAAAAAATATTAAACTTGCTGTAGAAATGATATTCATCATAACTATCAAATTCATAAATTTTAGGATTTATTATGTTCCTCTGGTACAGTTAAAATCTTTTTTTTAGCCTCTGTTTGAAACACTTCCATATTACTGCTGTTTCTTCAAGGCTCCTTGCTCCACAAACCACCTTTTCTCTGATTGGCCAGCCCTCTGGAGACCTGTTTGAGGTGGATCTTGGTGTTTGTGGCCCGCTTTTTTTAACATGTCATGAACCAGTTAGGAAATACTTTTGTGATGGCCTCATCATTCTTTTATGTCTCCGTAAGATCCCATGAGCATTCCTAGGATTATACTGTTGAGAATATGCAGTGGTGGGACCAGGACATCCAGAACATAACAAACAAGAAATCTATGTATAGTTTTTATTTTAAATTTAAAAAGGAAAATACCAGATAACACTCATGTTTATTATTTGAAGGGCCCAGAAAGGAAATGCCTTTTAAAAGTTCATACCAACACAGTTCCTGCCTCTAAGGAGCCATATACAAGAGTCACCAATCAGAGTTTGGAGCAGCTTTTGCTACCCCTTTGGACACGCCCCTGGATGAGAGACTTGATTCCAACCAAAGCCACCAGCCCTGCATGTGAGGGTGCAAAACTGCCCTTAGTACCAACGAGCTGGTATGATCTGTTTAATGCATGGTCCAGCTGACTCGGGTATTATCCACAGAGACTGTTTGAGGAGAAGCTGCCAAGTTTAGAGCTGTGGTGGATTTAGTGAGACAGTATACTGTACAGGCTATAGATATGCTGCCAGGGCTGACCAGAGTGAGTGTAAACATGGAGTGTGTGTACCTCATCAGCCTCATATCAGCTTCCAAAGCTCGGCAGAGGATGTGGACCACAGACAGAAGGTTTGTGTGCATTGTCACCACAAAAAAGTAGCCTGCAGCAGCTTTTGTGACTTTACTGAGTCAAGAAAGTATGTGCGAACAGGAACATGCAAAAGAAAACCATCAATCAGCTTTCATTTAAAATGTGAAGACATATTGGCCGTTACATGAGAATCACAGCAAAGGAAGAATGTAGTACACAGTGTGAGCAAATGTACCAGCTGTACCAAAAGGGTTTGTGTCTGCTTTGACTGGGATCCCATTGTCCTCCGGGTGAACACAAACCCCCAGCAGACACTAAGTGGCTCTCTGGGTGAACTCAGTCACACCAGAGTCCCTGCTCCTGGTCTTCATCAGCTCTGCCAAAGCACCGCCAGTCCCTGCACGGATAACGCCAGCTGCCGGAATAATGTCTCAGAAACATGTCACAGCCAAATTCCTTCTCCCGGCATTTGGACAAAACCAGAGCCAGCTCCAAGTGTGTGAGCCAGAGAGGGAGAGACAGAGAGACGGCTTGGTGCACACGGAGGAGCAGATGGAATAAACTAAGCTGAGAGGAGCCTCGTCTAAGAGGCAGAGGAGGGCAGAGTGTGGGGCAGCAGCCAAAAGTGGCAATAACCAAATATTAGTCTCCCCCTAATGATGACTCCTTCAAACAGCTTGAACTCCAGACAAAGGCTTTGGAAGCATTTCAAAGCCACAGCTCCCACCTCATCAGAGCATATCCCACAATGCAACACAAAAGCTGTGCGTCGACAGAGTGGAGCATGATCTGGGTATCAAACACTCCAGCACGCACGGCTTCCTCCTCTGCGCTGGCTGCTTGTATTCTGCCATGTGCTTTGACAGATCCAGCCTGAGGTCAGCACCTACAAACCCGCCCAGTCCCACCCAAACAAACCCGCCCCCACTCAACCCACTGACTGACTGGTTCGGGCCGTGTTCCCCTGCCTGTTCTGCCACTCAGGGAGGTCTCCAGCAGACAGCATGACTGACAGGTTGGAACAGGAACAGGCAGGATAGAGACGAAAAACCCATCTCTCAATCCCTCCACCAGCCTCGTCTTATTCCAGCTCACTCATCTCTTTTACTGCCAACACACACACTGATACACACGCACGCACGCACACACATGGAGAGGAATAAACTGCTTTTTAACTATTCATCTCTTCTTGAGACTGCCAACACAAAACAAAATTGAATTCCATAGAGATGCTGAAAACACAGACAGGCAGACAGCCCAGAAACACAGTACCATTTAATATGGGTTATTTTTACAGTGTTGTGTTTATAAAGAAGAATTAATTCTTAATGATATTATTTTGCTTTTATTGGTCTATAATAATTGGATTCCTCTGAAGCACTGAATTAATATTTTGTTATGACAAAAGCCCACCATGATGCGAAAATAGTCTCATCATAAAGTGTTTTATTGGATCGTTTTTGTGTCGCACTAAAACACATTTTGAATATTTGTGACTGCATGAAATATGTTGTATGCAAATTATATGATTTTAATGTCTGGCATTCTTGCTTATCAACAAACTGTGTTGAACACTTGATTTTTGTTGGTCGAACCCTCACAGCATCATGGATCAGTTTTCACCATCATCTACCAAGTGACGCCAGGGTCAAACTGTTCACGGATCTTATCAAATTAATCCATTACGAGGAGTCTGGCATATTCCACTTCTGCCTGTTGGCACTGTGGCAAAACTGGAGTTTTGGTCAGCATGGTAAATGAGTGCGCTAAGGTTGACGGAGGATGTTTTGTTGCAGAACCAATCAATCAATACCATTATGGTACAGTACTTGATGAATAACTCTACAAGCAGTTGTTTGATGAATTCTAACATTTCACCGCACACATCTTGAAAAGTACCAGACCTAAAAAAACAACAGCCAAGGAATCAAAAGAGAAACAAGGGCGTATCATTTTTAAATTTCTAATGCCTTGGGAAAGTTTCTTCAAAATTTAATAAATTCTTTGAGCTATTTTTCCTTTTACTAATTTTAAAGATTCAAAATAGAAATTAAATTCATTCAGTCTTGTGAAATAATGCATTATGTGGCCATTTTTGACTCTTTTAGAATACAGATAAGTGATAACTTACGCCCTTGAGACTGTTTTTAATAAACTATTCTTCTACGTATAGATGTATCACAAATTATTGTGATAACTCAACAAGGGACAAACTGAATACATACTGATCCATTTCACTTCAATAATTTCTATTTTTACATTCAAAAATTGTCATCTCTTATAAAAATCAGAAGAAATGTTTGTCCGGTCAGCATATCTAGTAGGTCAGATCTCAACCATTTATCTATTCTTCATTAATTATTCAACATGCATTGATGCCTGAGAAAATAGTTAAGAATAAGTGAGCAATCCTGATACAAAAATGTTTTGTATTTCCCCTCCTATCACCATCAATATGCCTGTGGAACAAAATAATGGTTTTACCAACTTCCCTTTGTGAAATGGGGAATTTCCAGAAATTTCATGTATATGGAGGGAATCATCAGACCTTAGAGTCCGTCTTCCTCTACTGAGAAAACTGCTCATCCAGCTCAACTCCGATATTGAAGAGAGAGAATTTCCCCACTTCGTAAGCTTAATTAGAGGTGGACACAGATGCAATCATTGGTTCTTGTTTGATCCCACTGTCTGTCTGGTAAACCCTGCCCCTGCTCCATCACCTCCCCTATTGCCTGTCTCTCTTTGTTTATCCAATCACAAACATCCCTTCAATTGTATTCAGTTGTTTTTATGGTTCATCTACCTATTCTCTTCTCTAAAGGTGTCCCTCCTTTTGAAAATCTAACCCAGGCTTCCCTATCCAGAGTCTCATCCCTCTTTCCATTATGAGTCTTTCTAAGTTCTGGCTGTGTTCCTGATGGTTTAAGATGGCGAGCGTCCAACCTATTAAAAAGCCCCTGCCCCCAATTCAACCCAACCAAATAACCACACTTCTCTTTCATTTATCTCCAGTATTCTTGAGAAAGTCATCAGGCTGCAGCTCCTCAGAGTCTTTAAAGGACACAGAATTGATAATAAAAGACAATGCAGCTTCTTCACCCATTTTAACAGCCGCAGTAGGGATGAAAATGTGTCCAACAACATAATGTCATATCCATTTTGATGCTGTTGGTGCACTTTGGAATGCTGCTTGTTTGAATGCTGCTGTATTAACAACCTTATATTACTTTCTTTATGACCTGACATGACTTTCGCATCAACCTTTACGCTGATGATCACCCGATGTTGTCATACATGGGTCTGCCTTCTCTGGCTCCCAAAGACTATCAGTAAAAACCATTCTTTTGCAACAGTGTTAACTTTTCTCTCTGACCTCTCATAAAAGAAAGCTGACACATTTGATTGGCATTTCTCAAGTCCACCCACCAACTCTCTGAGGCCTGTTATTAAGAATGCCAGACTGACCCCCTCACAGTCTGTGTTTTAGACTCATGCTGTGTCTCAAACTTGCATACTTCTGAACTTACACTTACTAGTTTGCATGGAAAAATGTAGACACTTTGATTTTTTAGCTGGTGCACTCAAAACAGACATAAAGTTTAGTCTGATTTGAGAAAACACTACTTTGTACATGTGCTCTGCTCTTGGAAGTACAGAGGACTCTTCATGTAAGTTTACTGATAGGAGAGCAGTTTCGCTTTCCTTTTATTTTGGGTCAATTTTTGGCTTTAGACATTGTTTTTCTTCAGCTTTTTGAACACTTTTTTTCTATTTTGACTGAAGCCGTTTTGTTGCTTCATCATACATTTTTTGTTTTGCAAATAGAGTATGGATGATTTTATTCCACGATAAAAAAAAAAAAAAAACTTTTCGGCAACTGCTATATTATGCCGAATAGAATCTAAGTTTATATAAAAACAAAACATAGAATAAAGCATGGCTGACTACTGTGACATTTAAAATATATATATACTATTTTCCAGAATAGTTAAGGTGAAGGCATAAGGTTGCTCTGACATCACGGTTTGGGCTGCTACCTGGATATACAGCCATAATCCAGACACAAGAATGTATATATTTTATCTACAAAACAATGTTGAAAAACACACAAACCATACTAAAGCTTATTGGGGGGGTCAGTCAGCCAGAAAAAATAAAAACATTCTGAGAAAAAAAATGGCTAATAGGTGGGAGAGACCCATATGGGTTTGCATCAACACCATAGAAACATGAAAAACCTGCAGTTCTGCCCACCATATCCTATCTGAATACTGTCAACTTGCTCATTTTTACTCCAGCCCACAGCTGAAAACCTGAAGTGTTACAAAGGTTTGGATGCCTGCAACCATATGATGTGATGCTGGGTGATGGAGGAACAGTATCAGGTAATTGCATTGGCATTGTCTTTTGTAACTCCTCTTTTTTTTTTACCACATTATAAGTGGTTTCATTGGAATAAACCTTCAAATTAAAGCTTCTGATACTTCAAACAGGAAGGATGGGAAGGTTGCTGAATCATTAAGCTTAAGTTGCATCAATGACAGCATGAGTCCCTGGAATACACTAAGTGACTTCCTCTCTGGAAGTTAGGGACTGAGTTCTATAAAAAGTGCTGATCATATCTGGTATGTTGGTGGTCCAGTGTCTCAGCCACAAGTGCAGCCAAATATGCAGCATTAATCCTGTATATCTGCAAGCTCAACTCTGTTCTGTTGTGAAGGCACCCCCAACAGAGCGAAAGGAGCATCTGAAGGAGCAACTTCATGTGAGAAAAGGTGACATTAGATAGGATGAATTTCAGAAAGAAAGGAACTCTCTCCATCTAGTTTTTATTTCATATACGTAATTTCATGGCTAATTTGATGCCTGTATTGTGTGGTGGCTCTTCGAGAAGGAAGTACCAAGTCTTATTTGTACAAAATGTGCTTACTATACTGTTGACAATATGTAATGACCAGTTTTGAAGGGAGCAACGTCCTATGTTTGTACAAGATGTGAGAATGTGTGTTGCGCATTTAGCACATAAAGTTTTTCTGTAGTTTCAGAAAAGTTGTTTCCAGTCTTCTTTGTATTGCGTGAGCCTGATTTGAGGCTTGTATTGTTGCCAGTCTTTATATGGTCAGGATAAGCAAAATTGTCCAGACAGGCACTTCGGAGCTCAGGTGTTAAAGGGTTAATGTCACTGCTGCTTTGATAACTATTTTCTTTAAAGAAGCATCAAAACTTTGCTTGAATGCTGAGTCAGGACGCTACTTTTGGGTCACTTCTTTTTACCGATGATCACTCAGTTTCTCCATCTTTCACCCCCTGAGGCTGTAACTGTGAACAACGGTCGGGCTTAGTCACAAGGGTCTACCTTGTAGATGAGTGGTGCTGTTTCCTTGTTGTGAAGAGTGCTGACACTCAGAGGTTCTGACCCTGGATCTTAGAGGAGCACACTTTTTGGATGCATTTCAAAAGACGGAAAAACGTTTTATACTCAGGTCAACATGGTAATTGCGACATACTGACACATGCTTCGCTGTGGGCCTTCTGCAGAGCTCCTGCTAGTCAACACATTTCTGATATGACTCATACTTTCAGTTTCCGGCATCCTGCATGTGGCTGTTTGAGTGATGCTTGGAAAATATGAATCCTGGGATACGCCTGCTGTCTGTGTGACATTTTTCTCTAACTCTGTTTGGATCAGACTTTAAATGATATCTGTCAAAAGGAAATGGCTTTCCATCGCTGCCCCATTTAAATGTACCCACAGGTATAGCATATTTATGCTAATGCGGAGATAGAAAAGAATCAGCGCTGATGCTGCAGCTCTGAATACCAACTCCTGTTTTCAAGCTGCAGCAAACAAAGAGACAACCTTGATGCCTTAAGGGTCAGCCCAGGAGGGGAAAGTTAACATCTCCACCGTCCAACTCATGACAAAGAGATAAACGCTGAAATTACAGTCATGCCTGAGTGTTTTTTTGAACCTGTTTCAATTTTGCAGGCAGCACAATGAATCAGAGCACAGCTTAAGCAATTAACAAGCTGAGACATTATGGTAATGAGTGCGTCGAGCTTGTAAGGTCACTGTTGTCGTGCATGTAAAGCCACGGCTCGGGGCAGGGACTCTCTGCTGCCATATTAATTGACGGCAGCACAAAGAAAGGAAGGGCAGAATTAGTCTACCTTGTCAGTCTCATCTTCACTGGTTTATTTAATCGTCCCTGTTATCGAGGCAGAGACTCAGTTCGAGGCAGCAGTGAGAAGAGCTGCTGCTGTTATTGGGGGAGAGTTAAAGAGCATATTACAGGTTGAAGAGAGCAGTCAAGTAAAACAGGAAAATAACTTAAAAATAATATTGAGAAGGAAATTAACAACGCAGGTGTCACACACACTTTAACTCATAAGCTTCTACCATACATACTGAACGCAAGTCCTCTTTGCTGGAAACAGCCACTTCTTCATCTCAAATTGTGCCTTTTTGTAAATAAAATGATGATTGACTTGCTCTGCAGCCACAATCAGACAATGGGGAGTTAATTACAAAAATCAACTTGCAATCTGCTCTTTAAACATGAACAAAAAGTTCATTGTGGTTCATTATGAAGACTGCAGAAGAAAAAACACACAAAAAAAAAACCCTCTTAAATACATTTAAAACAGTAGCAGACAAATCACAGGGTCTCAAGTTCTCAGTGAAGACCTTGTTCTTATGAAGGTTTGAGTTTGAGGTGATCCTGTCAGCTGTGGTTTCAACTAGCAGCTATGACAAACTGTTATAAACAATGAAATGTTTGCAGAATAGGTGTTTTTCATAGCTGGTTTGAATTCATTGATACTTCCAAAAGTTGAGAAATTTCTATCATGGTGTATCTTTAGTGGTATCAGATAAAGTAAATCAGCAAAAAGTTCTTGCTTATCTCACTGACAGCCTCAGATTGTAATTCTAAGTGTCTGACAACATCGCGGAAAGAATCTTTACTGAAAAGGATGTTTCAGGTTCTTTTGAAAACGAGTAAGCTCTTTTGTCAAGAGAAAACAGATAAACTCCATTAGTCTCTGTAAAGCCACTGGACTATAATAGGAAACTTACTGTTTGGAATTTGGCTCCAACACCTCACATTAAACCTGTATTATATTTCATGCGTCAAAGATTATTGAAGCAACTCCAAACTTACGCTCCAAAAAGGTTCCCTAAATCTGGTTATTTTAAAGCTTTTTTCTACCCTGGGCATTTGAGCTGTAGCATCTTTCTTTTTTATTTTCCCATTACCTGGCTTTCTCGCTAATAATTTAGCTAGTAATTATACTTTTTTCTGAGGGGCAAAACCCCTTAAACATAGGTTATTAATTCTCAATAGCAAAAGAAACTGAGCATGGGCCTCCTTAAAGCAATTATTGAGAATGAAATTATCAGTGTTGCAAGCTGAAAATAAGCTGATAGACATACAGGTGCCCATGAAGGAGTGGAAAGTGACATTAAAGAGGGCTGTGGTGGTCCCAAAGTTCATGCAAACTTGTATGCATTTCAAGAAGAGGTTTGGTTTTTTTTCTTTTTTTTTCTAATCTTTATACCATCCTTCTGGTTTCACTGTTAAAGCTCCGCATTATTTACAGCTGAAACAAATACTTATATTCCTCATTCTGGTGTTCTAGAAAACATTTATTTCAGCCATATTGTACCTGAAATACTTCTCTCTGATCCTTCATGGCCTCCCATATCAAATCTGCCAGAGCATATCTTTACATTTTTATATGCTGAAGTATAATTTACTACATCAAACGTGTGCTATACATTAATATATCTTGATATATATCCCTATATTCCAAACTTAAATGAAATGTGCAGACAGGTCCAGACTGAGTGAATTACTAAAAGAAGTTCTATAAACCACAGAAAAAAAAAGCGAACTATTAACACTTTTTTTTTTTTTCTGAATGAGAAATGTCATAGCTGTGTCCCTCAAAAGCGTAAATGTAAAAAATGACATGTTCAGCCATGGTGGAATCGTTATGTTTAGTTGTTGTTTATGCTTTATACAAGATATTGAATGGATGTTACAAATGCAATATGAGCATTTAAATTACAGATTGTAAATATGCAATATTAATGATTTGTCTATTTCATTTGGTCTCAAATCTACCATCAAATTTAATATGCAAATGAGATCAATCCTCAATCCAAGGGTTAAGGCTCCGTGCTCCTCTGATTGGCCAGCCCTCAGGATGCCTGGCAGGTGCAGAGCTACAGGCAGACCTTGGTGTTTGAGGCCCACACTCCCAGTGTCTCAAAGACCAGTTAGGAGATCCTTGTGTGATGACCTCATTGAGAAAATAAGGGCCAGTATATTCACCATTAGAGGATTACCGTATCAATGCATTGAAAAGTGAGTTAAGAGATTTGATGTATTGTAATTACTGGTCGTAGTCCTTCCTCCTGAAAAGTCACCAGAGCCTGTCTTGCAAACTGCTCGCTGACTGTGTCATATTCCCACACTGCCTTCGTATCTCTGCCAATGTTTGGCCATGAAAACTAATCAGAGTTTGTCCAACAGGCGACTTCTCCTGCCCAATAAAACCCCTCCTCTCTGAATCAGCACAGAGGTAGAGTGACTTACTGGCTTGCCAGAGTTAAATTGATGCGATAAAGATGAAGATACACATAAACATCAGCTGCTGACATCAATGCATGGCTCATTATTTACCAATGTCTGTCAACAAGGCAAATACCAGCTGATACCAATGTTTGACCGATCCATCAGTGCACCCCTGAAGCACGAAATTCAATTTCAGTGCTTTTTGCTAAAATGACCTCTATGAAAAACCTCTACATTAAGATTTAAATATAGAAACTCTGCATTCAAAGACCTTGTTAGGATAATTTTTAAAGCCCAGTGATGGTACTGATGAAGATGTACTGTCTCCTGGCTGCTCTCTTTCTCCATCATCCATCAGCGTCTGCACGCCCATAAGTTACAGCACGTCAGCAGTTCACTACTTAAGCACACAACATCGTAAATACCGCACACAAATGAAGCCGTTAATCAAACGTTTACGGAACCTTCCGCCATGTCAATATGCATTAGCTGCTGACTGATTGCCATTTGTCTAATTAATCAATCCCCACCTTCAAACTCACATGCCATTAATCCACTGATGAGCAGGGTCACTGCACACTCCTAACACAAATAAATCTTCGCCTGTCGCTGATCCAAAAATAACCATGCGGCTCTGCTCACTGATGAGTCTTCGAAGAGGGAAAAGAGACGAATATAACCACAAAGACAATGAGAACCATCTTTTACTTTCCATCTCTTCTGCACTGAAGACATCAGACTTAAAGCTCGGAGCGAGCAGCTATAAAGGCAGAGTGAGCTTTGTGTGTAGAAAAGGTACAGTTATTACACGCACAGTCCATTTCAGGTCTCAAGTGGGAAACAGTATTGATTGAGCCACAAATCCAACAAAAGGGGCTTAAACTGAGTAACACCCACTCTCCGATATCAATCCACAAACATGACTCAGCAGCATCTCGCTTTAAGAGGGAAAAAAAAGAGGAATGTGTTCCCCAGAGGTAAGCCACTGTTTTCAATCACCGGCCAACATGTTGCAGCCGCTGCTGCCGCCAGGGCCGTCCAACTGGAATCAGACCAAACAGCTCCATCGGCCTTACGTTTAACACCTCGACAGCCACTCCGCTTCCCTTCACCCACTCTCTGTCCTTCTTCTGCTTCTTCTTCTTCTCTGTTTCATTCATCTTGTTCCTCCTCTCTCCACCATTACTCTCCCTGCTCCTCGTCTCTGGTGGTTTGACTTTTTCTGGCAGCGCTCCCAGATAAGAGTGGTGGAATGAAAGCAGCGTAGAGGAACAGTTATTACAGGCAGTGTGCTCTGATCAGAAAACTTTCAGATCACAATGACAGAGACTCTTCTTATCACACCCGCGGCTCAGCACTTGGGGCACTGAGGTTTTTCCATCAGGCTCCCCCGAGGATGACTGGGGATGTTACGGGAGGAGAAGGTACAGCAAATCCAGACTAACAATTCTATCAGGTCCAGAACATTGCTCTCTACATTCAGCAACCTCAGGTGCGGAAACCCCGGTGGAGAAACCAGAAAGAGCAGAGGATATTCACAGACCGGTTAAGTGTGGTACTGTTATGGGGTAATCAGGTCTGAAACTCCTTTTGGACAAGAGTCATGAATTTCTCATGGCTCTAAAAACTATCTTCTCAGTTTTGCCTGGGATGTCAGGGACATTGGCGATCTGAGATTGTTAAAATAAATACCAACATACAACGTGTTTCATTCTCTCTACCACATATTTCTGATAGCACAAAGAACAGCCAAGCATGCACATCAGGCTGCCTGTGATAACCTTGAACCCAACACTGACTGTAAGAGCACACAACTCTACAGTACACCAGCAGCTTCAGTGCCATGCTGCTTTTCTTGGATGATCGTTCCTTTTATCACCTGCAGCAAGCTGGGGACAAAGCTGTGTTGCTTTTCTATACAAGTGCAAAGAGACATCTTTTACACCGCACTGTTTCATGCAAGCTGAATGCAAAGATATAAACAAGCACCAATAGTTTGCAACCACATAGAGGAACCCAATGTAAAGACACATCTGTGAGCTCAAAGTCACCAGTTTTCTTGAAGGGCTGACTTTCTAGTTTTCACACTCTTCTTTAACATAGACATTCCATTGACATTGGTTTTAAGTTTATTTTGTTGGTTTTCCAATCTATCAATGGTCTTTCTCATTCTTAGCTAACAGATTATTATCTGCTTTTAAGAGCCCTACCAAAGACAGCAGCAAAGACCCATAATGAGAGGTTTTGGGCCCTGTGGCTTTTGTCTGGAGTAGCCTGAAGATCTGAGGACTGCAGAGTTTAAACACTGAAAATACCTTATTGTACAGTGGTTGCCAGATTTATTAGAACACTTGGCATGTTGTAGAAGTTTCAGTTGAATTGGCTGTAAAAAATACCCCCAACATGAATGAAAGTCTCAAAAAATTCATCATGATGCTCGTTAAACCACTGAGCAGGGCCATCAAAGGGGAGATTTAGGTTGTTTTCCTTATAAAGATAAAACATCAAAAACAATGGACTGGCCCCACAAGTTCAGACCTCAACCCCATCCAGCTGATTTGGTCGAACTGTGAAAGCAAGTGGACAGTCCTATTGAACATTCAAAGAAAAATCTTTGGCTTGAGTTGCAGAAAATATGTTCTTATTGCATTCTTAGTGCCTTTGCCTTTTAGTCCACTTTTTCTGTTTTATCTACTTCAGTTTTATCATCTTTCACATTAAATGACTCTCATCTCACTGTTGTCTCTGCATTTATTCATTGCCTGTATCATGGTGCTGAGCCAAGCCAACAGGTCATCAAACTGGGCACTGATCAGCCTGCAGATGCTTGGAGCCACAGGGGACTTCATTCAGACACAGGCCATGGGGGAGAAGAGGAAATCAGGTGTGTTTTTTTATCAGAGTGATGCTTTGCTCATCAACTAGTCTTTGGGGTTGCAAGCGAACAACGACAATCCCACATTTGATAGAAGGTGAAAACACTTTACTGTGATCAAAGCTGTTTGTGTCTGAAGTCTCAACATTTCCTGTTCTTGACTGACTGAAGCTCAAAGTTGATCTGTTTGAGGAAAGTCTGCAGCTGTACTTTAATCAGTGTACAACTTCAAAATGCCTTATATTTATGTTGTTTGTCCTGAGCAGTAGAAAAATAACTAGGGCAATCATATTTCTGCTTCACACATTTCCTCAAAGAAGTGACTGAAATTTACTAGAGTTCCTCGAAACATGTAAAAACAAAGTCAGAGAGAGGGTAGAATGCACCATCAAAGTGAATTTTACATCAGAGATTCAAGCCGCTCAAGTAAATACACTGAATATATAGATATGAAAGGAGTCATGGGTTAAAAAAAGCACCGATCAGTAAAGCCAACAATCGATAAGTCACAAATGTTCAAAAAAACGAGATAATGGATCACCACAACGCAGCAAGACATCACCAATAATTAATTCATTCATTGATTGATTCAATCCATGAAACTCACGGTCATAAAGCCGTCCAGTAGACCAGAGTCAGGTTTGGGCGGGGCCTGCAGGCGCTCCATGGACCACTTTTCAATGATGGAGGCCACCTGGCTGTTCTCCGTGTTGAGGATCCTGAAGCCCGTCATGTTCACGCCACTGTACCGATACGGCTCGACATCCAGAGCAAACAGATCCTGAAGAGAGAGATAACAGTTCAGTGTGGTTTAATTCACTGACAGCACTGCAGATAAAATTCACTGAGAAAGACCTAAAACTATCTCAGTTGTCCAGTGATGTTTTTAACACTAAATGCTTTATTCTGTGCTATAAATGGTTTGAATGACTCGACCTGTTTAACACCAAGGCTGTGAATATGAGGTGAGGAAGAGTTGATGGTATTGACCACAGACTGTTTATTGAAATGACAGCGTGGCTCCGCCTTTCACCGTTGCACGGTTTCGAAGCCAAAAGAACCCTGTTACTGGAGCCGCCAATGTGAAACCAATGTCTGTGCAGAAGATAGTTTGGGTAGAATCAGGTAACGAAACAGAAAAAAACTTTTTTTTTTTCCTTTTGAAGGTCTAATCTCTTTTTGCTCTCTTTCCCAAAGTTTCTCATATGCCTGATAAAATCTACTCTCGGACAGCAGTTGTCAATCATTGTAAAATAAAACTTATAACCCTTAAAAGGAGAAAGCGGAGGAAGATCCGTGCAGTGGGTAGATCTTTGGGTGAGTGAGCAGAGTTAAAGAAAGTATTTTGGTATGTTTTTAATTCTTATGTGTTTTAATCTTGTTCTTTTTTTCCCTTATTTAAAACAATCAATGTTTGTGATTCCCCTTGGTCTTATCCTAATAAGAAAGAGTAATGTGATCATTCCCGGAGTCTCCTGATTACTTTGCAACTTTAAATGGCCCAACAACAAGGGCTGGATCATTTTTCCGTTTGTTATATTCATTATTTTCTTGCTTTACCAAAATCATTAAATTGAGGATTCAAGGAGTCACTAGGCAGAATTGGTATCAAATAGACTGAAACAATACCTATCACTACTTAATCGTCAACACACAGTCAATGAATATAATCACACATGTAATACTCTCTCACCAAAACAAGCTAAGCTCGGGCAGCTGCCTATATGGCTGGAGTTAAAGTGAGAGAATAAACAATGATTGTTTCAACAGACACCAATCTACAGATCATATTGAGCATCAGTTACTGTTAAAGATGATTACACAACAAACTTTTTTTCACCATCTGGGATTCAACTTATCGACGGTTTACTGTGAAATTGTTAAACCAAACCAGTGTCATGTGATATTTGTACATGTTCTGATGACTTAAATGTGAAACGGACATTATCCTCAAATTTTCCAAATAACACGGTTGAGCCGACTCCATCTGTTGCACTTCACATCCAAGCTCAAATACAGGAAGATTTCTAAATAAGGGGCCAGAGAAAGTGTGATCTCCTGTGGGTAATTCACTGACAAATGCCTCATACAACCACTATTAGAGATCAAAAAGAACTGTCCCTGCAAGGTAAAGTTAACAGGCCTGTTTCCAATTTTGTGAAGAATTAGGATTAATTAAAGTGATAATCATGACAATCTTATCAAATCTTTCACAGGAAGCCAGATTCAGTATGAAAAATATTAACTCTTAGATCAAACCCTCCATACTGGGTTGGACAAAACTGCGAACACAAAGCAATAAAGGAAAAGCTGGCAGGAAAATGGCCGCCATATGTGTCCTCAGTATGGCTGGATTGTTCACTCTGCTGGGAGAATTAGGCTGTCAGCACTGTAGTCTCTGTGTGCCAAACACAACAGTGGGAAATGACAAGACAGCCCTCTGCCTGCTCCGACTGTACCGCCCTGCCTCGTTCATGTTTGGATTTTACTTTTCATCTTCCACAAGACACCAGAGGGATTTTTAATTATCTAAATTCTGCTGCGCTGAACGTCTGCAGAGTCGGGGAAAAGGAAAAAAAAAAACACAGGAACGTTTAGATGTTTCATTTCAAACCCCAAAATGATCCTTTTAGCTGCAGTGATGAAAAGCACAGGCTGTTAAAAACCTGAATTATTCCCTTTTCAAAAGAACTTGACATTAAAAAAGTAAAGGACAGGATCGGAGGCGGGAACACTGAGAGTGTTTTAATCCGCAGCAACAAGCAGCCTCTTCAGGATGAGAGAGTGATGGAGCCTGAATAAGAGTTTGATTTCTGTTAAAGCTTTGACCCAGAACATGGACTCACACAGGCAGCGATCCAAAAAAATATACCCACCACTGAGAGCGCGGATGAAGATGATTTTTCTGTTTTATCATGTGGACAGTGAGGCGGAGCGTATCCTGAAATATCCAAAAGCAAAGTCACTTTGAAAGCACTGTTTTCTAACAAGAACTAGTGTCCCCAAACCCGACAATCATCCAGACTTTATTTTCACCTTGGTAGAAAACCACTGTTTGAAATAAAAAGGATGATAGTGAAGGTATAACACAATGAAGTTAAATACTCTGTGATGGTAAAGCTTTACATTTTGGATGCTCAGGTGCTCACTGTGGCTGCTTGGTAAAGGAACATGAAGGAATCTTACTGTTCAATTTTCCAGTTATTGATTCAATGTTTGGTGAAAATGATGACTGATCATCTGTCAACTAAATTTGGTGACGTGCATCACTTTTTTGATCCTCTAATCATTGAAACTAATATTGAAGTTCTCTTGTTTACAGTGTTTTATCAGATTAATTTTGCCGATCAAACAGTCAAATTATGTACAATTCAGTCAGGAACACGCTTGTCATAGATTTGAACCATTTATTGCCAAATTGAAATACATTTATAGTTGGCGTTATAACTGCTTTCAGCGTACTCCCTGAGTTAGCCAAGAAGCCTGCTTATGCTTTCCAGGGAGACCATAGCAATTCTCCCAGCGCGATAAATACATGCTATATACATGCATATAGGAGGAGGCTGAGGTGACTTGGGCTGCTAGCGGCTGTTTTGCTGCCAGTATTTTTTTCCTGAGTGTGCTGCAGAAACGCATCAATCTCTGCAGAGCAGGTCGTGCCAAACAGGAAAACTGACACGAAAAATGAACCGAGCATCCTGTCATTTCAAAATAAAACGACATGTTCTCGCTCCCCATCTTATATTTCATCCTTGTAAATTAAAATTGCATCACTCTCAGTGGCACAGAGCCAGAATTCATCATAGACCCAGACATAATCTAACAACATAACGACATAACGAACAAGGAAAAGTTTATTTTGGAGGTGGAAAACTTCAGAGGATTCAACACGATAGACCACATCCTTTCTATGAGGACACCAACAGAAAAGAGGGGGTATGGAATTAAATTTCTGAAGTTTGGGAAGTGCCAATACATTATACTTTCTGCGGGAACACGCGTTTCTCCTGTGATTTTATCATCTCGTATCCAGTGTGAATTGGCACACGCATCAGGGCACTGAGATTCTGCAGTGTGCATGCTTTTTTGTGAATTGGGGGTTAAACACACAAAAACAAAAAACAAAACAAAATAAAAAACGCACAGAAAAATTCTGCATTTACAAAAGTTTTGAGACTGAAGAAGTCAATTCTCTGTTTTGATAAGCTCTTCACTGTTTTGTGTACTTCTTGTTTGCCACTTCATGCTCTTCCAATTGCCCCTCTGGGATAAATAAAGTTGTTGTTTTTTTCTGATTCTGGTTCTGAATCTGAGGTGGGCTGATCATCTAGAGTTTAGATTAAAAACTTCTTCACTGAGTTCAGAAATAGTGGAATAGATGTACTTTTGGTTGAAAAGCAGTCAGCTCCTACTCCCAGCCCCAGAGGACATGTAGCTAATGAAAACATGTTTGTTGAAAACAAAATCATTCAATGATTTATTTCTGCATGAAGAAATACAACTGTATTGTGCCTCAATGTCCATTCTTGTCTTTTCTGCACTTCAGTAGTTTTCTGAAAACTAGGAATAGGAGGATAAAATTAAGAAAGCTTCACTTGGCATGTCATCTCACCATGCTATTTAATAATCCCTACATAAGGTTTAAAACTATAGTGATGGATCTGAAAAGGCTCATCTTAGAAAACCTCATAAATGATCAGACTGACACAATAATTGGTTAATTTCTGATGTTGTTTGGTCTTCGGAAAACAAAAAGATAAGAAATATGGTCACAAACATCCCACTTTCTTTTTTTAATTCACAATACAAGGGACCCATCTTTATTTTAAAGACTGCCCAGAGGCATTCAATGACCCATCAGTCTGTGGATGTCAGTCTGTATTTACTGCAGTTAGAGTGACTTTCATCATTCTGACCAGGGACAATAAAAAACAAATGAAACCAATCACTTAAAAAAGACGGATCAAGAGGAGGTGGGAGGGTTTGCAATAAAAGTAGAAAAGTGATGTTGTTAAAATGCTTAGGAGGTGTACATTTAGTATATAAATAAATAAAGCAAAGGTGTTTATGGATCAGTCACAAGATTATGACAGCTGACAGGTGAAGTGTTGAACATTGACTGAACATAATTCTCTCCCTAGTCAAGGGTTCAAAGAGAAAATATTGGTGGGTGAGCTCTTGTGGGGAGTGTCTAGTCTACAGTGGACACTTGAGCATCAGAACTGGTCTTGGGAAGGAGAAGATGGTGTAAAGAGGAACACATGGTGGTGTCCAAATTTCCCAGATCTCAATCTAATCCAGGTTTAGTGGGATGTGCTAACAATCAGTACATTCACATGCAACTTCAGAAATTGGACTATGACCTCAGTCAGCGTGAGATAAGCTATTCAGATGCATGTTAGCAGCTTGGTCTCACCAAGATTGGACAAAGAGTAGTTCATTTGACACACCTTGATAATGTGATTGAGATAGGTGTGTGGTTGGATTTCGGCCTCGACATTCAGACCATGATAAACAGGGTCGCTGCACTCAATTAAGACACATCATCATGACACATCCATATATGAAAAAAAAAGAGCGTCAGTCGTAGGCATGTAAAAGTGGTCACTGAAGTCCGATCCATGAAGATCTCACTTCACAACTTCCAAGACTCAAAGGGTCTACACACCCTCCGAGGTCTGTGGAGTCTTATGTGGTTTGGCATGCTTAAGCCCAGAGAGAAGGGTAGCATTGATAAAACTGGAATCTAAGCATATTTTTGGGCAGGTGGTGGTGCTGTTAAAGCAGACCTTTGAAAATGTAGAAAAACTCAGAAAACTGTGTGTCAGGCTGCTTTAATAATAAAACAGCACAGATGAAGACAATGTACCTTCTTTTGAGACTCTGCATCAACGTTTTATCTTTCTTTTCAAGTTTTTTATCTTGTGAAGTGATCAGAGAGATGACGTTTGTGTGAGCCTTGGCTTTTCAAATGAACTCCCATATGTTGTTTACATTCAGCTCATATGAAAAATGTAGAAAGCAACACCAAATGGAAGAAGAAGCAAACAGGAGGAGGATGAAAAGCTTTTTTGTGAAGTTAATAAGAATGCAAACAAGAAAAAAAAAGTGATTTATTTTTTATTTTCTGGGGGTCTGCAGGACACACTGCCGATAAAAGACTGATCTGAGGTAATGCATGTAAAATGAAAAGCTGGAAAATAAAGATTGAAGGCTGGCAGCATCTCATTTTCTGTGCCGTGCAACAAATCTGCGTGGGGATGTGGAGGAGCGAGTTACATCTGATGACTGAGCGAGTGTGCAGTGGAGCCTCGGCCTCTACTTACCAGTGTGGTGAAGATATAGTGATAATACTCTGTCATCATCCCCATGGCCAGAGCCTGAGAGAGGGAGAGAAAGAGAGATTTATAAATGAATAGAGAGGCAGATATAATATTTTGTCATATTCATCTGTTTGTGTGGCTGCAGGAGCATGTAATGTGAAGAGGCATATATTCTTCCACACTGCTGCAGCCACGGGCTCAGAGATAAGAAACAAACACCCACCAAAGAGAAAAACAGCTAAATAAAGCCGAAGACAGGCTCCGTCTCAAACATTTGGCAGATGAAGGGGAACACAGAGGATGATGCATAATAATATAAATGTGGGACAGCTGGGAAAATGACGGGAACATATATTAGAATGTGAATCTACATGCACACCGATATATTTCTGTTATAAATGCAGAACTTCCTCTAGAATTAGACCTCGGGTTCTCACGCAGAGATCCTCCAAAACAGAGACTCTTCAAACCCTGCTGATCCTGTTCCAGTATTAAACACTGAGGGTTTATTTCAGGTCTGCTTACATAAGAAGCCAGAGTCTTTGAGAGTGACTTATAAGTATGCGGTCTAATATCTGTGTGGCTTTGAAATGCAAAAACTGTCCTTTTAGAGACCTTATTTTTAAAGCTGTGTTTTGAATGGCCCGCAAAAAAAAGTAATGATTTTATTAGTAGTTATATAGAGGTGTTGTTTGAAACATGACAGCAAACATACTTAGTGAGTTTGTAGCATAGTTCAGTAACCGGCCTCATTTAGCGCTACTCACAGCCCGGTGCTCTGAGACATGTCTATAAATGTTAGTGAATCCTAGTTATGTCCTACCAGTGCTCATCTGCCGACTCCAACCTCTTCCATAAAGTAACTCCCCAAAAGTAAATTAACACATCACAGCTCTGCAAAATTAGGAGGCTTGCATATTTGCTGCAACCTGCTGGAGCAGGGACAAAACAGAGTGGCTCTAGTATGAGTTAACACATCGACTTCAATAAAAATCTGTGTGATCTTGTGCTTTGATGGAGCAAAGCTGGACAGGAGACACATCTGGTGTAGTTTGGATGTCAGACTTTGCACCCCGCCCTTGAAGATCACAAACAAAACCATATCACAAACCTGGTTATAGCCAACACGCACTGATTACGAGCCTGGTTTTGTAACAAACATGAGGAAAAAGCTCTGGGAACAAAGACCAAATAACTGTTTAGCTGCTTTTTATAATGTGATAACTATCTAAATGCACAAGAAACTAAATGTTATTTTAAAGGATTCCCGTGTTCTGCAGGTTGTTCAGTTGTAACTGGCACATACACAATTTTGGTAGAAGGTTGCTTTAGGGATGTCAGTATGAATGGATATTAGTTGTTATTCTGCTTGCTAGGTGGAGATTTATTTTGAAATGCCATTTAAAAATACTCCGACAGAAGAGATACTTATGCTGTTGATTTGAAGGTGTGAAAACACAAACATGAAGTGTTACATGACTCAGTGCTTGCTCTGTTTGGAACAGACTTTATTGGCGCTGTCAGTGCAGAAAAGTGTAAGCTGCTGATTAGCATTTCATAAAAGCAGAGAGGTATGTAAAGCACCAATCACTGCAGATCTGCCAGACTGTCTCTGTTATTATCTCTGGGATGAGGTCAGTCCAGGATAACCATCAGAGGTTATGACAGGAAAAAATGTTCAGTCTTCAGAGTGGTGACTTGACCAGAGGTTCTGCTCCTTTTGCATTTAACTTCAGTTTTTTCATGAACCAGGACATAATGTCACAAACGCCTTAGTCTGACAGATGCAGTTTGTAGAAAGCAGAAAAATAAATACATACACTGGGAGATGAGTGAAGGTCAAATAGAGTGATCCCATCACAACATTATGGTGACAGCTCCTCAGAACCTGATGTTGTGGTATTGTGAAGTTTTCAATCTGCCGTTGCCACAAATCAAAATGGCAGATTATCTTTTTAGGCACTGATGTGATCTGACAGTAGTCAGAATGTTGAAGATCGGAATTTTCACACAATATTCTTTCATCAGTTAAAACTGTCACAGAAGTCTGAGCTGTTCATTGATTCAAAGTAAAACATTTTCACTGCTTTGATGTCATTTCAACATGTGCAAGAAAGTTTAAAAGGGGTCTCATGTACTAAATACCAACATAAAAAAAGTTACCTGTCTTTAGGAGAAAGTTTTGCATGCTCACGTGCTAAGTCATGAGCATGCAAAACTTACTATGCACACAGGTTAGCATCTGATGCCCCTCAGAGGCCTGTATTATTGTTCTTATTTTTATTTTTTTCTGGACACCACTTTAGTGGATCTAGAGTATTTTCACAGCTTTTTAGGGGTCATTATTTACTTTGTAAGAAATCAAATGGATACATCTTTCTGTTTTTAATATATCTTGTTTTCATGTTTGGTTTCTCATATTTTCACGTTTAAAATGTCAAACGTCGGCTAAGAAATTGAGAGGTTTGATGAAGACTGATTCTTTTCGGTCTGAGTACCTTCCCTTCACTCTATTTCCAATTCTGAAATGCAAATCAAAAAACATATTTAGGATGGTTTTTCTATTTCCATTTCTAAAATTAAAGAACTATTTAATGGCCTTTAGAAAAAAATCTGCATTTGCTGTCTGAAATTTTATTTTTTGGGGGAAAGGCCTTTTATTTATCTTATTTTCAATTTTCAAGTTTTATGCTTTTCAGTCTGTGGCCCAGGAATAAATACATAATTACATGGAATTAATGTCTGCATGCAAGAGATTTTGAGCAATTATTTCTTTAGCTTAATTTCCATAGGGCTCAGTGACACCTAAAGTAGGGTGTGTCTCCTGCCTGACTTCACTCTCTGGCACGGGTCAGATAGGTTACCATTCAAGCCAACATGACATTTCACACAAGACCTGCTCTGTTGCATTCAACTGTGTGTCTGAGTTGTGACATGTCAACTCACTGGAGGATGATGTGCACAGAAACCTGAAAACACCTGAGAAAAGTCAGTCACCTTCAAAATAAAACAAAGCGTGTCAAAACCAGATCATATTCAGCTCGACTACAACAAACACACATAACGAGTGAAGCCAGACTCGGAGTCAACAGGTTGGGCTACTGCTACAGGGAGTGTGAGTTGACAGATAAAGTCAACATGCAACAGAGCATCTGGTGCTGTACATCAGGTCTTCACAAGCTGTTTCTGGGAGAGCAACACCAACTGACACCAACAAAAACATTGACATGTAGTCTGAGAACTTAAAGCACCTGGAGTCATTCCTGGAGACCAGCAACATCAGAGCCCTCTCAACGTGTTTCCATGCTGCTGGACTGATTGAAACACTCTTTTTCTCTCATTAAGAATGATTAGACAGAAAACTGGAACCTTTTAATCAAATATGTTCCTCCTTCAGCAAATCGACATTTAGTTGTTTGAGCCTCTGGTACTGTTTTTGACATAGGAAAAGTCTACATTTGTTAATGAGTAATTGATCATTGATTGAGGACATTTCCAAAGATCAGTTGCAGGGCATAACCCCTTTGTTAGAAAGTTTTTAGCACTCTAAATTACTGAAGCACAAGAGGCTGTGAAGGAAAGTAAAAAGAAAGGAAAGAAATGTCTGGTACAGAAAACTAAATCATCAGTCTAATGCAAGTTTTTTTATTTCTTAGTTTTTCTTTCTTGGTACAAATTGGAACTGAGTGAACAGTAGAGTGTGATTACTGTGCTGCACTTTCACACTGAAGAGGAGCTAAAGCTGCCAGTCTCGTAATATATCCATAAAAAGAACAAAACAAAAAAGCTCCATTGAATAAAATAACTTTTGTTTGCAGGTTATTCTAGTGCTCAAACACCCAGCAGAAACTCATCTCTGCATTAACAGGAGCAAACAGAGCTTTCCTGTGGAGATAATCCAGACATCTCCAACTGGGAGGAGGAGACCCCTGGGCAGACCTGTAACAGGCTCCAGGGATTACACAGTTCCCTTGTGATCTCTCAGGGAAACACTCAGCTGGAGGGGAGGTTGTCAGGGATACTTTGCTTTAGCAACAAGTTCAAGCTTGGTGATCCAAATAATCTTGGTCTGGTACTTTTATAAAATTTAAATTTATGAAGTAATATCGCAGAAATAGTTTGACAGTGAATGGATATGCAAGCCTAGTGCACTAATGGGCAAAACTGAGTTTGGCAATGACATCAAAGGGGTACATGGCTTTTTTTCAGACTTTATACTGTCTCTTTGGTACTCCAACAGTAGCTTTACATGCTCTAGAGATATTAAAAAGTGTGGTGTTTGAGGCCTACTATTACGACGCGCTCTATCCATAGACTGTATCATATTTGGACGTATTCTTTGTGACGGCATCTGTCTCTGTCTGATACACAGTAATGAATCCAAACAATGACAGTAGCCATGTAAGAGCCTAACTATGTAACTATGACCTGAAATGTAAGAAATGGTGAATAATGTAACAAAAATGCTGAGCATTAAATGTAGTTATAAAATGCAGTAAAACACAAAAATTAAAAAGCTGTAACATTTTGGGCTAAAAGTTTTTACATTCCGGGCTCAGCATCTGTTACAGCATTAATGAGTGATTGCATTTAGGGTTTTGTTTCATTTTTTTGAATTACATTTCAGGTCATTGTTACATTTCAGGTCGTTGTTAGAGGGCAGGCTCTAACGAGACATATTGGACTCAAAGAGGCTGATTTTGAGCTTTGCCACAAAAGCTACAGGGTGCTAGACCTTTCAGTCACGTGAGCTGAGCTGAGCCGTGCCTCTGATTGGACAAACTCGTGATCTCAATATTGTTTCAACTGCTGAGTTTAAAAAAAAAAAAAATCAACCCCTCTACTGAGTGTAACAATGCTGAAATTAATGATTCTGTCCTACTCCAGTTTTTGAACCAGGCTGTGAATGTTATTTTGAGTTTTGTAATTTTTTTTTTGTTTTGTTTTGTTGTGTATGTCTTTATACAGCAAGCCTCAAGTGGACCGTCAATGGACTGCAACTTTATCGGTTCCTCAGAGGCTTCATTTTTTTAAACCAGATGTTTCCCCTTGGTTATAAACCAAATAGGAAATCTTTACACAATGCCCTCATCATTTCAACAAGTCCTTTTACTCTAACTAGGATCTTGAGAAAGTCTTGTGGAGATACTGTGAAGATTTTGTTAGGATCTTGTGATGATCATATGCTAATTTAAGAGCAGGGTGCTCTGATCAGTTTACAGGTAGATTCAGGGATTTCGACAACATATGTATATTGAGAGGTTTGAAAATCTGCACATATCTGGTATTCAGCATAATACCACCTCTTCAAAATTTTCAATCACCTGCTTGTGCTTCATATTTTACTGATAGACTATTAAACAGTTGTGTAACTTTACAAACAGCACTTTTAATAGGAAAGCATTGTTGTACAGGCGTAAAGCTCATTGCTGATAAAATAGTTCATCATTTAGAGAAACTGTAATGACGCACACGGTCCGGGTCTGCGTGAATGAAAAAAATATTCTTCTGTTACAGCTCCTTTTTTCATTTCAGGTTGAATACATTAATATCACTTTGTCTGGTTTGCATGAGTCAGACTTTTCTCATCTGTCTGTGATTGTTGCCTATCTCAACAAGCGGCTGCAGTGAGTAATCCAACAGGTCCACTAACAGTAAAATGAACTCATTTAAACACTAATGAAGCCAGTCTGTCTCTAAAATTACACCTCAGAGATGAGACTTTAAAGAAGTGCCATGCTCTGTGTTATTATCATCCAGACTGTGTGTGCGCAGTGAGTGTGCTGGCTTTATGGAGCTATACGTTGGTGTTGGAGTGAACAGTGTTGTCTGAATCACAGATTAGGACTGTGAGGACGGGAGAATGATAAATGCTGCAGCTGTTTTTAGGTGAGAAACCTTGAGAAAGCCTCCAGCGTTTCATCTGAGGTTCTTCCCACTCAGCGTGACTCACGCTGTAATTTCCTGAACCTTGTGATGACGGAAGAGCTCCGGAAACCTTCCCGAGCTTTTGAGTCCATATAGCAATTTTTTAACTTCACTTATGGCCAACAAAAACAAATCAATAGAGAAACACACCCGGCTCAGTTATAATTACAGTTTGATTTAAAGCATTGATTTAAGTCTCGACAGAGCAGATAAAGCATCCTTGGATTTTGTTTGTTGTATTGAATGTATATCCAGATACAACTTAAAGCAAGTTATGCTGGAGGTGCTGCTGGACTATATTCACATTAATTTTACAGCTCAGTGTTTTTACCAATCTGTGCTTCTTGTTGACTCACTGAGGCAGTCTCAGGAGGAGTTTTACTTTAAATCAGTTCCTGTGGGATATTTTTTCTTTTTCTATAATTGTTGGGCCTGAAGTGCCCGATGCAGCAGCTACTTCTGTACTTTAACACGTCACACACGCTGTTTAAGCGAGAGTAACAAATGTCTGCAAGCTCCTGTTTTTTTATAACTTTATTTTAGGTAATGAGTTCCTGCGGTAGGTCCTGTACTAGTATAGTTTGCAGCTAAATTATTTTCACATGAGTATTTATAATTTTCTTGTGCATTTTTTTCTTATTATTTCGTTATTTTTTGAGTGTATCCTGTTGTTTTATATTTCACCTTTTCAAATGTATTGATTTCCCATGGCACATGTCCACATGACCAACCCACCTGTGCAGCAGCCCTATTAAATAACATAAATGTGGATGTTCAAATTTGATGTCTTTGACATTTTGACTCTTTTTCCTTCAAAAAAGTTTTCCTTATGACCCTGACAAAGGCCACAAGCCGTTGGTCTAGAATCAAGTGACGACATGAGTTTTGACCTTTTCATCCTGAAGCTCCTCAAATAGTTTCTGATCGATTCGTGTCGAAATGGCAAATGTCTTTGAAATTTCAATGAGATAAAGCAAATACAGATACTCTTTTTTTTCTTTTGCATCATGTGTTGGATCTTTTCAGTGCCATGACAACACACATACTTTGGTTTCATTTGTGTGAATCTTTCATGTTAATTTTACTGTTAACTTCTGTTGATTTTAACATGAATGAATGAATGAATGGATCGACTGTTACCAAAGTCATGTTTTGTATTAAAGTAAAACTTTTTAATTTACTGCAATCATCTCTGGGTGCCATCTCATGTTGTGAAAGAATCCTGGTTCTTTAAACCGGATTTTTCTCTCCTCACTTTCATCTTTCTTCTGGTATTGATTTTATTCCATGTCATACTTATTTTAGCTCTGATATAACTCTTTGGCCATCATCTCCAAATGATGATTGATATTTTGTATTTTTAAACCTTTACTTAACAGCACAGCTGTCCCTGTTAGCCTTTAAACCTTATATGAGCGTTTACATTCCTATCGATCAGCTGACGGTTTTATTGTTCTCCTCTGTGTTTCTGCAGAATACTGGAGGTAATGAAGAGGACTCTGGATCTGTGATTTATTGGCGTGTCATGTAATGTGAAAATCAAAACAGGACAGTTAAGTCTTTCATTACCTCCCATTAGCAGGCTTTCTCTCTGACATTATTAATGAAAGGAGTCCTTGACCTTCCCCAGCAATCTACCGCTCAGGCATTGATTAAAAACCCTGAGAGAGTGACAGAGAGCTGTGGGTGAATCATGTTGTCTTTAATATTTGATAAATCCTGCAAGCAGGGGGAATATGAGGGCTGGTTAATTGAGTTAGCTGAGTTCCTTTTTTATACTGAATGACATTTTTCAGCTACCATTGCATGAAAAAAATGAGAAAAAAACTGAGTTACCTTGTCCCTATAGGCTGTATGTTAAAGCACCTTTCTACACACACACAAACACACAGCAGTTTGATGCATTTCTGATGCAAGATCTTCGAACAAGATCTTTAACTGTATGATTTCCTCTCAGGAATAACACACTGAGTCTTTACCCTGATTTTTTTTCTTTTTTTTGGGACTTATCAGGACTGAAAATCCTCTGAAATGGCAGTCACACCATTGAGGGAGATAAAACTAATTTATGAGCCGTATTAAAATAGCTTTTAGTGACTGACAGGTCCTTAAGGCGATGAGAGGCAGGTTTTACTCACTCAAACTCTCTGATCCCTTAAATCTATAGACTAAAGAGGCATGTAATTTGTGGCAAGCTGTGACCAGTTTGCTGCCAAATTAACTCATTTTGGATTAGACGCTAAAATCTTTGGTGTGCAGTGTTGAACCGGGCTAAAGGATAAATACATTTTCTACAGAGACTGCTCTTCACTGTAGAGCCTCCTCAAGGTCAAAGAGTGATGAAATGACTCTAAATTAAGTGTCGCCTTTTTTGAAGTTTTGTCTTCCCCCTGATTAACACAGAAAGGCTGATGTGTGCATAAGGGCAAGGTTTTGCTTCAGTCTTTTTCCTGTGGACATTTTTGTGCATAAAACTCTGAGATCTCAGGACAGACGAGGATATCTGGGTCTATTCCAAGATTCCAAAACAAGACAAAATGGATGAACTAACACAAAAGTCTGAATAAATGTAACAGTGGAAATGCTTAGGAAAAATTAAAGTACTTCTAATGGATGAAAAATGACAAAAAACATTCAGAGCAAACATTCAGCAAATTCAGAACAATTAAACTTCTTGAACACATGTCAAACCCAGTATTTACACACTATTGACAGAGAAAACAACAAACATGCTCATGCAAAAACAACCCAAACACAGAATGCAAATGCTGAATAACAAAGCAGTTTAAAGCCAAGATATCATAACTGAAGTACTCTGGGCTTGTAGGGGCAGCTAAGTGGGACAGGTTTTAAAACAAGAACTCAGACCACTTTTATCATTAAGATATTCCTTAAAAGTTAAAAGTTAAAAGTTCGGTATCAAAGCGGTATCAAACTTTTGCCTGACATCAGGATCTACATTCACCATGTGATAGAGCTCAGTAAGGCCTACAGTCAATCTACAGTTTGCTGACATTATACAAAGCCAAACTTATTCAAGGATTAGAGCACAGTTCCTTTTTAAGTTTAAACAAAGTTTTAGACAGAAAAAAAGTTGATGTCAAAAATAGAACCACTGTGCGGTCCCTGGAGGCCTGAGGCACTTTTGTATTTAATTTCCCCTTCTTCTTTTCCT
Source organism: Thalassoma bifasciatum (assembly GCA_008086565.1). NCBI lineage: Eukaryota > Metazoa > Chordata > Actinopteri > Labriformes > Labridae > Thalassoma > Thalassoma bifasciatum. The sequence continues at coordinate 370,079 of RPOG01000364.1, read as the reverse complement.
TTAAAAGAAAAAAAAGATTAACATTTGTTTATTTATTTTAGGGGGTGGAGAAATCTATACTTCATGTTGTTGTTAATAATTTGTTTCTTCATCAACAAGTTTTTATCTGCAGCATATTTGTTGCGAACTTTAGTGCCCACATCGATGCATAGTTGCTGAATTTGCCGCACTTCTTAAAAATGTTGCCTTATTAACAACTACATCCATCTCATGTATGCTTGTGTATTTGATGCAATGATGCTGATGCTCATCATTGAATTTCAACACAACAAGATCTTCATGAGACTTGCTGAAATGATGAGATCATCACATGACGATCTCCTCATTGATCCATGACACTACATGTGACAATTTAGAGGGGCAGGCCTCAAAAATCAAGGTCTGCCCGCAGCTCCAACCCCTCAATGGAGCTCCAGAGAGCTGACCAATCAGAGAGAAAAGTGTTTGTGGAGCAGGGAACCTTGAAGAGACAGCAGCTTTAACAAAGTGTTGTATAAAGAGGGATTATTTGTAGCTTGAAAACATGTAAAGATTCCAAGGGGTAACAGAGGGATAGTATAAAACCTAATAAAACCTGATAATAAAGGCACTAAACCCTCTCTTTCTGTCACTTGGAATGTACGCAAGATACTAACTAATGCTAAGAATTGTTGTCAAATAAAATTTAGACTGATGGGCTGATGGTATTAATGAGGGTTACATGCAGTGATTCCACAAATGTGTTTTTTACACATCTCAAAGGTCTCACTTGAGGTTAATACTGCTGTTATGGAGGTAAACAGCTGCCCTTTATATAAACCTTCAGCTGATACGCTTTGGTAATAACCCTGCAGAGAACACAATGACAATTCTTTCACAGTTCAACCTGCATTTGGAGATTTTAGTTAAATATTCAGCTTTAATTATTAAAATAGACAAATGAGTGGAAGGGACAAGTCTCCACCATCCCACCCACCCAGCTCCACCCCCTGTGAGGGAGACTGTGAATATACTGTGTGTTAGGGGCAGTGCATCCTTCAAAGGCTGCTATCTCAACATCTTTTGATATGTGATAATGGAAATTATCAAACCCTCATCTTGTGATCCCCATCTCAAGATAACTATCATGGTGAGATTAATGGAGACATTATCTTTGGATATCAGAGGCTGTTGTCTTGTGATCTTGATGTGTATGTGTCATTATAATGAGATTAAAGGCCCCTGTGTTTCACGCTCCGTCCATCATAATGAGGAGGACAGTTTCACTTCCTCAGAGATGTAAAAGTAAAACACAGCTGCAAGTTTAAACACACACACACACACCTGTTTGAGAATCCCTGCAGCCATCTCGTGACCACAGTCAAAGATGATGTGAAACTCTTTCCCCCTCTTCATCTCCTTCAGCAGCGGTTTAGCGTCCTTGGTGTCTGCGGGCAGCTGCCGGATCTTCAAGCGGATGTTGTACCGGGACGGCGCCTTTATGAGTTCTTGCAACCGAATCAAACCTGCACAAAACACACACAAAACAATTTCATGTGTTTGCTGTAATAGTTGTCCCGCATTGAAAAATGACTCTGACTGCATCTAGTGCAGCTCTGCTCCCATGAGGACAATACGTTTTCTTAAAGAATATTTCAAATATATTTATCTTTCTGCAGTAATTGAGGTAACAAGTGCTCCTGATTCATTTGGCAGCGGCGGCGGTTATAATTAGAGCGAGGATAAGGAAGCTGCAGGGTTTTATTTCTGTTGTCGGTTCATTTCTAATGAAATCCATTTCTCTTCGACACCCTCGCCTGCCCTCTCTCTATTCTTCATCCTAAAAACAAGATTTTCTTTCTGTGTCCTCTTATTTCCTCTTCGCCGTCTCTTCCTCCGTCTCTTTTTGTCCTTCTGATATTACCCACAATGCATCTAAACAGTCTGTCAGTCCGCATCGCCTCAGTGTCAGCAGACTTTTATGCAGCTAAACAAATACTCCTTCAAACAGAAACGAAAACACATTTCAACACTATGGCTGACCCGACATCGTCACTCATGATAGATCACACTGATGCTGAGCTCTCTATTGATCCTCCTCTTCCTCCGCTCAGCTCTCTCTCTCTCTCTCTCTCTGTTTGTTTGTGTTTGAGATGTTTGGAGGAATTTGACGTGCACTTTGACCCAATCACTGCGTCTGTATTTGAATAAATAGACTTACACTGCGATGCTCATCACTCATTCTTGGGTTACAGCAGCTGAGATTGAGTTTGTCTTTTCTTTCACACATGATTCCTTAACCTTATTGTTAGGATTGTACTCAAGACCACACTACCCAAAACCAAGACTTGCTCTAGACCAGAATGCACCATAGATCAAGTCAGTTTGTGTTCATACAGTTACAATAAATAAATAAATATAACTTTTGTTCATCTGCATGCATGTTCACTTCCAGTCTGGAATTTTAAAGAGACCCACTGACGTTGAGAGCACATGCAGCAAGACGCTCCGGAAGTATCAGGGAAAAGACATTTGACAGACAAAAAAGGTGTCTGCAAATCTGACAAACACAACTTGTTTTGTTCCACTAAATTCTTGCAAAAGTAAAGAAGTAAGATGGACTGATGCAGCTGTCTGACACATAAGGTACTGGAAAAGATTTTCAAGGAAGCAGAACAATCAGAGAGCTAATGCTATAGGTTTTAATCAAATTCCAATATTAATCCATCAGGAAAAGTTCAACTGAAAATTCCTTGTTAAATTATTATCACACCAGTGAAGTTTGAGAATAGCAGGTCAGTGCCAGTCTCGACCGGCCTTGACAAACCAAGACTGGTCTTAAGTGTAACAACACTGCTTTGTGTCCATAGGTTCCAAGTGCATGTTTATCATGGTCCACTCATTCAGTTACACTGTTGCTCAAAGGTTTGTAAACAGAGTTGGTCAGATTATTTTGTAAAAACAATTAAATAGCCTCATTATATGCGACGTTGTACCCCAATCCACAATACTCAAAGTCCAAATAATGGAGTCAAACAAAAGAGATAGTCTCATTGTTGTTCTTAACTAAATAAAAGGGGTTTGAGAAAAATTAAAGGATAAACGTATGTGAACCCCTTCAGTTTAAAAGATATCTTTACTCCTTTCTCAGTATCAACCTCAACCAAATGCTTTCTGGAGTGACTAATCAGTCTCTCACATCTGCTCCAAGGGATGTGTGCTCACTCTTCTTTGCAGAACGAAGCCAGTAGAAAGAGGCTGGATGAGCGTCAAGCATGATCTGCCAGCTTCAGGTCCCGTCAAAGCATTTCAATCTGATTTAGGTCAGGACTTTGACTGAGCCAATCCAGATTACCAACCTGCTTCTTCGTCAGCCATTCCTTTGTCATTTTACTGAAATGCTTTGGATTGGTATCATGAGTGCACAATGGATGGCTTCAGGTTATGTTTAAGGATTCTACATTATTCCTCAGAGTTCAGAGTTCTCTGCAGGATGTGTATTTATATGTTTATTTATTTTGATTGGCTGCACTGTTGAGATTTTGTAATACATGGTGGTTTTTCTTGTGTCCAAACATTTCAGTTTTGGACCCATCTGTCAACAGAAAGGACTTCCAAGAAGCTTCAGGTTGCTGCAGGTGCTCTCTGGCAGAGCAAGGACAGGCAGCTTTTCTCTCTTTTTTTTTTTTTTTTTTTTTTTTCAAGAAAGGGGGAGCAGATTTACTCTGTGCTGGTAGACCTGGTATAGTGGGCCATCAAGAGTTAATTTAGTCCTGACTACACAATTGATTGAAAATAAAATACATATTTATACACTATGTTTGTAAAGCTAATATTTATAATATGTATATAATGTAAATAATAGTGCTGAATGGATGAGGACATTGGGCTGAAACAGAAGTCTGCTTCTTCAACTATCACTCCATTGTGCTAGATACTTGATGCTGATTGGTTCAAACTCCATGACAACAGAAATCAATGCTCCTAAGCAAAGGTGACACCAGATTACATAACATATCAAATCAATCTGTGGATAGGGGCAAACTTCACCTCTTCCTGTTGACACTGTGGCAAAGACAATAATTCTATAAGCATGTAAAATCATTAGTGATGAAAATATGGATGATGTTCTGAAATGTTGTAGAATCCAGAATATGAAAGGAGAAATGGTGAGAGAAACAGAGACAGTGTTCAAAGACGAGATATTTGACTCATTTTTGTTATAAGCTGATTATATTTTTAAGTTCTGAAAAGAAGGAGAGATGGACAAGGACAGAAACTTTAGCAGAAATACTCCTGCTGAAGTCCTGTATACCTTGTCAATGTCACTGTCAACAAAAATGTTAAACTTGAATAAGAGATGGTAGACAGTGGAGATTGTGAATTGTAAAATGTTCAAATGGTGAGAGTGTAAATAAGAATCTTATCAATAGAGACAAAACTTCTCTGCTGAACGTCAGTGCTCGCTTGGTACATTTGTGCTACTTTTCCTGTTTTATGTTTATATAAATCCTGACTGCTTCCCTCAGTGTGGCTATTATGTTTAATGTAACTGTACTTCAAGCTTTACTATGTTTCCCCTAATTTCATCTCAAAAGACATGCCCCAGATCACTGTTTTTCACTGTTTTTCCCTCCATCCTCCATTCTCAAGATAATAAGCAGACTTTGGAAGCACAGAGAATTATTTAGAACCGGACTCAGGAAGTAGAGACCGGTCTTCGGGACCTTCAACAGACAACGGAAGATTCTTATAGACCAGGTGTCTACTTTCGACTACTATTCGTCTTAACACCATTTATACTATTTGAAGTGGTTTTATGACTCTTCTAGGAGATTCTTATACTTTTATAAATGAAGTATAGTTGAACATTTCATCTGGTGAAGGAGCTGATGTCTTGGTTAGCTGAATATCCTGAGAGTTTTGTTTGATTTTTGTCAGTGTCCCCTATTTTGGTCTGCGTCAGAGTCCTCCACCACCACATGCTGACTGCCCACAGCTACAAACATCATCCACTTTAAAAACAGATCAATATAGACGTTCAAAGTCACCTTAGGACAAAGATTTGATCTGACCGAATAATAAAGTAAATATGTCATGCAATTCTTCCTCATCTCAGATTTAGAAACTAAACTTATCAACTATTGCGTATCTTTGATGAATACACACTGACACCAGTCCGGTATCGGTCCTTGAATCTACAAACACACACTGCGCTGAACTGTCAGCAGTCTCGTGTGTGTGCGTCTGCCTACAGGCCACCGTCCCCAGCTGTTCAGCCTGTGGCGTTATTTGTTTACTTCCTGCTTTCAGATGAGTGCACGGCACTGTGGGGAACCAGCTCACACACTGCCGGGTGTCTGCAGAGTGTTGCTGCTTTTCATTATATCAAATAATCTGATGATGATACCCTCGGAGAGCTGACCTGTGAGACACTGGCAGTGCTGCATTTAACCGTTGTGTGACTAAACATCTCCATAGCTTTGCTTTAAGACATCTCAGCTGGATGCAGAGACATTAATGTGTTCAAACAGCGCTGAATATTTGTCTCATTGAGCTCACAATAGCTGTGACTAAGGACCCACATAAACCAAACAAAGAAATCCTTAAACCTGTCTGTAAGCTGATCAAACTGTGTTCTTAAAATAGCACAAGATCTTCATATGACTTGCTGAAATGATGAGATCTTTACATGACGATCTCCTGACTAACTCTTGACTGGCGGGGTGGGCCTTAAACACCAAGGTCTGACCGTGGCTCTGCTTTTGACCTAGAACAAGGGTTTTTAAAATACCAGTTTGAGAAAATGGGGAATTGTTTTAGCCATAACTCATGTGAAGTTACAACAGAAGCACCAAGGCGATGGTATAAAGCCTTATAAAACCACAATACCCACTGTTTAACCAGCCAGCACCACTCACCCAAGCTTTTCCCAACGTTTACCGAAGTAAATGCTCAGAGGAAATGCATCCTGAAGTAATGGAAAAGTGTTGCTGGGGTACAAGGATGTTTCTCAGCACATCTGCTTCTCTTGAAAGTGACCCCTTTTGAAAGTAGTGATGTGTCATGCTCAAAAGATGTAACTCTAAGAGTCGGTGCTTTAAGTGAGCCAGAACTTGTTGCCTTTCTTTGCTCAGTTATCACTCAGTCCTTCAGCTTTTGTCATGGCAGAGCTTTGTTTTGATTGATAGCATTGCAGCCATGCAGTCAAACACGTCTGAGGCTTTTGGATCATACCATTATGCAAGAGCAGAGAGGGGGACACTGTCAGGTATAAATCTTGTGAGAGTTGACAGCGGTGAGGAGGGAGTGTGTTGCATCATAAAAGCATGTGAACATAAATGACACTGACAAAGCAGCATCTGGATTCACATTTTCGTCCATTTGTTTTTGTTTTTTGTGAAATAGAGGTTTGAAATATTAAACAATGTCTGCTTTTGAAGCAGCACAAATCATCGAACGAGGCTGTAAAGAGGCTTCTCATAAAAACACTGAAACCAAAAGGCTTTATAAATACACAAATCATTCATATTTGCCTGTTCAGGCTGAAAAATGAGGCTGCAAATCAGTCTAAGTAAAGAGCTGTTTGGGAGCCGAATGAGCCCTCTCTTTTTCGGGAGCCGAGCCAAATGAACTTGCTCTCTGAAAGAAGCCAAACTTCCCGTCACTTCTTAAAAGCTCTGGATTCTTCCTATAAGCTTTTCTTCGACTGCATTTCACTGAAAACTGAAAACAAAAGAACCATTGATAAAACTTGTACAATGGCTCCAGAGATATACCCTTGAAAAATGAGCGTGCTGAGCTTACAGAGGGCTGTTGTTAAAAACAGAAGTTGAGGTATTCTTGGTTGAGAGTGTTGTGAGTGCTGGGGCTTAAAAAAGCTGTTGCTCAACACTTTCTCACATTTTTAAAACCCAAACAACTGCATTTATTAAAGAGCAGGTGTTGTCTGCCATAAAAAAAGATTAAAATTATACCAGCAACTATTACCCTCCCCTGCCTGCTACGTTTGGTGTCTCTTGGTAATTAATAAAGCACTTAAAATACATTACCCAGAATGCAGTATATGATACTCATTTGTCTGTTTTCCTCAGAGACGAAGCTACTACAACCGAAGACAAACTCTAAAGTAGTTTTCTTAGTTAATGCATGTTTTAGAATTAGCATTATTCTTGTGTATCTATATCTTTTTGAACCAACAGTATAAAACTTGTTTTTAATCCTAATTAACTGATACAGGCTGCTTAAAACACCGGCAAACAATAGAAGAAGGAGACGGCTATTACATTTTGAGAAATACAAAAGGTCCTGGGGGGAAGAAACTTTGCTTGCTTCAGAGGTGCTGATCTTTAACCTTATGTGAAAGAAATATATCAGATCAATCTTTTTTCTCATTTGGGGAATTTTGACTGGAATTGCTTTTGAATTTTTAAATTTAGGCTGAAAATGTCTTGTGAGGTAGAACTGCTCTGAAAGATAGAAGATAACCTCTATCAGAGATCCTGAGTAATTGTGTTCATGAGGGTGGGATTGTCAGATATAAAGATCTACTAAAGGTTTGCTCAAATTGAAATATCACCTTGCAGATACCCAGCAGGACACAGAGTAAAATAGATCTCTGATGCACTTAATCAATTCTCGTTTCCAAAGGAGTACACAAGTCCTGAATTATGATCTACATTTTTATTAAGAGCCTATTTAAATATAAAATACTAATTAACATATACGTTTGCTCACTTTTTTGACTGTATGCTTTATTAATGTCAGGAGTCCTGGCAGGGCTAGTTTAGCTTAGCATCGAGAGGCTGGCGGCCATCAGCAATACAGACAGTCTGATATCATCAAATGCACAGAGAGTTCAACGTATGCTTAAACACAGACCCTGTCCTCTGAATAGACATTAGGAAATGCTTTAAATTATTTTCATAAAACTACATCAAATGTCAGCACCTAGAAATCCCAGAAATCAAATCCACATCAACTAACCGACTAAATCATGACACTCTAAATGATATTATTCAAAAGCTAGAAAATGATACAGCCTATATTTTCAGTGTTGACACTTAATGCAAAAGGATCACTACAATTTCAGAAAACAGGAGAAGTGAACAATGATTAGGCATCATTGTGGAGAAAACTTTTGTCCCTAACTGTGAAAATCCAACTCGGCTCATGTTCCCTGGCAGCTCTTTTTATGTCAGCTCTTTATGCTGCAGAAACAAAACCCTAACTCTTACTTCCTCCACATGGATTTGATAACCACCATCCAACATGTACAACCCAGAATTTGACTACATCTCAGTGTAGTATCAAAGCAATTCAGGAAGCAGTTCAATGACTAATTCAATGAATTTGGATCAAGGACTGGCACTGCTCCCCCCTTAAACCCAGTGAGGGACAGTGATTTACAGTACATGACAGAAGGACAGACGGATGGACAGATGGACCCACACTGATCCATTTAGTTCCCCCTTTGATTTCACCGAGGGAGCCGCCATGTGGAACAAACTCTTGATTTACCCAAACAGTTTGAGCAGAGGTCCTCCAACATGGCTGCAACCTAAGGAATCAATCACAGCAAGGTTAGAGTGTTTTTCTCCCTCACTTTTTACTTAATCTCTTACAGACCCTGAAATGTCCTCACAGAACGAGTCAAAAGTGTCTCTCTGAAGGATGTTTCAAAAGCAAAAAGTCCAGAATAACAAACTCTCAGTGTAGTTATAGTCCGCATATCCCATGTGTCTTTGAGGAGACTTCATTCTGTCTTTGTTACCTTTCATTGTCTCTCAACATAATTTACAGCTCAAAATCGTCCCTAATTTTCTCACACAGCTGTTTTTCAACTGTTATTTCAGCCTCTGTCTGAAACCCTTGGTTTTGGCTGCTGTCTCCAAGGCTCTCTACTCCTTTCCTCTGATTGGCCAGGAAACCTGTTGGGGGGCAGAGTTATGGGCCAAGCAGCAAACTCCGGTCTGTGTATGTGACAATGTGGAAGAGCTAAAAGCTGCCGTTTGTCTGGTGACCGCTTGAAGCTGGATCTTGAAGTATTGGAAGTCATATACACACCAATCCAAAGAAAATCCATTATCAGAGCAGAAATGAACATGTTTACAGCCTGGAACAAAAATGTCTCCTATCTGAATCGCTAGTTTTGCTACACATTGGGTGATTTTTTTTCTAACTCAGTAGTGTAGAAGATGTTGAGCTCTCACCCCATCAGAGACATAGCTCAGATCACGTACCTGATGGACACCCAATGGCTGCGAGTTTGGGCACTCATCACATGTCCAATTTACAATATGACCACAACGGTCGTTTTGCATCAAAACCCAGCTTCAGAAATAGACGGGTGACATTGAGTAGACAACGTCCATCTATTATACAGTCTTTGCTAAGGGCAGACCTTGGTGTTTGAGGCCCACTCCTCCAATGCACCATGAACAAGTTAGTAGTTAGTTGTCCTGGCATACCTCATCCTGTTTGTGCTGTAACAAAAGATTTTTTCCCCCCTAATTTCTAATCTCAAAATTGTTTGGAAAACCAGGATAAGTATTCTGTATTTACAAAAAATACTGGTTTAATGTCAGAGCATATAAAATATCACGTCTATGTCTCATGTGGAATCACATGGTTGGTGAATGAGGTGACGTAAGGATCGATGTTTGCAGAAATACCCTCCAGTCTGTACAAGTGCGTTTGTGATTGAAGAAGTGTTATCAAAGAGCAGCTTTTCACCAGCTTCAGTCATTATTTCTCTTCATTAAATTAGCTTTTTCTGCTCAAATTGGCTTGTTGCTTTTGCAGGGTTTTGATAAGTGCTTTATAATTCAACATTAATTACAGTTTTAATTGATTCATTTCTTTATTTTCTCTTCAAATGGTCAAAAAACAATCTCTGCGCTATTGAAGATGAAAAATGCATGAATAAATAATTGCACAATTTTCATGGAAACATTATACACATAACGAATGTGAGTGACCTTTGTGTTTGTGCATTTAAATGGACCTGGGTTCAATCTCATACGGCCGCTTGATGTTGCGTGAGCTGTCTTTGGAGAGAAAAACAGCTTCCGCCGCTGGAGCAGCAATCTGTGTTTTACGGTTAGTTAGTTAACATCGATAAAAGCAGCAGACACATCTGAGTGCTGCTCTCGCTCATCATAAACACATGTCAGAGCACCTCTCTGCTTCCCCGCTCTCCAGCAGACAGCTCCTCTTCTATTCTGCATGGATGAATCCTCCTTCATACCTTTCCAAAAACCCACAGCCACAGCCGGGTTGGAGGGTGGCGGGGAAATATCTGGAGTGCTGGAAAAGAGGGGTGTCAGCACTGATCAGTATTGACGGCGTTTAATGCGCAGCGACTGCTCTAGGATCCATATTTAACTCTGCATGAATATTTCATCCCCTCTAAGCGTTTATTAGGGGCCGTCTGGGAGTCTCCTGAGCGTAAAACAGATCGAGCCGCCTGTGATAAATATCCTTGTGAGAGAGCGGCCCCTCAAGCCTTCCTCTCCTGACTCCCCTTTGAGTGCATCGCAGGCGACAAGGAAGAACAGCTCCTTTTACCGAGCTGCTCAATCATCATCGGCCCAAAGACATTTAAGTGATTCCCCCAGACGGCCGGTCTGCAGCGCTGCATGATGGGAGAAATGGCTGATGAGTCACTGAGCTGCAGACTCTTCAGGTCAAGGTTAATGTGACCCTCACTACATCAGCCGCCTTATTTATGTTCAATTAAAGGCGTCAAACACGTTGGAGACAGATTAAAGCAGGCATGCGGTCAAAGGTTCCTGCAGTTTTCAGGAATGTGGAGGCAGAACATGAACAATGCTGCCTCTTCTTCTTCTTCTTCTGCTGCCTCGCTGTAAATAAACCTCTGCAAATGTTGAAACATGAGCCAGCAGAAGCAGATGAAACCGTCTTTGTTATTAGTTACACCAAAGTTCTCCCAGCACTAAATCATTGGTGCTAAAAGAGTCCATTCCCCAAGCCAGCTCTCTATTTTTCTGCAATTAACTCCACCCTTCACATATCTACTTTCCCCACATGCTTGCCTTTAGTGCGCGCGGGCATAAAAAAGTTCAGCTGCGAAATGAGTTCAAGTAATTAATTTGAAAGAGGGAACGAGTGTGTTTGGTTTCTATATGTAGTCCTAAGACAAATCAAATGCAAATAAAGGGGGAGTAGGATGAAGAATTGGACTCTGTGTCGGCTGTCTCTGCGGGCCTCCTCCACCACCTTAGTCATACATTCTTTCACATTTCATTTTAGCTAAATCTACATCCAAACACATGCGTCTGGAGCAGCTTTATACTGAGCTGTGAAAACGTGTTGTTAAAGCAAATTATTCCATCCAAACCATCTCACATCCCTGCAGACACTTTTTTTTTAACATGATTTGGAAGAAGTGATCTGACGTCATAAATGTCGGCTCCATCTTTGGTTTAGTTATGCCCACCGTGGCGGCAGACAAAGGCAGACAGTCTGCAGCAGTCTGCACCACCTCCATTAGGAGAAACGTGCTGCAAATACTCAGATGATGGAAATCTAGAAACACAAGCACATGTCCTGTTTGCACAGAGTCCTCAGATGCACTCTGCGGAGGGGGCATCTAAAAATGAGGGTCTGATAGTTGGTAGTCATGCCTGGTCCTCTGTCTCGCCCCTCTGACTTTCACTATAAATTCATCGGGAAAGCCATTTTGTATGTTTGATATCTTATGACTCTGAGTTAAAGTGTCTTTCGGTATTTTGGGGTCATAATGTGGAACTATTCTTAACAAAATGGACACGGAGCAATTGTTTGGCATTGAAACTACTTGTTAAGACAACTAGATAATAACCCAGATCAACAAATCTGTCTATCAGGTTACTAATTGCACACAAGCAATTACCAAACTCCCACTGCTTGTTTCCCAAAGGAAATTCCCTCCAAAATACTATTTACTATGCTGCTGTGCTGTCCTTTATTCGCAGTTAATGCAATTGCATTATTTTTCTGTCAGCAGAACCTTGACTTTGGCCATGTAGTGTCATCATAAAGTAGACTGTGGAAGTATTGTTTTTTTTTTTTTCTTTCTTTTTTCCTTTTTTTAGGTCAATACGGTTCTCGCAATGCTAATCACAATACTTCACTAACCAAAGCTGGCTAATTAAGAATAACTCTCATTGTCACTCATTGCACAAAGACGTGTTGATCTATCTGCTGGGTAACCGCACTCAATGAGGGCAAAATAAAATTACAGTTGCACATTTCATCCGTTATTGTAGGAACTATTGTATAAACAAATGTAAAGGTTAAATTGTATATAAGGCCATGCAAAGAGAGACTAGTTTCCCACATTTCTTTGATTTAATTTCTGTAAGTGGTTCAAGAAACAGCAATATGAGCACATATTGGAGGTGCTGCAACTTTAAAAGTTTAATATTTTGAATCTCTTTTGTTTTTCTTTGTCTGTTTTTGGTTTGGTCTAATAGTCTGTTCCCTCAGCAGGGGGTCGCCAGTTAACAGCAAAGCGACTTTGGAGGTTGCAGACTGAAAGTTTTTGGGAGCCTCTGATCTAAGAGACAAAGAGAAATTACACAAATATGAAAGGTGACAGTGTGGACTAATGCTTAGTTTAAGCATCCCTTGAATCCATATCCCACCAGAAACAGACTTTCATTGTTTTTCATCTTGAATCACATAATGATGGTTGTTCTTTGGCAACTTGTCTTTTTATGAAAATGCTTATAAGCAAAAACTTTTACTTTTACTTCCTGCTCATACTTCCCGAATGCATTTCTGACAAAGAAAGCTACCTGAATAAAACCATGTTTGGTTGATATCTACTGTAATTACCACACTGTTAGACACAATTAAATATAAGCCACACTCATTAAATTGACAAAGAAAATCAAAGGTGGAGGCCACACTTGTCTATAAACCGCAGATGTCATCGTTGTAACATGGAATATTTACACAGAAAGATAATTCAACTATTAACTATAAAGATGCTTTTATCTGAACAATGCCTGTCACACAGTTGGTTAAACTGTAACGCACTGTCTTCCTCCTGTGTACTGAAACCTCCAAAGTCGTCTTCTTCGAACAGCCTTAGCATGCCTACATCACTCACTTTCTCAGTCTTTTGCATTTCACTATTGCCATGCAAATGGTACACCGGAGTTTTCAGTGGAAACGTTGACATTGTGCCTCACCTTGTGCTTGTGCATAACACTTTCAATATGGATTGGCCATACGTGAACCAGGACAACAAAAAGTACAGTAAAAATCGTGGATTACCATTTTTTGCTTGGGCTGCTGAATCTGCTGACTGTTCTGCAATCAGCGAAGAAGCATTCAATACATACACCAGATGATCAGCTCACCACTTCTTCTACCGCCCAACTATTGTTGTGTAAACACCTCCAACAGTTATACCACCATCAACAGGCCTTACATGCTTACTACAGCATTTTCAGTCCCTCAGTGTTTACGTGTCAACACGTTTCTACTCTGTTTTTTTTTTTTTTTTTTCTCATGTGAAGTTTTGTGAAGCTTTGTCGTGTCAACAGGGTATAAATATATTGGCAGCACAAAGCTTTTTAACCCGTAAAAATCCATGAATTAGTCGCATTAATGTTTAAGTCGCAGGGTTCAAAGTGTGTGAAAAAAGTAGGGGCTTACAGTCCAGAAATCCCTTTTTTTTGTCTCTGCTGTTGTTAACCCAGAGTTGCATGTCAGTGAGAGCATATTTTGCAACCTATGTCAGCCTTGAGCGATTCAAGGACCTCAAAGAATATTTTACAGGCGAGAGTGAAATGGAGTGTTTGTCTGTCCAGTTTCTGTCACCACAAACACAGAGATAGATGATTATTCAAGTGCAACGCTGCCCTTTACGTTATTAACACTCACATATACTGTTTGTGTAGTAGATGAAAGAGGTGAAAGGAAGAGCGTTTTTTTTCCTTGCACTACGGATCATCCCTCTCTTCTGTGTTATTTTAATCTTTATCTGTGTGTAATGACATCTTTATGCCTCTGAAGCTCAGCAGGGACAGCACGGATCATTGTGATGTGGGAAAGTTGAGGTTAAGTGGTTCAGCTGAGCTCAGTCATCGAGATGCAAGTCAAGGTGTTCAGGAAAAGAAATGCTACAAATATAAAAACTTGGTACAACCTCGTTATCAATTTCTGATTAGCTGGATGAATGAGCCCCATAGGGGAAAAAATGTTTTGATTAATGACTAAAACAGGATGACTCTTTGAGCATTTTTTCTCGTGGACTGGGATCTAAAAATTTAAAATAGCTGCAAGAATCATCACAGAAACCTATTTCTATTGCCTGAGGTTCAAGGAACACTTTAACCTCACTTCTCACTTTAAAAGAAGTGTTATAGAAAAGCTCCCAGCATCCAGAGTTTCTTTTCAAGTGTCTGAGGCTGAGAAATGCATGAATTAACTTCAGCGTGGCATCTGGCATGCTGTGTGAGTCTTTGACACACTGTGGGCACACCGTCCAGATGTTGCTTTCATAAATAAACTGTCACTATCAACACCACATAAGCAGATAAAGGCAAAGAGGAGACACACAGAAGGACAATGTTTTTCATTCAGTCCCCTTCTCCAGGGGAAGCAGCTTGTTTTATATGTGAGGATTTAAAGATCTTTATGAGTCCGGGAGTCATGAAACGCTCTGAACACGAGGGAAACATTCAAATGAAAGACTTAACAGGAGACACATTTTTTCCCGGCTGACAACAGGTCACTGTGGTTCACAGAGATCTTAATGTTCGAAAACATGCAGTTAGATGTTAGGGGATATGTAGTTTTGAATGTAGTTGCTGTTTGTAATATCATCTTTTTCATCTTTCTCACATATTTAAATTTGCCTTTTCATTCTGAGACCATTAGCTGAAGTTAGGGATTATGTATAGTGAGCGGGTTGTTCAATCTGAACATCCTGTACGTCAAAACACTTGCTATGTTCTGCTTTGTGTTTTTACTTTTCATTTTTGTCTTGGCTGGCCATTTGAAAAGGAAAGTGTTTGTGGAGCAGGAAATCTTTTCATTTTGATTCTTTATCAATTTTATTCCAGGTTTAAGTTTGTAATATCCCATGTGATTGCTCATGAAACCATGTATTTATCTCCTCTCCAGTAGCCTACATCTTATTTAGGTCTCTCTGTTAGATGTCATTTGTACTGAGCTCACTCCACCCTTTCTTCTGATGATGTGACTTAATTATTCACGTTAAAACCAGTCAGTTTTTTCATGGTTCTTGTTCCCTAACTGGGGCACATTTGGAGCTCTTAATTGATTAATGCCCTTTTTGTTTCACGCTGGTACATTTGTCATTGATTTAGTTGTTGGTCTAATAGATTAGAAACTGCTGAAAAAAAACAAACAAACAACAAGCTGATTTAACAATACCATCCAATTTTCTTGCTCAGAATAACACAAACATAAGAAAAATCAAAGGGGTCCGGAGCAGAGGAAGCAGCACAGCTTCCATTAGCATTCCAGAGCTGCAAAAGTGGGATTAGCGTGGTGAATTGTGAGGAGTCAGTGAGCCCTTCTCTAAACAGGCTGTTGAGTGGAAGTCGAGCGTATGATGGGACTGGGACTGCTGGTGTGGAGACACTCACACATACACACACACACAGCAGACACACATCAAATTGAAACAGATTACTGTGGGGTCCTGGGACTCTCTCTGGAGAACACTGAGAAGACTCTCTCTGTTTGAATATAGATGGACTTCTTAGCCGTGGCAGCCAGCCTCGTGTGGCTGTATGTAGTGTACACTCAGAGAGAGGAGGGCAGACTGAATCAATAACTTAACCTGTGAATAATCTATTATTAACAAAGGCATTAACTCTGATGACAGGTTAACACCAACATTATGTTAAAACCTGTTGAAAGTCTGATGGTTCGCCCGCCGGTACAAATTTGTTCCCTGCTCTGCACATTCAGAAGTTTACTGTAAACTCTCTTATCGTGACACTTTCTAAATCAGGCAACCAGGCAAGGTAGTCAGCAATTTACCCATGATCCATTGAGAAAAAAAATAAAAATTCACCCTGTTCTTTCCACCTTCATTTCTGCAATAATTTTTTGGTACTTTGGATGTGATCCTCCATTAGAAATTATAAACCTTGCATTGCTTTGTGAAACCAAACAATGCATACTTGATGAGTTAAAGAGCTGATGCTACAGGGAAATGGAAACAGAAATGTCACATTGATCTCACTTCTTTTCAAACATGTTTTCTTTGTTCAGCAGAAAAGACGGTTTAGTTATCTATGACTGTTCAAATAGGGATACAGTTCAAGATAAGGTGTGATCTCTGCATTGATTAACAATGATTACTTCTTTTAAAAGTTGACTACTCTTCTTTCTGAATTTTTAAACACAGATACAAAAACAATGCTGGATGTTCAAACTTAACGTGTCCAGATGGTTCATAGCTTGATTTTCATCTGTTGTAGAAATATCCAAATATTTCTGTAAACCAACCAAAACACTGTTCTAAAAATAGCACCAGATCTTCAGGACATCTATCACATACACCTTTTTAACAGACCAGGTGATAGAGCAAGTTCCAGGACAGTGCCTCATTCAGCACTAGCTCGTTGTAATTCCACCAACAAAACACCGGCTCCAGGTGCTAAAAACTGGTGCCTAATAAACACAGACTCTTTGCAGAGCCTGAGCAAAGCTTGGGCTACATCAGGGGGTGGAGGCAAAGGCTACAGTGATTAAGGATCTGCAGTGGAAAGCAGCCATTTTTGAGATGTCTGTGATCTTGCTGAAGTTTCTTGCTCAAAACGTGACATGGATTGAACTGGCAGTGCATGCATACGATGAACTTCTTCAGTGTTGCTTTGTGAGCTTCTGTATTGCTTGAGTGTCCCGGGCTATAAATGGCTAAATTCACAGGACATATCCATGTTTTATGATGCCGCAATGATGTGGATCCACCTTGATTCCTTGTTGATAGAAAATCAAACTGGGTCTTTAAAGGACATGATTAGAACTTACTCAGCCAGCACAAGCACATGGCTCTTTTGATGAAAATGGGGTACCACAAACACCAAGATCTGCCCATAGCTCTGCCCCCTCGTGGCTGGCAAATCAGAGTGAAGGGGGTTTGTGGAGTGAGGAGCTTCAAATAGACAGCAGCTGATACATAGTTTTTCAGATAGAGGCCAAAATAAGGGTTTTCTAAAACACCATGGTAAGAAAAATGTAAATACAAAATCATATACATATATACAACATGTTTCATTACAACCCTTAAAAAGGCATAATACCCTCCAATTAGCTCTTGTGTAACAAATCTCAGTCAGTGTATGCTAAACCACAGGTATTTTTCTAAATCTACACCATGTCAAGGACTTATACTCCAGACATTACTGTGGCCAAATGCTAAGTATTTGCTTCTGTTTGTGCTTTCCTCCATCGGCAGTGACACTGCTTGGCTTGTTATGTTCTGTTTTCTCATCAATAAGAAATGGGACTACATAATTGTTGGCTGTGTCTGAGTTTGGCCACACTGCTGGCCCCAGTGCTGTGTACTTGCTGTTCAATACTCAGTTTGTGATGAGCATTGCAAATGGGGTTGTATGGCTTCTGAATGCTTGAGAAATTTGTTTTTGGTGTCACTTTATAAATGTTTGTCTTCACTTGTGATTTTATAACTCCTGTTTGAGCTAAACTAACTCAAGGCCTCGTGTCTCATTGTCGTCTGCATTGTATGTGTACTGAGTGGAACAAGCAAATTAACTGGCCAGTTGGTGTAATTTTTGACTTACAGATCTCAATTTGAATATACTAGAGCAGGTGAGTGGAGGTATTCTTATTGCTCATGTAGGTTAAACATAAAAATCTGCAATTTTCCAAACGATTACATCTTCATCTGTTGTATAAATCTCTGGGTACGTCTAAAACTAGCACAGTATATACTTGTGCTCTTCATGAAGTCTCCATAAGATCTTCATGGGACTTGCAAAAGATGTCACCACATAAGGATCTGCTAACTTGTTCATGACATGTAATGAGGTGGACCTGAAAGACCAAGGTCTGCTCGTGATAGGCCTCCAGAGGGCTGGCCAATCAGAGTGGAGGGGGTTTGTGTACAAGCACAGAAAGTTTAAAACTGCTTTTACAACCACCACTCAGACGTTTTTCTCTTCACCTACCTATAGTCCTATTTCTATTTACATCCCTACAGGATAGAGCAAAGATGAGACACGCTCTCCCTCTAAATACCACCTCAGGATGTCAGACCTGGCTCTTAATCATTTCCTGTCTGTCTCAAATGACCACTTTGGAATTGCACCCTGCAGTCATCCATATTACTCTTAGTGTGCATGCTGTCAGGCTGACCTTTCTTTAAAAACCAAACCTAAAAGAGAATATGAGTTCAGGGCTCAGTAGGTTATCAGTTAGAGAAGGAAAAGTTGCAGCCAAATGTTTTTCCCTACATTGAAATGTTGCTATTTTTCTGTAAGATCTGCACAAACCATTTGTGAGGCTGTCACTCGGAGAGGAGCTGAGTCACAGAGAATGAAGATGTTTTTCACCCAGAGTATTACAGCATCTCTTTCTCCGTCACCTCAGGCACAGCCTTGGGATGCTGCTGCCATGGAAACCAGCCTTTTAACAGAGGAGGGTTGACTACTGTTCAAGAAAATGTTACACAAAGTTACTCGCCATTGTAACCATTGTGTCATTTTCATCTTTCTGTACATTTTAGTGAGTTTGAAGTTATGTATTCCTCTGACGTTTTGTATAAGATGATACTTTACGCACAAGCTGACACTGGTCTAATTTTGATCCTGATCAATCTGCAAAGATGCCAAACACTTCGATACAAAGTCTGATTTTATGGCAGCTACTGGAATAGACACCAAGTGATAAAGACTTCTTAAATCTTGCACTGCAACTGAAAACTGACCAAGTGTCCGTCTAATTTTTCGAGCAAAGTTTTTCTTACTAGACTTAATTAAATGAAATGAAAAACACTTTATGATACAACAATATATTAATATTAGCCACAATTATCCGACAAGTACAGAAAATCACCCAATTTCAAGATATCATAAGTCAAAAATTAAAAAAAGAGGAATGTTTTGATGTCAAATGAAATCTAAGCAAGTGTTTGTGTCTCATTTTTTGTAGAAGTTTCCTTGTTATACTTGATATGAGCCACATTTAACTGACAAGTCCAGAAGCATGTCTAACTTTAATTAATTAAAAGACAAAAAAAAGGATTGAATTGCTTGAAAAAAAGTCAAGAAAAAATCTGTCAATGGGATAAGAAAAAATATGTTTCAAGTTTCTTGAAATTAGAAGAAGTCTTAATATAAGAAACTTTTTATTTACCCCATGGGCAATTTTTTTTTTTTTGGCCTGTTACAAGCAATTCAGAAAGATCTTTTCTCTTTAAATAACTTGAAATAAGACATTTTTAAGTGATTCATATCAAGTCCAAGAAGAAAATATACTTGAAAAAAAAATAAGATATAATGACTTGCTTAGATTTCGTTTTTTTTCTGTAAATTGGGAGTCCAAATAAACAATGACTTACTGCCATAATTTGGAGTCTGCATCTTATTACTTTGAATTTTCAATCTCTGTTAAGAATTATTACTCCATATTATGGAGTTTAAATTCAATATTATGACAAAGAACCTCATGTTTTTTGACGTTGTCTCATATTTATCACTATTTTGCATTTCTACCAAAAACAACATTTTTAGATTTCAGCTCTCTCTTCATTTATCTTCATTTATCAACTCTGTGCTTTGAGAGAAATGCACAAAGAAGAGAAAACAAAGNTCTGCAGCGCTGCATGATGGGAGAAATGGCTGATGAGTCACTGAGCTGCAGACTCTTCAGGTCAAGGTTAATGTGACCCTCACTACATCAGCCGCCTTATTTATGTTCAATTAAAGGCGTCAAACACGTTGGAGACAGATTAAAGCAGGCATGCGGTCAAAGGTTCCTGCAGTTTTCAGGAATGTGGAGGCAGAACATGAACAATGCTGCCTCTTCTTCTTCTTCTTCTGCTGCCTCGCTGTAAATAAACCTCTGCAAATGTTGAAACATGAGCCAGCAGAAGCAGATGAAACTGTCTTTGTTATTAGTTACACCAAAGTTCTCCCAGCACTAAATCATTGGTGCTAAAAGAGTCCATTCCCCAAGCCAGCTCTCTATTTTTCTGCAATTAACTCCACCCTTCACATATCTACTTTCCCCACATGCTTGCCTTAAGTGCGCGCGGGCATAAAAAAGTTCAGCTGTGAAATGAGTTCAAGTAATTAATTTGAAAGAGGGAACGAGTGTGTTTGGTTTCTATATGTAGTCCTAAGACAAATCAAATGCAAATAAAGGGGGAGTAGGATGAAGAATTGGACTCTGTGTCGGCTGTCTCTGCGGGCCTCCTCCACCACCTTAGTCATACATTCTTTCACATTTCATTTTAGCTAAATCTACATCCAAACACATGCGTCTGGAGCAGCTTTATACTGAGCTGTGAAAACGTGTTGTTAAAGCAAATTATTCCATCCAAACCATCTCACATCCCTGCTGACACTTTTTTTTTTAACATGATTTGGAAGAAGTGATCTGACGTCATAAATGTCGGCTCCATCTTTGGTTTAGTTATGCCCACCGTGGCGGCAGACAAAGGCAGACAGTCTGCAGCAGTCTGCACCACCTCCATTAGGAGAAACGTGCTGCAAATACTCAGATGATGGAAACACAAGCACATGTCCTGTTTGCACAGAGTCCTCAGATGCACTCTGCGGAGGGGGCATCTAAAAATGAGGGTCTGATAGTTGGTAGTCATGCCTGGTCCTCTGTCTCGCCCCTCTGACTTTCACTATAAATTCATCGGGAAAGCTATTTTGTATGTTTGATATCTTATGACTCTGAGTTAAAGTGTCTTTCGGTATTTTGGGGTTATAATGTGGAACTATTCTTAACAAAATGGACACGGAGCAATTGTTTGGCATTGAAACTACTTGTTAAGACAACTAGATAATAACCAAGATCAACAAATCTGTCTATCAGGTTACTAATTGCACACAAGCAATTACCAAACTCCCACTGCTTGTTTCCCAAAGGAAATTCCCTCCAAAACACTATTTACTATGCTGCTGTGCTGTCCTTTATTCGCAGTTAATGCAATTGCATTATTTTTCTGTCAGCAGAACCTTGACTTTGGCCATGTAGTGTCATCATAATGTAGACTGTGGAAGTATTGGGTTTTTTTTTCTTTCTTTTTTCCTTTTTTTTTAGGTCAATACGGTTCTCGCAATGCTAATCACAATACTTCACTAACCAAAGCTGGCTAATTAAAAATAACTCTCATTGTCACTCATTGCACAAAGACGTGTTGATCTATCTGCTGGGTAACCGCAATCAATGAGGGCAAAATAAAATTACAGTTGCACATTTCGTCCGTTATTGTAGTAACTATTGTATAAACAAATGTAAAGGTTAAATTGTATATAAGGCCATGCAAAGAGAGACTAGTTTCCCACATTTCTTTGATTTAATTTCTGTAAGTGGTTCAAGAAACAGCAATATGAGCACATATTGGAGGTGCTGCAACTTTAAAAGTTTAATATTTTGAATCTCTTTTGTTTTTTCTTTGTCTGTTTTTGGTTTGGTCTAATAGTCTGTTCCCTCAGCAGGGGGTCGCCAGTTAACAGCAAAGCGACTTTGGAGGTCGCAGACTGAAAGTTTTTGGGAGCCTCTGATCTAAGAGACAAAGAGAAATTACACAAATATGAAAGGTGACAGTGTGGACTAATGCTTAGTTTAAGCATCCCTTGAATCCATATCCCACCAGAAACAGACTTTCATTGTTTTTCATCTTGAATCACATAATGATGGTTGTTCTTTGGCAACTTGTCTTTTTATGAAAATGCTTATAAGCAAAAACTTTTACTTTTACTTCCTGCTCATACTTCCCGAATGCATTTCTGACAAAGAAAGCTACCTGAATAAAACCATGTTTGGTTGATGTCTCCTGTAATTACTGCACTGTTAGGCACAGCCGAATATAAGCCACACTCATTAAATCTAAAAAGACAATCAAAGTTGGAGGCCACACTTGTCTAAAAGCCACAGGTGTTGACATTGTAACATTGAATAGTATGTCACACAGAAAGATTATTTAACTTTTAACTAAATAGATGCTTTTTTTCTGAACAGTGCCTATAACACGGCTGGTTACACTGTAACCGACTAGAAAAGTAATACATTGCTGTCTCCTCCTGTGCACTGAAACCTCCAAAGTCGTCTTCTTCGAACAGCCTTAGCATGCCTACATCACTCACTTTCTCAGTCTTTTGCATTTCACTATTGCCATGCAAATGGTACACCGGAGTTTTCAGTGGAAACGTTGACATTGTGCCTCACCTTGTGCTTGTGCATAACACTTTCAATATGGATTGGCCATACGTGAACCAGGACAACAAAAAGTACGGTAACAATCGTGGATTACCATTTTTTGCTTGGGCTGCTGAATCTGCTGACTGTTCTGCAATCAGCGAAGAAGCATTCAATACATACACCAGATGATCAGCTCACCACTTCTTCTACCGCCCAACTATTGTTGTGTAAACGCCTCCTACAGTTATACCACCACCTACAGGCCTTACATGCGTACTACAGCATTTTCAGTCCCTCAGTGTTTACGTGTCAACACATGTTTCTATTCTGGGTTTTCTAAATTTTTTCATGTGAAGTTTTGTGAAACTTTGTCGTGTCAACAGGGTATAAATATATTGGCAGCACAAAGCTTGTTAACCCGTAAAAATCCATGAATTAGTCGCATTAATGTTTAAGTTGCAGGGTTCAAAGTGTGTGAAAAAAGTAGGGGCTTACAGTCCAGAAATCCCTTTTTTTGTCTCTGCTGCTGTTTACCCAGAGTTGCATGTCAGTGAGAGCATATTTTGCATCCTGTGTCAGCCTTGAGCGATTCAAGGACCTCAAAGAATATTTTACAGGCGAGAGTGAAATGGAGTGTTTATCTGTCCAGTTTCTGTCACCACAAACACAGAGATAGATGATTATTCAAGTGCAACGCTGCCCTTTACGTTATCAACACTCACATATACTGTTTGTGTAGTAGATGAAAGAGGTGAAAGGAAGAGCGTTTTTTTTCCCTTGCACTACAGCTCATCCCTCTCTTCTGTGTTATTTTAATCTTTATCTGTGTGTAATGACATCTTTATGCCTCTGAAGCTCAGCGGGGACAGCACAGCTCATTGTGATGTGGGAGAGTTGAGGTTAAGTGGTTCAGCTGAGCTCAGTGATCGAGATGCAAGTCAAGGTGTTCGGGAAAAGAAATGCTACAAATATAAAAACTTGGTAAAACCTTGTTATCAATTTCTGATTAGCTGGATGAATGAGCCCCATAGGAAAAAATGTTTTGATTAATGACTAAAACAGGATAACTCTTTGAGCATTTTTTCTTGTGGACTGGGATCTAAAAATTTAAAATAGCTGCAAGAATCATCACAGAAACCTATTTCTATTGCCTGAGGTTCAAGGAACACTTTAACCTCACTTCTCACTTTAAAAGAAGTGTTATAGAAAAGCTCCCAGCATCCAGAGTTTCTTTTCAAGTGTCTGAGGCTGAGAAATGCATGAATTAACTTCAGCGTGGCATCTGGCATGCTGTGTGAGTCTTTGACACACCGTCCAGATGTTGCTTTCATAAATAAACTGTCACTATCAACACCACATAAGCAGATAAAGGCAAAGAGGAGACACACAGAAGGACAATGTTTTTCATTCAGTCCCCTTCTCCAGGGGAAGCAGCTTGTTTTATATGTGAGGATTTAAAGATCTTTATGAGTCCGGGAGTCATGAAACGCTCTGAACACGAGGGAAACATTCAAATGAAAGACTTAACAGGAGACACATTTTTTCCCGGCTGACAACAGGTCACTGTGGTTCACAGAGATCTTAATGTTCGAAAACATGCAGTAAGATGTTAGGGGATATGTACTTTTGAATGTAGTTGCTGTTTGTAATATAATCTTTTTCATCTTTCTCACATATTTAAATTTGCCTTTTCATTCTGAGACCATCAGCTGAAGTTAGGGATTATGTATAGTGAGCGGGTTGTTCAATCTGAACATCCTGTACGTCAAAACACTTGCTTTGTTCTGCTTTGTGTTTTTACTTTTCATTTTTGTCTTGGCTGGCCATTTGAAAAGGAAAGTGTTTGTGGAGCAGGAAGTCTTTTCATTTTGATTCTTTATCAATTTTATTCCAGGTTTAAGTTTGTAATATCCTATGTGATTGCTCATGTAACAATGTATTTATCTCCTCTCCAGTAGCCTACATCTTATTTAGGTCTCTCTGTTAGATGTCATTTGTACTGAGCTCGCTCCACCCTTTCTTCTGCTGATGTGACTTAATTATTCACGTTAAAACCAGTCAGTTTTTTCATGGTTCTTGTTCCCTAACTGGGGCACATTTGGAGCTCTTAATTGATTAATGCCCTTTTTGTTTCACGCTGGTACATTTGTCATTGATTTAGTTGTTGGTCTAATAGATTAGAAACTGCTGAAAAAAAAACAAACAAACAACAAGCTGATTTAACAATACCATCCAATTTTCTTGCTCAGAATAACACAAACATAAGAAAAATCAAAGGGGTCCGGAGCAGAGGAAGCAGCACAGCTTCCATTAGCATTCCCGAGCTGCAAAAGTGGGATTAGCGTGGTGAATTGTGAGGAGTCAGTGAGCCCTTCTCTAAACAGGCTGTTGAGTGGAAGTCGAGCGTATGATGGGACTGGGACTGCTGGTGTGGAGACACTCACACATACACACACACACAGCAGACACACATCAAATTGAAACAGATTACTGTGGGGTCCTGGGACTCTCTCTGGAGAACACTGAGAAGACTCTCTCTGTTTGAATATAGATGGACTTCTTAGCCGTGGCAGCCAGCCTCGTGTGGCTGTATGTAGTGTACACTCAGAGAGAGGAGGGCAGACTGAATCAATAACTTAACCTGTGAATAATCTATTATTAACAAAGGCATTAACTCTGATGACAGGTTAACACCAACATTATGTTAAAACCTGTTGAAAGTCTGATGGTTAGCCCGCCGGTACAAATTTGTTCCCTACTCTGCACATTCAGAAGTTTACTGTAAATTCTCTTATCGTGACACTTTCTAAATCCGGCAACCAGGCAAGGTAGTCAGCAATTTACCCATGATCCATTGAGAAAAAAAAAAAAAATCACCCTGTTCTTTCCACCTTCATTTCTGCAATAATTTTTTGTTACTTTGGATGTGATCCTCCATTAGAAATTATAAACCTTGCATTGCTTTGTGAAACCAAACAATGCATACTTGATGAGTTAAAGAGCTGATGCTCCAGGGAAATGGAAACAGAAATGTCACATTGATCTCACTTCTTTTCAAACATGTTTTCTTTTTTCAGCAGAAAAGACGGTTTAGTTATCTATGACTGTTCAAATAGGGATACAGTTCAAGATAAGGTGTGATCTCTGCATTGATTAACAATGATTACTTCTTTTAAAAGTTGACTACTCTTCTTTCTGAATTTTTAAACACAGATGTACAAAAACAATGCTGGATGTTCAAACTTAACGTGTGCAGATGGTTCATAGCTTGATTTTCATCTGTTGTAGAAATACCCAAATATTTCTGTAAACCAACCAAAACACTGTTCTAAAAATAGCACCAGATCTTCAGGACATCTATCACATACACCTTTTTGACAGACCAGGTGATAGAGCAAGTTCCAGGGCAGTGCCTTATTCAGCACTGGCTCGTTGTAAGTCCACCAACAAAACACCGGCTCCAGGTGCTAAAAACTGGTGCCTAATAAACACAGACTCTTTGCAGAGCCTGAGCAAAGCTTGGGCTACATCAGGGGGTGGAGTCAAAGGCTACAGTGATTAAGGATCTGCAGTGGAAAGCAGCCATTTTTGAGATGTCTGTGATCTTGCTGAAGTTTCTTGCTCAAAACGTGACATGGATTGAACTGGCAGTGCATGCATATGATGAACTTCTTCAGTGTTGCTTTGTGAGCTTGTGTATTGCTTGAGTGTCCCCGGCTATAAATGGCTAAATTCACAGGACATATCCATGTTTTATGGTGCCGCGATGATGTGGATCCAACTTGATTCCTTGTTGATAGAAAATCAAACTGGGTCTTTAACCCTTTGATGCACAACATATACACACCCCTTCTAATGCACAACATGGGTCAAAAATGACCCGTATTTATTTTCCAGGTTATTTCATGCTGATTGAGTTTATCTTTGTTCTATCTTTGGAAATATTTTTTTTTTAGGATTGAATATTTCAAGTATTCTTTAAATATCTTGTTTTTGATTAAGACTAATCATTATTTACATTCTTGCTTTTATTCTTTATGAACAAAAATAGTTTTTTTATTACTACATCAAGTTTACACACATGGGTCAAAATTGACCCATTCATCCAAGTGTGATTAAATGATGTAATACTTTAAAGATAATTTCTTTCAAGTAATCCCTTTAGTGAGTGGGGGCCAAACATTGACTTATTTAACATTTGCAGCACATTTATTTGTAATTTTGTCACACATACACACACCTCAGATAACATAACATGGCTGCATACACTACCGGTCAAAAGTTTTAGAACACCCCAATTTTTCCAGTTATTTATTGCAATTCAAGTCACTCAAGTCTAATCAGTGGCTTGAAATGATACAACAGTAAGTGGTGAACTACCAGAGGGTAAAATAAAAAGTAAGGTTACCCAAAATTGAAAAACAGAGTACATTTCAGAACACTAACACAAAATGGGTTAACAATTGATAGCTGTCCTGCAGCAACGGAGGGTGACAAAGCCTTAAAAAGCTGCTGCTACTAATTCCTACAGGTGTTCCAAGTTTGCTTGATTTCTAACAAGCCCCTCTGTCAGCATCAAAGCAGTGTTTGAACACAATGTGGTACCATACCCTCGTGAGCATCAGTTGAACAGTATTGTACTGCAGAAAGTAGTGTGTTGCTACAGAAATGGCAAGAAAAAGGCAATTAACAGTAGAAGAGAGACAGACCATCATAACACTGAAAAATGTAGGTCTTTCCTACAGAGAAATTGCAAAGAAAGTCAAGTTATCAATGAGTAGTTTCCTTCACCATCAAAAGGAAGTCAGAAACTGGGGAAAACTTTAGCCTCGTTTCCACCAAGCAGATCGGTTTGGTTTGTCTCGGTACGGCATTTTGTGGCGTTTCCATAGACTAAAACCGGGACGGGTCCCCTATTAAGTGATCCGTACCGCTCCACTTTTCAGTACCCTTCTGTTGGGGTGCCAAGCCGCACCAAACCGGCCCCAGGGGTGGGGCTATAATCACAGCGGTAGCTGATTGGTCAAAAGATCGGTAACTTCCCGTGCAACAGCAGCAAAAAAGAACAACACACAACCCCGCACACAGCCTTTCCTGAAACAAAGCTTTGTTTCTTTATGGAATAAAGAGCCACAGCTGATCACAAAGTAGAAGAGTTGCTGGATGTCCTCCATCGTTGCTCTTTGTTTACAATACCGCTAATTTCTTCTTCATTGCATTTATTTGCGGGTACACTGTGTAGCGCTGGTTGCTCTGCAGTGACGTCACGCTGTTACGTAGCTGACGCGGCTCTCGCCATCCGGCCCTTCAAGCAGGGTACAGTTGGCTGTGGAAACGCGCACAGGATCAGGCTTTACTGATCTGACCCGTACCAGACTGCCTGGTGGAAACTAGGCTTTTGACAGGAAGAGGTCTGGCAGACCCAAAGCCACAACTGAATCAGAGGACAAGTTTCTGAGAGTCAACAGTTTGCGTGATAGGCGGCTCACAGGACAACAGCTTCAAGCACAGCTTAATAGTGGTCGTAGTAAGCAAGTCTTTGTTTCAACTGTGAAGAGAAGACTTGGAGCTGCGGGTTTGACTGGACGAGTTGCATCAAGAAAACAATTGCTAAGACGTCAGAATAAGACAAAGAGGCTTGCCTGGGCCAAGAAACACTGCCATTGGACGACTGAAGACTGGAAAAAGGTATTATGGACTGATGAATCAAAATTTGAAATCATGGATTCATCAGGCAGGATCTTTGTACGGCGTAGAGTAGGTGAAAGGATGCTTCCACAGTGTGTGGCTTCAATCGTCAAACATGGAGGAGGAAGTGTGATGGTCTGGGGTTGTTTTGCTGGATCCAGGGTTGGTGACTTGTTCAGAGTGAGAGGCACCCTGAACTAAAACGGCTACCACAGCATCCTGCAGCACCATGCAATACCCTCTGGTATGAGTCTAGTTGGTCAGGGGTTCATCTTACAGCAAGATAATGACCCAAAACATAAGTCCAAGCTATGCCAGAGCTATCTTTATCTTTACTTACTATTAAATTAATTTATTTCAAAGTTATGTCATAAAAACACTAAGCCATACATGAAATAGCATAGAAAATGAATATGGGTCATTTTGGACCCATGTGGTGCATTAAAAGGGTAGTGATACAAAAACCTTTTTTATTCAAAAAGTAAAAAAGTAAAAAATAAAATAATTATGTGTGATGGTCAGAAACAAGTTGATTGTGGAATTCCTTGAAGACTGAATGATAAAATTAGATTACTGCAAAGATATCAAAAATAAAAACTCAGCCGGGTCACTTTTGACCCATGTTATGCATCAAAGGGTTAAAGGACATGATTAGAACTTACTCAGCCAGCACAAGCACATGGCTCTTTTGATGAAAATGGGGTACCACAAATACCAAGCTCTGCCCCCTCGTGGCTGGCAAATCAGAGTGAAGGGGGTTTGTGGAGTGAGGAGCTTCAAATAGACAGCAGCTGATACATAGTATTTCAGATAGAGGCCAAAATAAGGGTTTTCAAAAAACACCATGGTAAGAAAAATGTAGAAACAAAATCATATACATATATACAACATGTTTCATTACAACCCTTAAAAAGGCACAATACCCTCCAATTAGCTCTTGTGTAACAAATCTCAGTCAGTGTATGCTAAACCACAGGTATTTTTCAAAATCTACACCATGTCAAGGACTTATACTCCAGACATTACTGTGGCCAAATGCTAAGTATTTGCTTCTGTTTGTGCTTTCCTCCATCGGCAGTGACACTGCTTGGCTTGTTATGTTCTGTTTTCTCATCAATAAGAAATGGGACTACATAATTGTTGGCTGTGTCTGAGTTTGGCCACACTGCTGGCCTCAGTGCTGTGTACTCACTGTTCAATACTCAGTTTGTGATGAGCATTGCAAATGGGGTTGTATGGCTTCTGAATGCTTGAGAAATTTGTTTTTGGTGTCACTTTATAAATGTTTGTCTTCACTTGTGGTTTTATAACTCCTGTTTGAGCTAAACTAACTCAAGGCCTCGTGTCTCATTGTCATCTGCATTGTATGTGTACTGAGTGGAACAAGCAAATTAACTGGCCAGTTGGTGTAATTTTTGACTTACAGATCTCAATTTGAATATACTAGAGCAGGTGAGTGGAGGTATTCTTATTTCTCATGTAGGTTAAACATAAAAATCTGCAATTTTCCAAACGATTACATCTTCATCTGTTGTATAAATCTCTGGGTACGTCTAAAACTAGCACAATATATACTTGTGCTCTTCATGAAGTCTCCATAAGATCTTCATGGGACTTGCAAAAGATGTCACCACATAAGGATCTGCTAACTTGTTCATGACATGTAACGAGGTGGACCTGAAAGACCAAGGTCTGCCCGTGATAGGCCTCCAGAGGGCTGGCCAATCAGAGTGGAGGGGGTTTGTGTACAAGCACAGAAAGTTTAAAACTGCTTTTACAACCACCACTCAGACGTTTTTCTCTTCACCTACCTATAGCCCTATTTCTATTTACATCCCTACAGGATAGAGCAAAGATGAGACACGCTCTCCCTCTAAATACCACCTCAGGATGTCAGACCTGGCTCTTAATCATTTCCTGTCTGTCTCAAATGACCACTTTGGAATTGCACCCTGCAGTCATCCATATTACTCTTAGTGTGCATGCTGTCAGGCTGACCTTTCTTTAAAAACCAAACCTAAAAGAGAATATGAGTTCAGGGCTCAGCAGGTTATCAGTTAGAGGAGGAAAAGTTGCAGCCAAATGTTTTTCCCTACATTGAAATGTTGCTATTTTTCTGTAAGATCTGCACAAACCGTTTGTGAGGCTGTCACTCGGAGAGGAGCTGAGTCACAGAGAATGAAGATGTTTTTCACCCAGAGTATTACAGCATCTCTTTCTCCGTCACCTCAGGCACAGCCTTGGGATGCTGCTGCCATGGAAACCAGCCTTTTAACAGAGGAGGGTTGACTACTGTTCAAGAAAATGTTACACAAAGTTACTCGCCATTGTAACCATTGTGTCATTTTCATCTTTCTGCACATTTTAGTGAGTTTGAAGTTATGTATTCCTCTGACGTTTTGTATATGATACTTTACGCACAAGCTGACACTGGTCTAATTATGATCCTGATCAATCTGCAAAGATGCCAAACACTTCGATACAAAGTTTGATTTTATGGCAGCTACTGGAATAGACACCAAGTGATAAAGACTTCTTAAATCTTGCACTGCAACTGAAAACTGACCAAGTGTCCGTCTAATTTTTCGAGCAAAGTTTTTCTTACTAGACTTAATTAAATGAAATGAAAAACACTTTATGATACAATAATATATTAATATTAGCCACAATTATCCGACAAGTACAGAAAATCACCCAATTTCAAGATATCATAAGTCAAAAATTAAAAAAAGAGGAATGTTTTGATGTCAAATGAAATCTAAGCAAGTGTTTGTGTCTCATTTTTTGTAGAAGTTTCCTTATTATACTTGATATGAGCCACATTTAACTGACAAGTCCAGAAGCATGTCTAACTTTAATTAATTAAAAGACAAAAAAAAGGATTGAATTGCTTGGAAAAAAAGTCAAGAAAAAATCTGTCAATGGGATAAGAAAAAATATGTTTCAAGTTTCTTGAAATTAGAAGAAGTCTTAATATAAGAAACTTTTTATTTACCCCATGGGCAATTTTTTTTTGGCCTGTTACAAGCAATTCAGAAATATCTTTTCTCCTTAAATAACTTGAAATAAGACATTTTTAAGTGATTCATATCAAGTCCAAGAAGAAAATATACTTGAAAAAAAAATAAGATATAATGACTTGCTTAGATTTCGTTTTTTTCTGTAAATTGGGAGTCCAAATAAACAATGACTTACTGCCATAATTTGGAGTCTGCATCTTATTACTTTGAATTTTCAATCTCTGTTAAGAATTATTACTCCATATTATGGAGTTTAAATTCAATATTATGACAAAGAACCTCATGTTTTTTGACGTTGTCTCATATTTATCACTATTTTGCATTTCTACCAAAAACAACATTTTTAGATTTCAGCTCTCTCTTCATTTATCTTCATTTATCAACTCTGTGCTTTGAGAGAAATGCACAAAGAAGAGAAAACAAAGAGAACCAATCTCGGAGCAGAAAAGAAAAGAAAGGGATCTCTCCAAAGAGCCAACCGCTGCCAGCAGACATGCATCACTGCCAAAGGATTTGGAAACAGTCTTGTTACTAAAAGTAATATTGTTATTTTTAAGGAATCATGAAGTATTTAAAATGTTCTAAAATCATGACAAAGGAAAGTAGAAAATCCCCTAATTAGAGACTTCAACACTACAAAATATAAAACTATCGTGCATGAAAATAACAGAAAGTGACTAAATGTTTTTCTCTGAATCTTCACAAACTTCAGCATAACTTGCAGTTGTTTTGTACTTGTGTGCATGAACAGGTTTCTTTTGAAAAAGTGCCACAGAGACTCATTCTAGTTCTATCAATAATAGCTTTTACTGTGGCAAACCAGAGCATTATATAACCTTAACCCCCAGCTGCAGCCATAGCTCTAAAGACTGTTTTCTTACTCTGGACTGGTACTGTGAACATCAGAGAGGAGCAGCTCTTTCTGAGCCCGTGTTTTATTGTACAGAAGCTTGTTCTCCCTCATGGCCTAATCAAACTTCCTGCAGCAGTACCAGCAGCAGCAGCAGTGTGCAGGTAGTCGGATGGGTGTTATGGCTGGCTGCGAGAGCTATAACACATGCTGCTGCCATCTCAGTTTTGCCATTATAAAGTTGAGCTGTTAGAAGAGTCCCATTATGGTTATTGATTTGCTTGTTTGCTCCCCGCTTGGTGGAGAAACAGCACAAAGAAAGAGGTTGTTTCCTACATCTTTTATGTCCCTGTTCCCAAACACAGACGAGTTTTGGAGCAGCAGGCGGGGGGTCAGAGGGGGGACCCAGGAGTATTTTATGATAATGTAAAGGTTCTGCTGCACTGACTCCGCTCAGTGTGACGGGTAATGTGCCTCTCACACTGAAACAAATAAAAAAAGCTTTAACTGAGAATGAATCCTGCCTGCTCCTCCTCAGTGACTGAGTCTGTGGAGATTTCTGTTTGCCCTCAGTGTGCACCATCAGCGCTATCAGATCAACTGTGTTAATGGTGAAGATGAGGAGCCGTTTGTAGGTCAGGCCTAGATCTTATTTCCCATCTCTAGGAAAGAAAAATCAAGTCACTATTAACCCCATAGTGAACCAGCCATGTCCACTTTACAACTTAATTATGGGAGGTGATGGGGTCAATCAATTCCTCCTGGGCAAACCCACAGGGCAAAGCAAGTTTTACTTAAAGGGAAAAGCTCAGGCATCTGTTTACAGGTGACACATAGTAACAGTACTGAGGGTAGAAATAATGATATGAAGTGTTTTGAATTCTCCTTAGCTAAATGTACTGGTGGTGACTGACTTGGTAGTTTCTGAATAAGAACGACCCTGGGGCCTTTGGAAGGATAAAGTTTTAGAAAATATACAATTTTGTGGGGGGAAAAAAGAAAGAAAAAAGAAAAACAGCTTTGATGAACTGAAACATTTGCATTTACATCCACATATGTTCCAATACAGACTTGATTAAGTTTAATTATATGTGACAGTTTCCTTTGGCTCAGTGAGTCCTTTTTTTCCTTAAGTAAAAGGCTGATGGGGTCTAAAAGCAGTATGCTAACAGACTATGTTGAAACATGGAGGCAATTTTAAAAAACAAATAAACAAACAAAAAAACACAACATAGGCAGCACACAGTTAATTCTGTCAGGAGTTCGATCCCAATTCTTGCAGTCCCATGCCAAAATAACCCGAGTCACTCGCAAACTTGTTCAAGGACAATCAGTGTGTGTGAATGAATAGCAACTGAGTTTCTCCAGTTATTTTCTTGGTCAAGAAAATGTTACTGTGGGCCTGTGTGAGTGTGTTTGTGTGCATGCGTGTGTATGTGTGTTACCTGTCTATGAAAAAGGGAACTCTTTGGTATTTTTGACTGAATGTGGTCTACTAAGCTGATTATGATATAACTGTAGATAGAGTTATTATACTACAGCAGATTTTTGAAATGTCTTGTTTGTAATAAAACGCATGTAAATATCATACAATCAGACTCCATGCAGCAGAGTTCAGCCTTCTTAAATGCTTAACACAGTAAATCCTGACTACAGAACTGTGATCCAGGCCACAGTGGTCCCAGTGTCTGTTGGAAGGAGCTCTGGGAGGCCTGGCAGCCTGTCTCTGGGCTGGCACACTCTGACCCCTGGCATATGGTACATGTACCCGGCCTGCTGGCTTATTTGTCGCTCAGTGACCTGGGCTGCAATAATAGCAAGGTTTGAACAAGGTCTGCTTCCTCCAATGACAAGCACGGTATGTTTTCCACAGCGTCACACTCTCTGACGTCTATGAATAATGGAGCAACTACAACTAATTATGATGCTTAAACACACCTGAGAATAAAGGTCTGCTTTAGCACATTAGTTTTGATTTAACCACATTAATTTCTACTTAGTGTGATATGCTAATGTAGAAAATACAAGAATCCCAACACACAAGGGAACCTTTAAAGATCATCTCACTGGATGTGTGTTGTCAAAAACAGGAGCAGAAAAGTGTCTGCAGAAAGAGTCTGTTATTTCTTTTCTGTATTCAATTCACAAATTCAGGGTAAGAAATATGTGCAAAGAAACTTTTACATTGCCATTTATTCCTGATCTTTAGACTTATAAGCTGAAAACATTGCTAAAAGGCTGAAATGTCAAACCGCTAAACAGTTTAGGAGAAAAGTAATTTTTGACTGCAGGATGATTGGTATTTGTTCACGGTGTTTGTTCACTGAGTTATGGCTGACCGCATTCCTCTGCCCTCCCCATAAACTGTCTCAATGACTTTCCTGCTGTTTGAGGCCGACCAGCGATTATTTTGAAGACCTGTTGGCTGAGATCAGCACTAGGCCTGAACTCACTGAGCTGTGAAGCGTTCGACCATATGTCTCCACTGAGTCTCAGTTTTACTATAATCAGTAAGTCCCATTCCAGTTTGTTTACATGTGTTTTACTATGGCACTATGAACTCAATGCATTTAAGTGTGATTAACTGACGATAAACATTTATAAGCATACTTTATCAACCAATGCCAATGTCAGCACTGTCTGTCAATTGCATGACCATTGAGCATAGAGGCTATTTAAATTGCCATCTTTACTTTAAACGTAACTGTGGAAACAAAAAAGAATGTCATATTAGTGCCACAGCCAAAACACATGGTATCAACTATTTGAAAACATATGAATGAAAACTTTAATTAACTAAAAGTAGCTTGGACCCCCTGCCATACCTACATAGGAATCCCTGTTAAAGACCCCAGCTCTAGATCATTTGTTTCTAATACAAAATCAGGTCAAGGAAAGAATTACAACCCAGATAGGCTGACACAACATAGAATTACAAATATCACCCTCAATCTAAGGATGTCCAATGCAGAGATTTGCGTATCCTGCATTTTTTGTCAATCACCCCTGAGCCTTAGTCTCAGTTTCAGTGTATTTAGTGTATCAAATCTGATTTGCCAACCACAGTGCTGTAAACTCAATGTGAACAGATGTAACTGACATTTATAAGTAAAAATTCAGCTCACATATTTTCAAACTCATTGAGTATGAAATATTTTGCCCATATATCCCTGCTGAGTCTGTTTCACTGTATGTATCAACTTACACTGAAGTTTGCTTGATTCTGGTTTTGAATGCAGTTTGAGTTTGAATTGAGTGATTTTATGAGACAAAGCAAGTTTGAAGTAGAAAGAAGACAGAACAAGATCTTCCACTTCCAAAATAGCTCATTTTTTTTGTCATGTACATCTGTTTGTCTTCAAGCTTCTCTGTGCTGTCATCTTTTTTTTATGTTATGTTGCAGTCTTTATTTAGAGAAATATTTTTCTGCCTCCATTTTTGTTCTCTGAAAACAGTGTATGGTGGTCCAACATAAAATTGGTTAAAGATAAAAACAAGGCAATCAGAAAAAAATGTGCACAGAAAAGAAACTTTTAAGAGACTAATATCAGAGATTGTTTTGGTAAATATCAGGATTTAAAATTAAGAGGATGAAACTGCAATAATCTGAAGATTTGTGTTAAAAAATAAAGAAAAGGTGTGTGGTCTTACCAGTGGAGTCATCATAAACCACAGTAACCGTCTTCCATTTGAAGAAGTGCACCAGGTCCAGGATGGCCCGGCTCAAAGAGGAGAAGTCAGGGTAGAGGCTGACGTAGAAGACGTCTCTGTTGTCTGATACCTGGTGCTTCCACTTGGTCTGGATGTGAGGAACTCCCAGGGCGTTGCAAATAGACTGGACCGCATTAGCTGAGGAACTGTGGGAGGGGCCGAAGATGGCTGCCACCCCCAGAGAGAGCTGGTCACAGGCTGGAGAGAGGAAACATTTCAACAGTTAGCTTCCTTATCCCGCTCTGCAGCATGTGCTAATGATGACAGATGGTCCACTCACTCTCCACAGGAAGGAAGAAATAAGGAAGAAACTTGCTGAAACGACAAATCTGAGTTTGTTCAAAGCAGGAGCCTGGTGGTATCTTATATTTTTCAAGTCTTAAAAGGATCTGATCTGCAAAGTAAGCATCAACCTTTGGCAGTGATGTTTTTAAAACTCATCGGTTTTAAACATATCAAAGATGGTGTATGATGCTTTTCCATATTTTAACTATGGTTATAATGTAACAATGAGGGTTGTTCAGACTATGTACAGAGTTTTTTATCTGCTGCATATTTATAAGTTTTAGATTTTTGAGGATCTTTCTGTAAACTGGTAAAACACTCCATTCATAAAATAGCACAAGATCTTTGTGAAACTTGCTTAAACGATGGGGTCTTTGCATCAGGATCTCCTTGTTGGTTCATGACTTTATTGAAGGGGCAGGCCTTAAACACTTGGTCTTGGTGGCCTCTGGAAGTCTGGTCAGTCATTATGAAGGGGATTCGTGGAGCAGGTGGCCTTGAAGAGACAGCAGCTAAAACAAATTACTTGACTAAAAGTCAAAGCCAGTATCTGAAACCCACAAAGTGACAGATCTGCTTTGAGTTTATAGCAACCAGTGTTGTGGTCAGGTCACCAATCCTGAAGTCTAAATTGAGTTAGAGTCACCAAGACGAGTTCAAGTTGTGTCAGAGAGGAGTCCTGATTATCTGAGTCCTGAGTCCTGTCCTCATCATTAATGTTACCACTTACAAGGAGGACGTTTTTTACTCCAAACTGCTGACTGTACGGGACCTTTCAAATGTGTTTCTACCAGGAGACATTAAAGCATTGGGACATGACCAATTGTTGAATGAGTAACAGCTTTTTGTTTAACAATGAAGAAAACTGGATCTTTCCCCAGGATATTTAAAATTGATTTGACCATGTGTAAGATCCACTGTCCCCCTGTCCCAGGATTGGTTTGATTTCTTTTTTCCGCGAATTAACAAGGTCCAGTTGTCTGTACAAATAGATTGTGCCAAAAGTCTGTCAGTGTCAAGTTACAGATAAAGTCAGAGCCCAATCTGTTGTGTGTCAATATGCACCAAGCTTCAGTTTATAAGGGGACACACTCATCTACTCTGCTGCAATAGGATCACCACCACAGGGATGTAAACAACTTAAAAATACCACAAATCTAACCTCAATTAACACATTTTCACCAACCTTGAACCCAATGGTTAAATCTAATTGCTAGCAGTAGCTAACATTTTCATTTATAACCAAACACACCATCGTCAGGCCAATGTAAATTTTGCATCTAACATTTTTGTTTGTCAGAGCCAATGTCTGTCAAAAGTGAGCTTGTCATTGTCTCCTCTTATTCTTTTCCTGATGCAGTATGTTGCATTGTCATTGTTTCTAACTATGAAGTCTTTGAAAGCTACATGCATGATTTCTAGCGTCTGTTTTACCCTGTTAGTGACAGCAGAACAAGAACACACACAAAAACACTTGTAAGCCTTTCCTCCTAACTGAAAAAACTACAAAAATATATTTTCATAAACTCTTACATAACTGTCTAGTCAAACATTTGCCCAAGTCCTCTTGAAGTCCTGAAAATCAGGATCCTGACCAAACTTGAGTTATAGTCATGGACCTTAAGCACCACAAAGAAAGTCATTTGAAACATTTTGTAAATGTCTCTTGTAACTGTGTCCAAACTTGATTGACAAACACTTTGTTGCACTCAGACTTTATAATAGATAGACAACGTCTCCGCAACGTCACCCGTCTGTTTTTGATGCTGAATTACGAAGCAAAAAAAACTGCTGATGCAGCCATACTATGATGGGGAACTCAGACCCAAGAAGCATTTTGAACCATGCTGTCAAAATCTACTTTTTTGGCTTGTTGTGTAATTCTTTTCCACTCTCTCTGTATTCAGCTTCAAGTGGACTCTCGACAAACTGTGGGTTTTGCACTTCTGTATAGGCTGCATATTTTTAGACCGGAACTCGCTGCTTGGCAAAAACAGGCCTGATAATACCCTTTTTCACAAATGTAGGATCTAAATGGACACATAGAGAGATTACCATTTAAATCCACATTTATTTTTTTACAATTTTCAATCTGCAAAGACCATTAAACCATAACCTGACACACTATATCCTATCGCGCAGCGCGTGAGAGCTTTATTTTTGTCCAGGCATTAAAAATGTCATCAATGAAGCTAAGTATGGAACTTCATCATAACAAACCAACTTTCTGATTTATTTTTAACAACATTGAAGACTTGTTGTGAGATATAATATTGTTTCTTTTAAATTAACAACAACAAAAACTCTGTACTGCTAAGCAGTCGATATTCTGTGCACTCTAATCATCCTGTTTGATTAACTGGAGTTGGCTAAATCCCTGAGACAGGATACAATGGCCTGTAATTGATAAGAGACTTGAAATGTCAGCTTGATGCACACACAAAACTGATAGATTATAGCACTTTATTGGCAGTCTCTGGTGGCCAAACAGGTCTTTGAATTACTGCTACTGAGTCATTACCTGGAACCAATCAATTCTCTCTGTTTACATCTGAAGTGCTCAGCCATTCCTTCCCAGCCTGATTATAATTGTCACAATCTGAGGCAAGCCTGCGACGGGGAATACATTTACAATGCTAAGCAGTTTTAAAATTGGAAATGTGTGCACGCACACACACACACACACTCAGTCATCCTCACATATATATATGTATATATAGACACACACAAACAAGCTGCAGCATGCCAGATTGGCGATCATCCAATCACAGACACATAAATACCTTTCCTGGAGGCTTCGAAGCTGTCATAGATGTTTATCCTTTGGATGTCGTAGGTGAGCGTGGTGTTTGGCAGTAAGGTTCTGTTCCTGTTGATTGTGTTTAAAGCAAATTTAAAGGCTAGTTCCTCCGCACCTGATGGGCCGCTCTCGATGGACTCAAAGATTCCCCCTGTGAAAGAAAGACAAGCCACTGGTTAGTGATGAATCAGGGGGAAATGTTTCCAGAAGCAGGGATTTCATGAGTTCATGAGCCGCACTTATGAAGTGAAGGACACAACATGTCTTTCAACCTGAGACTGTATTTACTCTTTTCTTGCAGAGAATAAAAAGAAATCAGTGTCATTGCTTCGAGCATAACATGTTTAATGAACAACAAACTCTACAGCTGCTGCTCAATAGATGTAACAGTCACACAAGGACATCCCAACAGTGTTATCCAAGTCACTGAGTGTTCTGATTTACCACCACAGCAAAACTGCGTCACAAAATACTCATCAACTAATCTCTTTGATCAGGTTTTGATAAACAATATGAATGAAGAGCCCAAAAGACTAAGATAAGACTTGTGTTGTTGACAACAAAAACTATAGTTTGATCATGTTATGATGCCAGCTAGTGTAGTGGAGACGATTGTTTTGTCTTTAGGTGGGGTTGTGTGTCACCAACAAAGGGATCTGTGTCAGCTTTACCCCTTTGTTAGAAAATTTGCCTGTGAACTGGCTGTCAGGTTTAACAGAAAACATGAGAGGGGAGGACCAAGGTGCAGACAAATTCATAATATTTGCTTAACCAAAATCAAAACTTTCACAAACTCAAAAATTAAAACTTAAATAAACTCTTAATCCAAAAACACTTACACAAGGCTAAACAAATCTACAAGGAAAACTCCTCCTGACCACCAACTGAAGACACACAGACTAAATAGGCTCATGGTAAATAAACACAGGTGTGTAACCAGACAGCCAAAACTCATGAGGAGTAATCAAGACAGGACAGACAAACTAAATCAGGCACTTAGAGAGCTAGAAGTACAAAATAAACAGGGGACATAGAAGACTCAATGTGAAAATACAAGGAGAAACACGTTAGACAGACACAAAGAAACCCAAAATAAATCCACAAGGCAGAAAAACTGAGAATATATGTGACAAAAAGGCCAACACATGACACTAGTACTGAAGCCAGGGCATCAGCTCAGTTGAAAACATAGTTCAGCTCATCTAAGGGAAATATTTTGACAATAAGATTTCATACCAATAGATGATAGCACTGAGGACCATCACTGTGACGTTTTGCTTTTTGCTTTTCTTACAGTTAAAACAAAAAATGATATCCAAGGAAGAAACTCCACTCTTTCTCTCCTCCTCTCTCTTATTGATCCATTGATTGTCAGCTATATGTGTGCAAGCTCCCACTTTCCTGAGTGCTTCATCCTTCAAAGGAAAACCATGTTAAAGTAATGATGTTTACTGCGATACGCACACAGCTTGCCCTCTGTTCAATAATTCTATGAGTATTAAAGTCCAATGAAACCTCTGCTTCACAGTCAAACGATGACTTCAGCTCTGCATGTTCAGAAAGTTGAAGGTTCCTCACTGAATCTCACCTCCATCCATTCTTTTTAGTTTTATTCGATCTGAGGCAGAAAGCAGAAACTGTGTCAAACTTTGATTTTTCATTAAAACTTTGAGTGAACATGTTCAGTAAGTAGCACAGTAATGAAAGCCTTTCTGAGTTAGATAAGTTTTAATATGACACGCCTTTCTGAGACACTTAATGACACTGCCACAGGCCTGGAAAATAAATTGGATAAAATTCAAACAGAAAGCCTTAAAGAGTTAGAAATGTTGTTGTGTGTCCCAATAACTCAAATCCAAAGCTTTATACTAATAGAAGTCAGATTAAACATTACACGCTTAAACTAAGTCGAAGAGATTCTGGGCAAATTTGGGATTCATTTCTTAAAATTGTAGCTGAGTTTGATTTCATTTAGACAGTGAAGAAGAACTTGAGCTTTCACCGCTCTGCCATCCGAAATGCTATGTATATATATATATATATTAAAGTTAGTGTCATATGCTTTTATGGCCTTAATTTTAGGGTGTCTTAAGCAATTGACACCTTTTCTTCTTGTGCTAATTTTTCTTGTTTGTTTGTTTTAGTTAGTTTATATTTATTATATAAAGTCTAAAGGTTTAGACCACGGATAATTAATCAAAGTCAAAGTTTTTGCTTTTTCGTGAAATGCAAATGCAACATGATTTAAAACAGACCTGACAGCCACTCTCAAATAAAAAAAAATAACAAAAAACTTGGGATAAATTTCCTAATCTAGCAACAGTAAACACCAGCCCTTAAACTGAAGGTGTGGACACCCTCAACACATGAACTGACAGAAAAGGCCACACTGTTCACAGTTAGCATCAGATTCTTTGGTACACTCAAGGAGGTCTAGAAGAGTAATACCCTAATACCAGATATTTTCACAAGATATCTGCACAAAACAAAAAAGTGTTTAAATTCTTCAAAGATAAAAGTATAATGAGACGTGGCATCTAAATGATCTGTTATGTCCATCAAAAATAATTTTATCTGCAAATTTGGACTGAACACCAATAACCACCAACACTCAGAAAACAGAGAAGGTGCAAAGCTCATGTGCCAAACATGACAACAGATACAGTTTTAAATACCCATCATGACTGATTTGATGCTATCAACCCTAATATTAGTTACTTTATCAACAGAGTTTATGTCCATGAATGACCCCTGAACCTGAGTGGAAACCAGAGCAGCTGCAGGGAGAGTTCAATAGTTATTCAAGGGACTATAAAGCCTGCTCCTTCGAGCTCTGTGAAGTGTGTTTAAGAGTGTGGGTCTCCACATACAGCCCTCCAGTGAATTCTTCTGACAGCCAGCAGATGAATGGACACAGAGGAGGCCTGGGGAGTCCAGGGTGGGGAGGGGGGTCGAGATCTGAGATCAATGTCCTCTGATTGGCCGGCAAATCAATCAATCAGGCCCTTTGGGAGTAGTGGAGAGCAGCAGTGAGAGATTGGAGTGTTTTGTTTGGGTGAGCCCTGTGGCCTGGCCCTGCTGGCTCAGTGTCAGTCACAGCCAGCTTTATTTACTCCAGCTACAAGCTCTCCTGACTGTAGGAGGCTGCTCTGGTCCAGAGTTAATCCATACACACATCTGCACCACTTCTGCAGGTCCCTCCTGTCAAGAGTGATTACCACTGGATCTGATCAATGCTCG
The DNA here is from genome assembly GCA_008086565.1 of Thalassoma bifasciatum. NCBI lineage: Eukaryota > Metazoa > Chordata > Actinopteri > Labriformes > Labridae > Thalassoma > Thalassoma bifasciatum. The sequence continues at coordinate 328,132 of RPOG01000364.1, read as the reverse complement.
TGAACAGTCATTTCACCGGTCCACTCTTTGGAGATGCTCTTTTCTAGGTGCACTGTTTTTTTGTGTACTGCAGCTTATAGCATCTTGAAATGTGAGATCAGGTTTGAGGGGCTTTTTAAAGCTGCTGTAACTCAGGTTCAAACACAGTCATCCAATCTGGATGAAGTGGTATATCTAACCTTTCTGCTGCTCTTGTCCAGGTAAAGTATGTATCAACATGTAATAAATGTTAAAACCCAAGTTAGAAATTAACTAATGTCTTCATAACAAATGTCCTACAAATGAAACACCATTTCTGAAATGACACTTACATTTGGATTGGCAGCTGACTTGTACCTCTGCATAGCAATGGTGCCTTTAAAATCAAAGCCATAAACAGTGAGGTTGAGGTTCAGAGTCCAGGGAGGCAGCAGGAGCCAGGTCATCTGAAAATATTATTTAAGTTGACCACTTTAAAACAATTAATAAAAATTCCCTTTGCCAGAGGTGTGTAGGGAAGTCTAAATTTAGACTGAGATTCAATTCCTCATACTTTAAATGCTTCCTAATGTGTCCATAAAGCCCTAAATGAAGTTGTTAGGGGGTTATTTTGGATTTGGTTGGTAGGTGGCTTTGAGGAAAACAGCAGCAGCACTGTTGAGAAGTTTCCTCTTCATTAGTATTCATCTCATGGGAGAGCCCTATTTTGCATGCCATAATGAGTTTGAAGGAATTAATAAGCATCAGTTAAGCGGGATGTACTATAATTGGAAAGCTGAGCGTTTGGAATGGCTCGTTCACTCACGAGGAGCGCCGCCTTCCTGCTGAGAGTCTGCACGCGTCCTCTGGAAGAAACCTGGCCTGTAACTGTGGAGATGAATCACGGCAGAGAGGTGAAGCCGCGGTACAGAGGTGACTGTCTAAGTAGGAAAGTTTGAATTTGAATACACACACCGAGTCTAATGAGAAGTCGCTCGCCTGTGTGCATGAACACGGGGGAATGGAAATGAAGCTGAACAGGTGAGACGGGGATAGACAGAGAGAAAATCCTTCAATGTTCCCAGCTAAATGAGACTTAGTCTGGGGTTAGGATTTGGGATTAAATCGCAGCTAATTCTCGACCATACTCCTCTTCGGTAATTCTTTTCCAAAACTTCTTGATATCCTTTTTTTCATAAAGCTTTTTTTTTCTGTCATATCAAGACTCTCTCTCCACCCAATTACAAAAACCATCTGAGCAGGTGCTGACCCCACAGGTGGATCTTTGAAAACCACTATGCGGCCTGTGTGTTGGTGTTAAAGGACTAAGTGCAAATGGACTATTGCCTTTAGGGACTGAGAGCTGGGTATGGTGTTACACAAAAAAAGCCACTGTTTCTCCAGTACTGATGGAGTCTCAATAGCCAGGGAGGTTTCTTATTCCCCAGTCAGATGGATTAGTGTTAGTCTCCCCCCTTCTGGCAAAGTCCTACTTGGACTCCAAAGCAAGAGGCAGTGATACATTGTGTTGCAAGGAAGTCATGTCCCATTTGATTATTAGAGCTTTGTATTTTGTTATGGGCACTCTGTGGGGCACAATCCTCCACCTCTTATGTCTCAAGCTTTTACTGGGTAAGTCTGCACGAGTACTTGAACTGAGCTCTGGGCCAGTGCACCAGTATTTCTCTCAACATCTCTCATGTGGAGCAACAGGTGTACTGACACTCACATGGCCCCAGCCTTCCATCTCCTTGACATTTACATCAAAGGTGAGGCATTAGAGGTGTGAATGAGTCTCACTTTGAACTGGTGATGTAAAAAGGCTGAAACTGATGATTTTTAATCATAGGGCTTTAATAAATACTCTTTTAAGACAAAAGTTGGAGAGCCTCAAAACTCAACTCAACTTTTTTTCCCTGTGTATTTGGAAAATGTCTGGCTCTAAATTCTAAACTTCGAGTGAAAAGTCAGGAAAAAAAAAAGAATTTTAAGACACACATACAAAGGCACAAAACATTTGCAAATATATACAAGATACGAAAACCTACCAATGCTTAACAAAACCGTAAAGCCAATCGGGCAGCCATGATGTGTTGTGATTAACTCAAGAACACTATCACTGAAATAGTTACACCACCACTATACTTGGGTATATTTCAACCCATATAAAATACCCCAAAAAAATACTTCTCATCAAGATACATTTAAGTAGAACAATACATGACAAAGTGAGGCACTCTTCTTTTGCATTTTCCTATATAAAAGTTCTCATACAATGAAGAAAAAAAGTGTCATTGGGTATGATTAGTTGACAGCTCTAAAATTAGCGAAAAATCAGGGACTCTTATATATATATATGTGTGTGTGTGTGTGTAAAAATTCAAAACGGAAAAATTGATTTTAGAACTTTTTTCTTTGGTTCATACAGACCTTGGACATGCAAGCTTTGTCCGATGAAGATCATAAGAATTGTTTAATTTTCCATTGATAAATAAAGGTGGATATATTTTAACCCTTCATCACCAACGTCCCGCCAAAATCACCTGAACACTTGCCTGTTGTAAAAAACAGGGACGGGAGCAGGAAACCATGCTAACATTTGATGATGCTAGTGAGCAGCATAAAGGTACCCAAGCACCCATGACACTCAGACAAATGCAACGTACTGAAAATTATGTGAATAAGTATGCTCAGGTGAAAATCACCTTGCAGTAATGTTCCAGGGTTAACGCGGTTTCTTAGTGTCCAGTTGAAATTTGCATTGGGACTCATTCTGTCGATGACTCAACTAAACCCGTGTTTTGTTGTGATCCTCTTAAGGTGAAATTTGAACACACACTGTCTGGCCCACAGTCAGAGAATGGTGATCAGTCAGTAGAGAAATCCATCAGCTCTTCATCAATCTCATCAAAGGACAGAAGACGCATCACGACCACAGTGGAGCCGCCTTCCTTACTTATCCTGAGGATCTGTGGAAGCATTATAATCCCTACAGGCAGACAACTCTCTGAAAATTAAACATATACGATCAACATCGCCTCTGTGATTGATCGGACAGAGTACTTAAGAAATAAGCCACTCGAGGAAGAGCGTCACACTGAATGTAAAAATGCTAAGAGGTGTTGTTAGGCAGGACGCCAACTGGAGGGAAATACTGCTATCATCTGAGATATCTCTATGACCGACAGCTCAAGGAACAGAGGTGACGTAAAACATATGAGGCATAACAGAGATGACAAAGGGCTTGAATCTCTTGTCAGAGATGGAAGCAAACAAGTTTTGAACAAGAGTCATAGAAGTGTGTTCACTACCCAAGATACTTTAGTGATCTGCATGGAGGGATCAAGATATTTTTAAGGGTTAGGAAGGATAGCGACATGTTTCCGGGCTAATTGATCCCAACAGACTCAAGAAGACTTCTCATGTTTTGATTCAAAGAATATCAACCAAAAAGGAGTGAATACATGTTCAGCTCTAATATGTCACAGCTAACAATCTCATGCTGGTGAGTCAGTGTTAAATAACCTAAGATATCACCCAATCATTAGTTTGTGATCAGTGATAGTGTTCCTGTACGCGTTACTCTAGCTTTATTCAAAGAGTGAAAAAAGATTTCATATAATTAACAGTTCTTGAGTTTTCTGAAATATCAACACTATGGTGCAAATTAGTAAGAAAAAAGACAATCTTTGTCAGGTCTCTTTTCAAGTAGAGAAGAGAACAACTTTTCAAACCTACCCTGAAGGTAAATTCATCATTTCAGATTCACTCCAGGTAATCAAATCAGTCAGTATGTTAAAATGCAATTTAGTAAATCGGATAATGAGCTTAGTAAGCTCAAGATCTGACTATTTAAAATGCATACAAACAGCTTTTTTAGACTAAGAACAGACTACACATTGCTTGATTGACCCACACAGAAAATACCATATTAACTGACTGTGGTTGGATTTGGATGGTTTTAGCATGCTGCAGGGTTCAGGAGGAGCAAATTTCACCCAGAAAAGGAAATAAATGACAATGATAAATGAGGTCGCTGCGCCCCAACACAACAAAAATCACCATGAGGAATTTATAGTTGAATCGGCACGCAAAGTATGTAAGAGCCATTATAAGCTACAACTGCATCCATCTCAGCCATTATTCTTATAATGTTTCCTCTTCAGGTAAAATAGAACCAGTTCAATGCAGACGCAGCTTTGCTTACCAAAAAAGGGGGGGGGAGCACATTTACATGAATGCGAATGTTACCAAGTCTGATCAAGAATCGTAAACTGTGAGTGTGACAGAAGTGTGAAATGCCGTCTGTCTTCTAAACAACTGACAAGAGTGTAAATGTCATTGGAAACCTCATGCTCACTTTGCACATATTACATTCATATTTTTAAAAAGAGAAAAAAAATTCTACTGGCACTTTCTACTGCCTTCTATTGCCTAAATATGGACGGCAAAAAATAACTTCAGTTCCGAAAAAACTTGTTTCTTTACGTTGCAGATGAAAAATACTTTGAATCTTAGCCTCTGTGACAACACCCACCTTTGTATGATTTTATGATTTTATGATTTTAAAGTCAGCTGCTGGGGAAACACTGAGCTTAACCTAGAAATGTTTATTAACTTAAAAAATCATTGAAAGACGGATGAACCAATGATTGAAGCCTGATATCATGATATATTGTGTCCTTTCTGTTTTCCCTCTCCACATAGAAAGCTTTTTCTTCAGACATCAAAGCCTGTTTATGCTTGATTGGCCAAAACTACTCCAACTAAGTGCATGGCAAAACAAAACCAAAACACTTTTCTCCAGACTCCAGAGTCTGTATTTCATGTAGGACTGGTAAACAGAATGACACTGTTTGATACAATAACTTAGCATCTGACAGAAAATGAGGGAATAGATTCCTGTTTGAAATCTTGCTTTGTTTCAGTCACAAATACCCAAAACTCAAGGAAAAGTTGGAGGCCATGAATCATCAAGTGTATGTTTTTAGTTCAATGGTTTTAGTCATGTAAATCAGATAATAACACAAGCTTTGGAGCCAAAGCACTCCAGCCTCTGAAGGAGTAAGTGATCATTCTTTGAAAAGCCACTTGAGATGATGTTTGCAAAGAGACAGCAACAGCTGGGGATTAACAGACAGTCTAATGCTTCTGAAGTGGGCCACATTTATTTTCCATTGGAGATTCACCAATGGTTTTTCTGTCTAAAGGTTTTATACCATAGACTGTACAGTAGAGAGACTATGTCCATGTTTTAGAAAGTCTTTGATAATTAACGGACATTGTCTCTGTGAAGTCATCCGTCTGTTACTGAAGCCCTGTTTTAAAGTAAAACTGCCAGAGCGGCCATATTGGAATTTGGATGGGTGATGAGTGCTCAAACTCACAGACAGTGGGTGCCCATCAGTCACGTGAAAACAATTCGGCAGGCTGTAAACATGCTCATTTTGGCACTGGAAATGGCTTTTGGATTAATATGTGACTTCCAAGCCTCATGCAGACACTTGAGGAACAGCAGCTTTTTCGCTCCACATTGTCTCATATTTTCAGACTGGAGGTTTCCACTTGTTTAATACAAAAGCCAAAAAGATGCTTTGAAGATTGATTTTTGTACATTGCTATCTCTGAACATACAAATAGGTATTAAAGAGATGCAAGAGGTGCATAAATATGGGTTGTGTTGAAAACTAACTGGATGTGACTGGGGAAATATATCTACCTGGGGACTAAAACCCTGTCTCTGCATTTTGTTAATGGGGTGAGGTAAATAATTTGTTATCATTTGGTATGAATCGCCCCTCATAAATAATGTTTGGTTGCATCTTGACTATTTAACATGCAAATGTATTATTAATACCAGAAGTGTAGTGCAGAAAAATGCAGATTCCTGAAACTCTCCCGTTGCTGAAATTCTTCAGAGAGCATTTGTGTGGCTGTCTTGATGTTCAGCTGTTATTGATGTGCTGTCAGAGCAGCTTTTCAGACTAACAGTGACTCTTAAAACTGATTTTTCCTTTATAAACAGTGACAACAGAAAGCCATGTGTCTCAATTTACCTGACAGCTGCAAATAGCCTCAGGTTTAATTTCTAGTTTCATCACATTTATGTTTCACTTCTTTCCAAACTTGATGTTTACATTTCCTCTGCTTGAGCTGTGTTTCTGTCTTTGCCTTTTTCAGTAAGAAACTCAGGGTAAAATCTTAGGCAGGATCACAGTACTATCTTGTCTTTTTGTTTTTGTTAAGCAGTGATGGCGCACATAGACGTCTGCGTAAACAACACAAACCAGGTATCCAGGGAGCACAGTGACTGACAGGTGAGTCCCCAGCGGCTCGAGGACAATGTTGAGACTCATCCATTAAGTTCCCGCCCTGTCTGTCTGGACATGTGTCCTATAAACACAAATCCATGTCTAAATAAGGCCATACATCAAACCCCTTCCTCCCTCTGAACTCCCCGATCAATCACAGCCGCTCAGATGTTATGAATGATTAATTATGACACTGGTTGAAGTATGGACGTCAGTGTGATCGTTACAGCACCAAAGAGCAACCCAGCCCTGCTTTAATGGCATTATCAGAGATCTGTACTTCCTTTTCAAAAGCATTTCATCTTATACAAGAAAGTAAAACACAGTATGTGGTGAGATGGAGACGATCCATCCAAGTGATCCATGAAGGTATTCCCATTGGGAATCAATTATTCCTCTAGCCACAGACTTGGGCAACACTGAAAAAAACTGCATCCAAACTATATTCAATTTTCTATAAAAGTGCTTTGAGTTTACATTTGTTCTGAATTAGCCTTTTATAGATAAGAATGATTGATTTAAAGCTTTACCCTCACTTGTTGTTCCTCTGGACGGCCACTAAAAAATACACAATGCTTCAAACTGTATTATAAATGACACTTCTTTTTTTCAATTTTTTAATCAAAAGGCTATTTCAAGCTTCCTCTTTTTTCACCTTGTCAAAACTGTATGACTTTCTGATGAGTGACCTTTTGCTGTTCAATATACATCTCTAACATTACAATAGTTATTAAGGCATGAAAGAAAGTTTATTATTATTATTATTTTCAAATATTTGTAAGTGAGCATTCAACATAAAACAGTGTGAACTATGACTTATTTTTTTTTGATTGACTCCTTTCCTTTTTTTTCTTTTTCTTTCGGTAACTTCATGAATGATCTTTTTTTTTAATGCTTTGCAAAACATTTTAACTCTCTTTCATCAATTTCAACACTGAATAATTTATAGTTTATAAGCTTTTTCATCCTCAAATGTTTGTCTATAACTTTTTAAAAAAATATGTTTGGGAAAAAAATTGAAAACATGTTTTCAGGCCCTAAGAAGATTAAAAATATCCTGACACAGGCTAACATGAATTTCCACCACATGAACCATTGAATTTAGGAGTAAATAACTTCCAAATAGGTGTCCACTGTACAGACCACTATGCACCACAGGGTTAATGAGAAGCCATTTCTAGGGGGTTCATTGGACCTCACTTATTTTATCAACAGGATACCTAAAATACACAAATGCACTGTGATTAAGACCTTTAACAACTACCAAATGCATAGAAAAGATCTGGTTAAGATATAGCAATTGACTGTGTAATGTATTTTTAGATTGTGTAGAGACTTTATGGACACCCTGTTTATGCTGTACATAAACCGTTCTTTCAGAGGAGGTTTCAGTGATTAACTGTTACCACATAGCGCCTATTCGGGTTAAGACTTTACTTTTAGTTTTTTATATAAGTCGACCCCCTGTCACCCTGAGGGAGGTCTCCTTTTTCTGACCTCTTCATTGCACATGTTCCCCACCTCAAGGCAAAAATCAATCTTTCTGCCCGATCACCCAAATTTCACACGCAAAGGGATCAGGGAAGCTGGTCTTGGCATTGCTTGCTGATTGGATAGGTTTAAATTGTTAGTTATTTTCATTGTTACAAATATAAAAAGTGAATCTTGTACCATGGCTCTCTTTGAACTGTTTCTTCCATGACTGTATCAAGAGTGACAAAAAGTCAGGACCAATAACCAATAACCAATGGCCCTGTAGTTTTTATTTCTCTGGTTTATGGGAAAGCCTGGATGTGCTCTTCAGGAAAAGGAAAGCTCAACGGTCTGTTGGTTTTTCAACAAAACTTTCAACTGCAGGAAATCTTAAAAGCTATGTGCAACAATGGTGAACACGTTGACACTTCTTTTTTAATCCTGCTCGTACATCCAGAGTGAGTAAAGATCATGTTCAGCTCACACATCGTGAGGCACAGATGAGTTTATAGACTGAATATCCAGAATGTAGATATTAATATCACACGCTTCTTTTTTTAAGATGGATTTTATCACAACAACAAAGTTGGGCTCTCTATCTCTGCAGATCTGGCAATAGAAGATAGGAAATGTGTTGCTGCATGAACGCTACTGTTCCCCGCACTCAATCACGACTGGCATCAAGGTCAATACTCCGGATGTCACAGCAAAATGCAAACAAATCTCTGTCTGAATTCAAAGAGACGTGAAAGGACAGAGCAGCGCTGTGCATTCGCTGTGATTTACGGAGAGTTTTCAGTGCAAAAATGGTTTCTGTACTCTTCTGAACCCTTCCAGAGAGTTCATGAGCAACATGTCAGTCTAATCCTTCTCCATGAAGTGAATAAAGGCCCTATCTAATCCCGCCTCACTGGGCTATGACTTAACTGTGAGCCCTGCACCGCTATAGGCCGGCCTCTCCCACCTTCTCTCTGGCAAGCTTCAGCAAACACCCGACATCATCCATCTCAATTTCCTCTCTCAGAAAAAAAAAAGACAGAAATTAATCGTGAATCCTGCTTCAGCTCATCGTTTCTGTTGAGAGAAATTATTTATGAGTAAAAATACGCTGGCCCCCCCCCGGCACCTCCACCCCCACCCTCAGCCCTCCGTCCCTGTCTGTTGTTGACAGTTTGATGGCGATCAGTGTCAGAATATCGGTGCTGCAGAACGGGAAGCGTAGCATGACGAGCTCCAAGAGCATGTTCCATCTTTATCACAGCTGAGGCTCTGCTGCAGCAGACAGGGAGGGGAGGCTGGGGTTTGGGGGGGAGATTGGAGGGATTGGGAGGAGGCACTGGAGTGCAGGAAGGCCAGATGGAGGCAATAAAGAAAGGAAAACATGCAAAGGCGTTAAGGGGATGTTTGAATGTGGAGAGAATAATGTAAAGGACAATGAGGGGAGATGGGCAGTGATATTTTAAGAAGACTCTGGGCTAAACGCTGAGTTTAAAGAGGAGTATGTTTATTTCCAGGGTGTCTCTTAAAATAATTTACAGCTCAAAAATTCTGTTTTAGTGTGTTTTGATAACCCTCATCTCAGCCTCTGGCTCAAGCTTCTCATTCACTCCAGTCTCTTAAAACCTCACAGCACTTCAGAGACTTCCTCCACTGTTGCTTTTTAACACAATCATCTCACCAGGACATTTCAGAAAAGGGTCAAAAACACAAATCTCTGCCAACAAAGAGAGGCATTCAGTTATGTGTGACTTTGAACACTTTGAGACACTCACACTGTTGACTACTGACGTAATTTACTTCCAGATGCTGTTTTCCTGACTCTAACATCACTTTCTAGGAAAAAAAACTACACTTCTATCCATCCCTATCATGATCTATCTACAGCACAGAGAAAACTCTTTTTTTAACAGTTATACATCTCCAAAGTCCAGGTTTACATTAACAATCATCTGGAGTCAAACAGCAGCATTCTTTATCCTGAACTCAATCTTGGCTTTGTTTATCTGAATATTTCATAACCTAAAAGATAGATACCTAAAGTTCCACAAGGTGAGTTTCCTATGTCCTGCTCTGAGGACTTAACATGGACTCGAGGTCAAATGAAGAGGACTTGACCTTGACTTGAGCTGTGGTGACTCTATCACGACGCTGGGGTTGTTTTGTACAGTGGACCAGTTTGCTCAATTAAGGATTGCTACAAGAAATCAAGACTGTATAATTCAAAGGGTTCTTTTGGACTGTATAATGTAATCATTGAGACAAACTTTGGTACCAAAAAAAAAAAGGGATTTTTTTGGTTTCAGACTCTCTTCCAGTAGTTCAACAGATCGTTTCCATGTTTTGCACAGGTATAGTCAGCATTTTTTTCTGTTAGGAGTCAGAAACAAATGTGCTTCTTCAGCTCTTCATGGTGAACAGCCCCTCTCTTCTGTCAGTGTGGACTGTAGTTGTGGAATGATCTGATTTCTTCTTGAAAGATCTTTGTTCAGTCTGTGTTCTCTCTCTGCGAGCTTGTGCAAATCTTGTACAGGCACTTGTGAATTTGTTTCCCAGAGCGGCGTCATTATTATTCAATGGCCTGTTTGTGCAGAACAGTTTGTACCTTTTTCATACAAGATCAACAGCAGAAGGCTTTCTATACTTCAGGGAGCTGTCTGCAGCAGTTGAGGGAGGTTTAGAGAAAAAGACTGAAGACGCTTTCAAACAGGGAGCCACTTGAGAATTGCAACTAGGTTGTTGTATTTACTCTATCTTCCATTCTTTTTTCACCTCTATCTGCTGTTTCTTTCTCTACTTTAGTTTTCCTCTTTTTCTTCCACTCATCTTTCCCGTCCTATCTGACATCCTATGAGCACAGATACAACTGTATAATGTATAATGTCTCCTCTCTTTCTCATAATAGAAAATCTGAGGAGTGCTCAGCTCGGCACTTTCATAAATGTCACTGCTTCTCAGCCATTGTCAAGCACTCGCAGAGACACAAAATGTCAGCCTCTCTCCTCAGCCACAGCCTTTGTGAACTGTTCACATCTGGAAATGTCAGTGAGCAAACCGCAATAGAAACGAGCAGGTTCTTCCAAGGCAGAAAGCAGCACTCCAAACACTTCACTGTAAAGATCTACTGTAAGGGTTCAGTCACCGTACACAGATGAACCCACCAGATCTGACACTACAAAGCTGTGACCCTATCAGCATCCATGCAAAGAGAAAAGTCAAACAGACTTACTGTATCTGATACATTTGGCCACAGGTCGACGGAAATTGATGAGTGAAAGTGCTAATACATTATTAATCAGATGCTTTTTCATAATCAAATTACATTAATTCATACAATTCAACCAAACTCTGGGCTCATTTGAAAGTGAATCAGAAGTGATGCCGTTATTGTCATGTCCTCATCGCTCTTGCTCACCTCTGTCTGGTGAGTCTCAGTTTCGCTGTAAACAGTAAGTTACACAGAGGCTTCACTTTGGCTTACCTCAGAAAAGTGCAGAGTAGAAGTCAAAAGTCAAGCTTTGTCAGATCTGTCCCCAAGAGGAGAAGACAACAGCCCAAATGTAAGTTTGTTGAATGGAGGTGAGATCTAAATGCCAAGCTGCAACCTCGGGTCTGAAAATATGAGACAATGTGGAAGTGCTAAAAAGCTGCTGTTGCTCAAGTGACCGCTTGAGTCTGGCTCTGGAAGAACTGGAAGTCACATACACACCAGTCCCAAAAAAAGCTGTTTTCAGAGCCAAAATTAGCATGTTTACAGCCTGGTACAAAAACTGGCTCCTGTCTGGATCACCAATTTTGTTCATACTGTGCAAGGAAGATATTAAGATCGAGAGCTTGCCCAATCAGAGGCAAAGCTCAGATAGAAAATGTTATATGCAAAATATGACACTACAGCATGTAAAATGTAAAGTTATGCTCTGGCAAACATAGTACGGTAGGTCACAAAGGGTTAATTGAATAGACAATACTACTTGGACTAAAATTCTGAATTTCAATTAAAATAATTGTTAATGGTGAATATATCTGTCTAATATTATGAGAAATTTAACCTTACTGAAGGCAAAATTAGAAAAAAAAAAAAAAAATCACAAGTCTTGAAAAAGTTAACAGCCTTTTACTCCAGCCACCATCTGCCATTCTGGAGACTGACAGCTTCAGGCGATAAGCTTTCTGAGCATTTGAGATGCAAAGAGCAAACTTATGTCTTTGAAAGCTCTAAATATACCAGAGCCTGAGTCCTGTCTCTGCGTTTGGTGCAGAGAAGAAGCTTGTACTAAGACATCAATATTGAGGTGTCTTGACACTTGAAAGTGATGGATGAGACGGGGGCGAGTCCAGCTCATTATTTTCAGTTTTAGGATTCTGCTGGCTGCGTAACTGTGCATTTGTCACTTGTCAAAAGTATTTAGATGATCATTCATCTATAACAGTCTATATCTGAATTTTTATAATTATCATAGTGAGTCAGAACGAATTGTTCCTACAGGGGCTGGGACTAGATTAAACAAATTAATCTAATTAATCAGAGGCTTTTTTTATTAATTAATCTCAATAAATCACATTTTAATCACATATTAATATTAGACCCAAGAACAGTAAGAATCTTTTTTTTTTTTTTTTTTTTTTTTAACGGTATACGAGTGAATCATTGAATAGTGAGCTGAATGAATACATAAGCTTAAGCAAAAACAACCTTGTTTATTTTCAAGGTGGAACTTAACCAAGACCAACAGATCTGTGCATGTTTTATGCCATTAAGTTCAGCAGTTTTGGGAATGAACAATACAGAATCAGTTTCAAAGATTTGGATTGCTGAAGGACCTTCTGTAAACTCAACACTTGTTAACACACGTTATTATGCACTGCAACCTAACAGCTGTTATCTGACCTGGCTCACTCAGCCAGGCACGGGACAAGAGCTGCAAATCTATGGAGAAAAGTTAAGAGTGACAGACACATAAATAATGATGATCATGTAAAGGTAGAGTACAGTTTAATAGTCAGCCAATCAGAGCCAGAGTTCAATTAAGTGTATGTGGTTGAGAACCTCAACACATCACAAACAGCCACAAAAAAATGAGATGCAGTCGAGTTAAAATTTACATTTTCAGGATGAAGTACAGACACTACTTCAACGTCATTGATGTTAAAGGCAAGAATAAACGTGAAGTGCACACAATGTTGCAGAGCAAAACGCGCTCAGATTAACACTTCCTTTAACAGATTTGAAAGGCTTTTTTTCTTTTCTTTTTTCAAAAAAGTAAAGCAATAATTACTTTTTGTTAACTAACTACATAAATGAAGGGTAAATTCTTTTAAAACTGAAATATTTTTTTGGTTTCAGTAACAAATAACTGTAACTTATTACTTTTTTAAGTTCTTTGCCCAGCACTGGTGGCCTTGATACAGAACAGTGACTGTATCAGTAAATCCAAAAGATCTTTTACTTTCCTCTTATGAGAACTCTCCCTCTCTCCTCATGGGATCAAAGATGGAGCAGGATTTGTCTCCCTTTCACTAACATCCAGTGGCTCACAGTGAGCCAGGTGTTTAGGGGACAGTCGGAGAGCGCAGCTTTATTCTGCTTCTCAATTCAGCCTCCTCCATATCAACAGTTAGCTAATTCCCTGTCTGCTGAGGTGTGCACTCAGTGGCTGTGAGGGGGCGGCTCCCCCGTCAGTCAGCAGAAAGATACAGTTTGCTAATAGCACAGGGAGTAAATCTTATTATTTTTTTCTCTCCTCTCTATCTCTCCCTCTGTGGATCTATTTGCTTAACAATGATAACAATCCCTGCAGCTTAACTCTCCCGAGTTGGGCCAATACTCAGTGCAGCGTGCTCACTCCCTCTCTTTTTAATGAGTAGCTTTGGTTTTGAACTTCACTACAGCATATTGATTTTCTTTGCTCCGGCGAGTGTGTGATATTATCTCAGTAAAGGGGGAAAAATGAGAGAGATGAGGGGTCAGACGTACGTTCCCCCGGAGGTGATTTCCTCCCAAAGCACCAGCAGGGTGCCCTCTGACCCTTTCATTGTGATGTGAGCGATACCGTCCGTTTAAAGGATCAGCCGGCCCTGATGAGATATGTGCGGGTCTCAGCAGACTCATTGATTCCTCAAAGGAGGAAACATTAGCCGATGGTCGAACATGTACACAAACAGCCTTCCCTCTCTGTCCATGGTGCAGATTAATTAAGGTGTATGCTTCCTGATGGCTCCGATGCAGAGCTGTCTATAAAGTCTCTCGGCCATAATGGGATCAATAGTGGATCTTTAATGCCCTGAATGGAGGTTACTCAGGTCACACGAGTCTTGGCTCTTACATGCCTCTTCTTCCCTTCCTCGTTCATCCATCCTCCCCCTCTCCTGCTGTCTTTACGTCCCATTTCCTCCACTGTTTCCTCCGACCACCAGACTTTGAATTTCAGCTGCCAGGAGATGATTGTTTGTGCCAATATTTCCTCTTCATGGCCAACAAAGAATTAGTGTTGACAGAAACTGTCAATAAGCTGTTGAGCACGCTCCGAGCAGAAACACACAGCAGAAGTGATGCATAAGCACCAGTGAGGCGTCCATCCGTTCAGTTCAGCTGACGGTGTTACGACCATCAGTATCCTCAGAACCAGCTGTCCTGTGGTCAGAAAAGCTTCCTACGAGCCAAGACGGACAGCAGCCACACAAACTGTCTTCACCACCCTGAATAATAACAGGAAAACAATGCACAGAAAAGCTGCTGAGCAGTTTCCATGACACTCGGAGAACTAATTAGTTTGTTCAGAGGCGGACTCCAAATCTGCAGCGGACACCAATTTGTTTTCATCTCATTTTGTGATATACCAACTTTTCATAGCAGCCCTCCAGCATTTCATTTAGCTGCACAAATCTGCTTTGTTGCATCTCATAATGACGCACATGGCAGCTTTCGCTAACCCGCCTCTGGTGGTCACTGACGATACTTGGCTGTAAGAACGACAGGGTTTGGAAAAAATTAGGAGGCCGGCCAAAACAAAGTACTCGAGCTCCAGTCTGAGCCTGGACAAAGAGCCTGTTTGACTGCACTCTTACAGAAGAGAATAAAAGGATAAAACACAAGAAACGATGCTGAAAATATTAAATGATCTTTCAAAGGATCATCAGTTAAAGCATTGAATGTTACAAATGGAAAAACACTTTGCACATCTAATTCATAAAGCAGCTGTGTAGCAGAGAACTCAATCCATTATACTGCAATCAAACTCCCTCACAGTGTCTAATATGCAAAGTTGCATTAAGTGGAAACACTGTGGAATAATACCTTCATCAGGCAAAGAGACGCCCAAAAAGCAAAGTAACATAATTGATGTATGCACAAATAAACACAAAATGTCCTTTTTGGTCACTGTATATGTATTGTTTAGAAATATACTCTAAGTAGGAAATCAGCAATTTACTGATAATGTAGAGCAGCAAAACAATTTGCACTGGGTGGTGGTCTAATAAATATAACATTAAGCAGAGTGCTCAGACGGAAAGTGAGTGAGAGGAGCACACAAACGAAAGAGAAAATAAAAGTAAAAAGTAAGTGTCAAGCTCATTGCATAAGTATTGATCGATGCTGATGCCACCATTGGTATCGATATATCAATATTTTGGATCAATCCACCCACCTCTGGTTGGCATGCATGTCTGCTTATAAAAAAACCCAAAATGTTCCATGTTTGATCATTTAAATAACTAAGTAAACTTTAATCCCCCAAAATTCCCATTAATTTCCTAAAATTCCATGGAAACTTTCTAACTTTGAAAATTCCAAGAATTTTGAAACCTGACTTTCGACCATGTCCAATCAGACAGTCTGTTCTCTTCAGACCTCTGCATCAACTGTCCCATTAATAAGGGTTTTAGTCCCAGAGAACTGCTGCTCACTGGATGTTTTCTCTTACTGGGACCATTCTCTCCACCCTAGATGGTTGTGGGATAAAATCCTGGTAGATCAGCAGTTTTTCGAATACTCAGACCAACAACCATACCACATTCAAAGTCTCTTAAATCACCTTTCTTTCTCACTCCAGGGAGAAAAAAACACGCCCACCTCAGCTAAATGCTCCATACTGCTTTTGTTTCTGCCTGTCACTCTCTGCTGTTTGCACAGAAAGTTTAAACAGCTTTCCTTCTGTCTGACTCCGAAGACTTAGTCTGATAAGAGCCGTGTTTATTTTACTAAAACTGTGAAATGGGCGATCGAACCAAAAGAATAACACAGACGAAGATCAGGATGAGTGTGTGCAGGTTGCTCCCTCTTTATGCGGTCATTTCATTTATTGTTAAGACTAAAGTATTGATTCAAGCAGCTTCGAGTTGCATCATAAATCCAGCTTCAGAGAAAGGTCACAGTCTGTCACAAAGAAATCACGCTTTGCCTTTGATGATGAAGTTCATAAATAAATGAGTAGAGAGCTCAGTGTGATCAGAATATTCTGGATCAACACGGCTTTTACAGATGGTTTAAAGGGAGAGGATTGAAACAGTGGGCTCTTTCAGCCTGATACGCATGCTGTAATATTTGAGTCTCTCCAATAACTCAATATCTGCACTAGAGAATATTACACACAGAGTGGAAAAATGAGAGAACCCAGCTCTCTGCACATCACTTAAAAGGATTCCCCTCCTTTAATCATGCAAGGATTTAATCTACGCACAATTATCATCATGTTCTGGGTTCATTTTCCAGTGAATTGAAGCCAAGATCTATTTATTATTAGACATATTTGAAAAGTGGGAAGAGGAGAGAGCTAAACATGAGCTGCACTTTTCATTTTCTGCTCCCTCTGTGAAACTGCAGGGTGAAAAATGCAGGGAGAGATACACAACATGTTTCAGAGATAATGAGAAAACAAAAAGGGAAAATCAAATGTACAGAAATTATATCTTCTGAGGGGGAAAACAGTGTCAAGAGTGTGACCTGAATTCAAATGTCAGAGAAGATAATTTAGATGGTGGATGAGCCGAGCACGGTGCTGTGATAAAAGGGAAAGCAGGACGCCAGCGTTTTTAAACAAATCTCCTCCCAGCTGCAGCATTCATCTCGATCTGCTGTCAGGGTCACACTGCAACTTTATTCACTGTGTTTTTTATGAGTCTGAGCTGGAGTGGGAGGCTGTGTGTGTGTGCGTGTGTGGAGCTAAAAGTGAGATGTTTAGCTGGTGCTTTTAAGCCCCTTTCAGACACATGCTTTATTATGCTAATACACGAGCAATTTTACATGTCGCTCTCGTGTTTGAATAACGTTTACGACAAGGGTATAAAGGCAATCTCACCAAGTCAGACCTGAAACATTTCCATAACAGAACCGACACAGCTCAGGTCTGAACTGAATGCTTCAACATTAACACAAAAGCCACTGCAGAGATGAGTTTAGACTGAAAGAGATGGATACAATGGACGGAGGGGAGAGCCATAGAAAAGAGGCGACTCAGACAGAGAAGGCAGCCTGAAGAGGAGGAGGAGGAGGACTCTGCTCTCTGTGTGACAGGTACAGACACAGCTTCACTCCAAAAGTGGGGGAGAAATCTCTAAAGGAAGAAAGAATTGTCTAAATGTGACCAGAAACATCTTGAATATGAATACAAAACCAGTGTGAAAAATTCCCTCATGTGAAAGAGCTGCAGAAAAAAATAAACCTCACCAAAAAGTTTGGATCCAACAAACCTTTGATCTAGATTAATCTGCTGACTGGTTGAAGAATGGTCCAACCAAATCGCCGGATAATGTCAAGATGGATCTATATCAGTTATTAGCTGCACTTTTATCTCAAAATTATGGAAATCAATTTGTTTACTCCTCTTTCTGGAATAAAACAGCTGTGTTTGTTTCAATGTTTTAATGTTTTCTGGAGAAAAGACAAGTCAAAAGACAAAATACGATTAAACAATATCAATATGTAAATTAATATTGTGTTATTTTGTCTCCTGGGATACGTATTGTGATATTTTTTTAAGTTTCCTGTTTCACTCTGTTCAGCTGAATTCTTCCTGACCTTCCCTGAAATGATGAGAACGGATTCTTGCGTAATTGTTTGCTCTGTCCCCATGAACACTGTATGAGTTTGCAAAGAGTCTTAATCATGTTGATATCTGTGATCACTGATATTGATCTTTGATATTTCCTGCAGGTAATTGTTCTCACACTAGGTCAGACTTTTGAACAACCCACTCCTGTGAGCAATCCAGGTTCCATCATTTAAGTTTCCCTCTGTGACCAAATAGTATTATGGAAACATTTATCTATTCTTCTTCTTCTTCTGTTAACATGCTGCACCCCCCCAGCCTGCACACAAGATCCTGAGTTTATCCTCCTCCTGCGTTTTGCCTTTTTTGGAGACTTGAATAATCTTTTCCCAGAGATGTGAATCAATGAAAAGTAATGTTTGGAGAGCAAGCACAATTCATTATGTGAAGCTGATCTGCCTTGAAAGGAAAATAAGGGCAATTTCTGCAGGAAGCAAAGCAAACTTTAAGCTAAGAGTTACCTCAACATTAGACCAGGACTGTTTTAAGTTTTATGGCTGTTCATGAAATTATGCAACATGGGAAAGAGGACATGAAATAAACAATAAAATGGGCAGATGATCAAAACTTAGACCTCAAAAACAAACAGGGGGCTGCTATAACTTGATGACAAAGCTGAACAAAGCACACATCTGAACCCCTGAAAGTGAGAAATAAAGCATCTTATGTGATATTTACTAAAGGCAAATTATCCAAATTGTCCAAATCCCTGCATTGCTCCACCCACATTCACCACTCCCTCTCTCTCAGTTGCTTGACCACTCACTCAGGTTTTATGTTATTGCATATAATGTGGTAAAATGTATGCATTGATGCTCATTTATAAGGATTAGTGATGTGATTGGGCGAAGACAGGCTACATGAATTTGACTGAGAGGCTCAACTATATTGCCTAATATTTTAAAGCTTGTGATAGGAACATTGCGCACTCACATATTGCAATGAAGACACTGAAACAATATATTATGCAGCCCTACCATGGATGCTACTGCCTGATCAACATCTCTGATTGGTTTTTGCCAAAGCAGAAACAAGAGTGATGAGTATGGCGTGCAAAGGTGTGTCAATTTTCATCAGTGAGGTAAACACAGCCCCCCAATAAGGTTTTCAGAGTAGAGTAAGAAAAGTCAACCGTGCGGTTACAATGCCGTGTGAAGTGTAAATGCACAAAGATGAATTTAGCCATGTTCCTCGGAGGAGTTAAATTCAGACCAAAGTGTGGAGAGTTAAGGAGGAAGAGGCTGTTGTCTCTCTGCAGAAAGCATTGACAGGCCTGCTGTGTTTATTGAGCGAAGGATCTTATCAGTTATCGGCTGTTCTTTGTAAACCCTGACACCTCTGTGTGTCCTCCAAGTGCACATATTGTGTTTTTCTGTTTCCCACTGCAGCACGCGTCTCCTCGAAGTGCCAACACGATGAAATCATCATGTTTCATTGCACTTCCCATTTAGCAAGCGGCTCTCTGTGCTCTCCACGTGCCTCGCCGCTATTGTCTCAACTCCCCCGTGTAATGAAATCACGCCGCAGACTGAAGGTCAGGACGGGGTCAGCTCTGTGGATCGTCTGATTCTCCATCAAAGCGAGCGAGGTGCCGATTGCTCCGGATCCCAACAGGTTCTCTGGGAATCTGAGAGACAGAGCTACGGGCTGATGGATGGATGAAGAGTCCAGAGGAATGATCCGCCTCGTCTCAGTAATGAACTTGTTTCATTTGATCGGCTACAAAGAGCTGAGCAGGACGGGAAGGTTAACCCTTTATTCACTGCAGCCTGGGAGCTGATCAAAGTCCAGCAAGATCAATATATGCAAAGAGGCTGTTTGAGCACTTTAATTGGCACTCCTTTTGTTTGGTCAGTGATAATGTGTCTTAGAATTTCTAATAAACTCTCCTGCCTTCTGTCCGGTGTGCTCTTTTAATGAGCATGTTTGTCTTTTTCAGCATTCACCAAAGGTAGCCACCCTCCATCTCTCCAACTTCATTGTCCCTCCTCACCCTCTGAATGAAACCAATGTTTATTTGTCACCTCCAACAGCAGAACAGCAACACTGCTTGTCACTGACCTTTGCAACTAATTGCTTCATTATCATTTTCTGATCTGCTCTTGTCACGGTTAGAGCTGAGTCTGTGCACAAACAACACTTTACAAAACCAAAATGGCACAAATAAAAGAGCCCCCTGGTTTGGGTAAATGTGGAAAAAGATGAAAAATGTTGCTCTTTTTTTCTCCACGGCACAGCAACACTGGTAACAGCATCCATCAGTCTTTCCATTTTCTTTACCACTCTCCACCAGCTCCAGGTCAAAGTGGGGTTGGAGCCCATCACTCTGGACACTTCGCTATGTAGAGATAAACAACCACTCACGCCTACAGACAACCTAGAGCAACCCGTTTAGCCAGGGCATGTTTTTCTCCCCTCTGGATGCTCCCAAACCCCACACTGAAAGAGTCCCGCCCAGAGGACTCGACCCAGGAACCTTCTTTTTGTGAGGCAACAACCGCACCGACCACTTTGACACTGCAACCCAAACAACAGCAGCTGTGATTCCTAAACTGAACGAGCCAATCACTGCACTCCATTCTCCACTGCAAAGCACAGCCAGGTAATTTCCACCAAGCCTCACATCTACTCAAAGAAATAAAAGAAGTTCCCATGAATCATTCTGTCTCGCCCTTGGCCTAACCTTCACGAACAGTGAGCGCGTGCAGATTCAAAATGTGGAAGTTTTATGTTTCAGTGTCACTTATAATTGGTTCTTTTGTAAAGTTTTACCTGAATGTCACACAATGAGGTTGTGAAATTATATTTGAAGGGCCAAATTTCCCAACATTCTGGGAATCTGTGATCCAACAGCGGGTTTAATGGTTTATGGATGTGTGTTAATGTGGGGATTTGTTTGGTTGTGGGCTATGAGATTATTTATTTTGACTGATGGTCCTCCTGACTAACAGGCCATCTGATTTTGTGACAAAGGGGCTTTCTTACAATAGGTTGGACCTTATAGTTGACACATGGAATATACAGAATTTCTGCATCGGTTTAGTCCCCGTTTTACAGGCCATCTTTCCTGCAACTCAACATCAAATTAAATTTAAATGAAACAACATAAGAAGTATAACCCAACATCTTGTCAAATAATATTCACTGTGCGTTGTGTGAACACATTTCCACTGCATAGGTCTTTCAGGATTTGAAAGTTCAGATATATACTTTTAAAGCTACTGTGAGGAGTTCTTAGCAGGTTATAAAACATTAGATTATTCTCATGGCTTCTAAAAGGCAACAAAAGCAGAAGAGACCATCTGAAATCTCTGCTAGGGGTTTGTGAAGCTGAAGGTTTTGAAAAGCATGCTTTCTTTTTGATCACGTTTTCAAGGGCAGTGATTTTCAGAGATACATTCTGACGTGAAGTATTTTGACTTTTGAGGGTTATTTTTTTTTTTTTAAAGAATCACTGCCCTTGACATTTCCAGTGCTGATTGGGAGGAGCTTTAATGCATTTTTTATCAATTTGTAATCTGAAACATGCAAGTTTTTTGTTTTTTTTTCCCGGTAATCTTTCATAAATCATTCTTTACTTTGGTTGAATTGATGCCAGATTTCTGTTCTGATGGAGACCTGTAATATTCCATACCTTTCTTTAATTCTCATGCCTTAAATTCTTCAATTGACCTGTTTGATGAGTCATTATTCCTCTGACCGGTCTGAAGTCAGAAAGCGGTGGATCCATCAGGCTCTGAAGTGTTCCCTCTGCAGGGCTAACACTCACTAATGAAATCTCTCTCTGCACCGACGTCTCTCACATAACATAATGAAATCCTGGTTTCCGCGTCGGAGCCGGTTTGGGTGCAGCGGGCGGTGGGAACAGCTCCTCTGTGACTGTGCCTAATAGAATCATCTACAGGTGATTTGTTTCAGTCCTACGGCCAGGCCATTATTCACCGTTACCATCATGATCACTGCCCTCTCTCATCCACCCTGTCGTCTCTTTTTCTCTCTTCTTCTTTTTTTTCTCTTCAGCCTCCTGTAAGGGTTGGTGCGAGGCTGCTGCGTGTGCATGTGTGAGTGTGGAGATAAAAGGCAGCCGTGTCTGCAGGTATGAGCCATGGGATCCATTATGGCCGACTAATACATTAAGAGACATTTCAAAGTGAATCACGGCAGGTGGAGAACAGCTCTCCCTCTGGGCAAGCTGAGGCATCTGTTATGACAAGCAAACCAAATCTCAGCTTTCCCTTGGATGAATTAGGAGTCACCTCCAGTCACACACACACACACATACACACACACACATACACACACAGCTTTCTCCTCCGTCCGTCAGTGACACTTTCCTCCCTACTGGTTCCTCCTCCCCTGACACCTCCACCCAGCTCACCATTCCCACCATACACCGTCTCTCTGCTCCTGTCACCTCACATCTCCCATCTTTCATCTTCCCCTCACGTCACCCGAACACAGCACGAAAGAGAGGAAAAGAGAAAAGTTCAGGGGAGCAGAGAGGATATGGTGTGAATGCGTGTGTGCGAAAGAAAGAAAGAGTAAAATAGTCGGAGTGAGAGCGCCCGCGGCACAAATGTTGAGATAATGGTTTGGAGAGATGGTGATGAGGCCCTTGAAGGGAAAATCCCCTCAGATGGTTGGATGAGTTACCTCTCTCGTTTCATCTCTCTGACGTCCTTAAAGCTACAGGACCCTGTGCCTTTAACTAACCCTGACAATCACAGCTACAGGGGAGGAAAGCTGCCCTGCACAGCCCCGTGCCTGCAGGCTGCTTCAACACATGAAAGAAACACACACAGACCCACAGCCAGGCACGTATCGAACATCACAAAACACACAGGAAAAAGGCCATGAGGAATGAAAATTCAATCAGCAATCAGAGCTTATATTTCTGAGCATGAAAGGCATTAACGTCCAAGTCGGTTTCCTGTTGAGGCAGAGAGGGAACACGGCTTTTCTATTAACCGCAGCCGCCGCCGCTGCTTCTGCTGCTGTGAATATCCAGAAAGGCAGGGAAATGAGCGACGACAGAAACACTTTATAAATATTCATAAAGGCTTTTAAAAGCGGGTAATCATTTTCTCTTTTATGCATAATGTAGCTTATTTATTTCAAACATTACCACGCTTTTGGAGGAAATTGTTCCCTGTTTGAGGGAACTTGTATCTTTGGCTGCAGTTAGCAGGGATTCACAGCCAGCTGCTGCACAACTGGGGAATATGTGCAGCTTGTGCATGTGTGTGTTTAAATGTGTGTGTGTGTGCTGGCTGTTTTCACTTGTTTATTTCTGGGAGCTGATAATGATGATGGGGGTGTTTCAGGAGGTATTTACTCGTCATATTACAGCACCTATTCCCCAAGCCAGAGTCACACTGACACACGACTATCATGACAAACCTGTGAGGGGAAAATCTCCCCGTGTGTTTATCAGATATCTCAGGGCAGGCATGTCTGCATCAAATCATTAAGAATAACCAAACCGTCCCCTGAGATCTACACTAGTTTAATTCTTATAAGCTGATAAAAGGCAGAGGGTGAAACATTTCTCATGAATAAATTAGGTTTTAGATTAATACACAAAATGTGAGTGTGTAAGTGAAAACATGCAAACACACTGACGCCGCAGAGACATCCATCAGACCTTTACAGTCTGCTGTGCATCAGTCAGGGAGTGAAGCAAGTGTTTGAAGTTAAACCAAATGTGTTCAACTCCTTTGTAGATATGGTGACCTAATGTTTCTGGAGGTGGAGGTGTGGGCACTGGTGAGTTTGGTTTTGTATATGTGTTTGTTTTAGAAGGAGAAAAGGCCCAACATTGCACCTCTCCTTTGCCCTCCTACAACTGTGCACCACCCTGCACATACAACTCTTTCTCAGCAGCTGCCTTTGCTCTTTTGCAAATGTTTTATCTTCAAGTCAAATGCGGGTTTTTGTCAGCAGAAGGAGTGTAATGTCTAATGAAGCCCTTTAAGGCCATGATTTTCTACAATAAATAAGCTGTTTACTCAAGTTAATGAGTTAATTTCAGTTTTTTTTCTCAAGATCATGACTTAGTGTTCTAATTGTCGCAAGAAAATAAAAGAAAGATGTTTTCCTAAAAAATAATGAGAAAAGATCTTAATCAACAATGCTACAGTCTAACTGTCTGAAAATCTGCACAGAGGTACCTGGGAATGTCCATTTCGATATTTTGTTGAACTTCGAAAATCGTGGTTTGAACTGATTGACAAACAGGCCTCAAATGCCTGATTTTGGAGAGCTCTGAATCAATAATGCTTCAGTAAAATTGTCAGAAATTCAATAGAACATCAACTTTCCAATGTGTTTTGATGAAAATAACAGGGATCTCTCTAGATGGAAAAGATTAAAGAGAACCCAAATTTTCACAGTGCCACTGACCGCACTTTAGACATGGCCACTGTGACTTAGTCCTGAGACTCAACCAGTGCAATCTGTCATGTTATTTTGGCTTCACTTCTCATTGTGGGGGGAGGTGGAGGCATGTGGGCCATGGTGTTAAAAGATGAAAATGACTATAGTTCCTCATCCCTAACTTTGATGTGTGCAAGTCCAGTAATCACATTACAAGACATGACATCAATAACATGACATGGAGTTTATTTTACTCCACAACTTTTTGTCAATTAATGCAAAAGAAATACTCATAAGTTTTTCCATGATTAATCTACAATAAAAATCTACCTGGTGTCACTTTAAATCAGCTCCCCACCTCTTACCTTGTAGATAACAGAGTGTTTTTAAGAGGGTTTTGTCATGCTATCTATACTCTGGATAACACTGCAGACCATGGGTGGGGCAGGACATTCAAATGTATTTTTATCATTACTCTGTTTGCAGCTGCAGCGGTAGAGTCTCATTGTTGGAATCACGTGTCAGATAGCGAGCTCTCCAGTGAAAAAGCTATAGGCACTAAGCTGGTATCAAAGATTGAACAACCTTGACCATCTTTAAAAATCGTGAATGATAGTGCAGACCCACAGGTTCAGAGCTACAGTTACACAGGTGAAGCCAGTGTGGTGGGAAATGAGGTTTTCAAATATTTGGTTCAATTTGAAAGCGGAGGTCACACTTTGATGCCTAAATAGTGTTTCTTTTTTCTTACCAAAATTTTAATTCCCATCAAAACACTTTTCATATCAGGATAAATAAAAATGAAAAAAACAGCCTTGAGGGCTCACATTTTTAATAGTAAATGATAAAAGGCAGCTTTATTGACGATTTTTAATGCCAATTGTTTATTTGTTGTTCAACCTTAATATCAGCAGAATAGGTCAATGCTTGAGGGCATTAAGTGTTAATAGCATGGCTGTTTTTGCACATCAAGCAGCAAACAATGACAGAAAGTAGAACATAAAAATATTGGATCTACTGAATTGACACAAAATATATTAATATTTTGTCTCCATCACTCTTTTTTTCTTCTCTTTCTTTCACTTACTCATGCGTTTGTGCTCAGCTAAGATACTGGATTGTTAAATTTTAACCTGCTGCAACTTGTTATTCTTTCATTCTTATAAAATGAACAAACAAAACAGGAGAGGAGGCCTTGTTACATTCTGTGCCATGAAAAAAAATCCAAAAAGTTTTCAGGCAACATCCCTGGAAGTAAAACTCGTCTGCATGATTGATCACTCCTGCTTCATTCTGCTGCAGCTTCCTTTCTCTCTTCCAGTTCGGTTTCCATGCCAAATGCAATCAAATGCATCAATAATCTGCATGAAATATATTTAGAAACACCTGGCTAATGGGAGGCGAGTGTAAACTACCCTCACCTCTTTAAAGAGAGACGAGGGAAGTGGTCCTGATGACACGATGATCCTCCCACACAGAGCTGTTCAGCAGTGAGCCGAAGCGTGGCACAGACCCAGGACCAGCACCGCCTCCCACCTGAGCCACCAACAACAACACCCGCTGGGGTCCAACGCAGCCATCCCACGCACACTCCACTCTCACACCACCGCTGCACCAACACACCACGCTCCAAACGCCCCCTCTTTAATTCACACACATTAGATATACATGCACCTGTTTGTATGGAAACATAGCAGTCTTTGTGGATATAAACTAACACTTTATCCATGCACTCTCAAAAGAGCTGCTGGGAGGCTGCAGAAACACATTGCAGGGTGTAAATGTTATATTGCTGAAAGTGGGAACGTGGTGGGAATGTTTCTCACTTTCTCAGAGAGATGTAGACGCCTCGAACGGCAGAGTGTGAGGAGAATGTGGCGTGAATATCCACAGGTAGTGTAATCAGAGCCAACCAAGCCTGCAGGCAGACACGCCGGAGCTCCTTCTGGGAGCAGGTACAGGCAGGGGGATTACCGGGGTAGAGGGGGGGTCAGTTCAACAATAGAAAGATATAGAGCGGAGGGACAGGGCCAGCGGCTGAATGAGAGCCCCACACAAAGAAAGCAGCCAGCCGGCCCCCTCTGTAATCCACTCAGAGCGCACAGCGCAGCTTCCAGCACATCTCAGTGGCTTTACTCCGCTGTGCCAACCATCACAACCAGAACCAGACACACATCAGGCTGTACGCAGCAAGAGCAAGTTTAACAGCCACGGACAGAAATGTATTTCAATCACAGGAACTTTCCAGGGCTGATCCTATTCCAAGTGGAATCACACTTTCATGAGATATAAATGGATTTTAAAGTTCCTGTTCACAGCTTCAGGTTCAATATGAAACCAACTGTAACAAAGCACATTTATGTTCATACTCCAATGATTAAAAAAAGAACAATGACATCTCTTTCAGATCTTAGATATTGTGATTATTATGATGAAATAAGGTTGATGTGAAAAGTTTGTTCATTTAATTCCATTTCTCAAATTCAAAATATCTCCATGTTGATCCATCCTCTTTGAGAAAGACTCACTGTCTTGAGCCTTTGTTTTCTTTTATGGAACATAAATACAGAAGAAGAGTGGATGTTTGTGAAGGTTTATTTGGGAAAAAAGGCAGCTAAACTCTGCTGTGGGTGGTTCAGGCTCTCCAGAGGATGAGTTGTGCTTTTTAAGATTCTACACTACTTTATCACTGAGGAAATATTTATGGAGGAAGAGGATTTTATGATGCAACATAACATTGTTCTTGCTCTGCAACATATGAGTACCTCAGTGAGGATTACTCACTCTCCAGAAGATGAACCTTCTCTCCTGTGGACAGTTGTATTCCCCTCATAGACATAAAAATAGAATATATCAGTGTTTGTACAAGTATACAAGTTAAACATTACTTTTTAAAGGTCCGTGGATTATTCATGGTCCTCAGAGGATTCACACTTGGTTTTAACATGATTCCTTCTCTTGGAAAATGAAAGTGATAGAAATGTATTTACTTTGTAAAGGTTTCAATTTTTGCCTTTTGATGTAAAACACAAGACTACAGATGAAACTACTATGAATCATTCGTACTCCTAAGAGGCTAAGTACTGCTTTTTGAGGTTCCTGGGACTGTATCTCGAGGAAAAGCATTTGAGATAATTACAGATTTTTTTTTCCAAGGTTGTAAGCGTCTGCTTCATTTTTATTGACTCATTTTCAAAAGTTTTCACAAATTTACATTAAATGGTTCACATTTCCCAGAGGATGAACCGAGCTGTTTGAGGTACCAGGATTTTGTCTCATGGATCATAAACATGAGAGCTGACTGAGTATGTCTGTAGAGGTCTGTCTTAAAAGTTGAAGTAAATTTACAAAACATGAATCATATTCCCCAGAGGATTTATCTTGCTGTTTCGTTCAATTCATGAGTTTCTCCTCTTGCAATATAAAGCAGGAGAGCTTATGTTTGTACAGTTACTATATGAATCAGTGCACATTGTGTGTCAAAGAAGACTGTGAATAGATTGACTGTGGATTGATCGGACTCCTCAGAGGATGAGCTCTTCCTGTCTCAGATACTATAGTTTTTCCTCTCATAGAAGAAAGGCACATTTTCTGTAATATTCTTCATTTGTGCGTTGTGCATTGGAGATAAAGGCTGCATTTACATTTACAGCATATGAATCATGATCCCCAGAGGATTAGTCGGTGCTGTTTTGGTAGTTATTTACCTTTTTTGTAAAACATTATTTTGAAGAAACATGGGATTTCTTTGCTGATACAAGTTTGCAAAATAGATGACACTGTCTGTAATTTTGGTATGGCACATCCATTCTCCTGAGATGATAAAGGGCTGAGAGCAGAAGGGTTCAAGAAGATTTGTGACTAATAAAAATCGAATTAAGAACAATAATGAAAACAGAAGAAGAAACAAACCAAAATACATCTGTTTAAAAGGTTGAAGGATCATTTTTAAACTGCCCCACTGATATTCATTGAAAAACTAGATCTCAAGAACGACCAAAATAGATGTAAGACTGCTGAAAAGATCAGCTCCCCCTCTTTATATTGGTCACTAATCAATAGTTTTTTCATTGACATATAAAAGAAATGTCAGGCAAGATTTTTGTTTAAACTTTTTTCAACAGTGCGATCAATGACCTCATCACAGGGTGCAGACAGAAAGAGAGCGAGCGGGCTTTTTAGAGACAAAGACCCCCCTGGGGAGCTGTCTACGACATATGTAGGACAGAGAGGAGACTAAAAATAGAAGAGGTAAAAATAATCGACACAAGAGTTTGTGTGGCACAACGCAGACAGTCTGCCACTCTTTGTTCTTGTTCAGTTTTACAGTCCCTTCCTCAAAGGAACAGGCATGTGCATCTCTGTCTGACAGGACACAACGGAGGGAGGGAGGGAGTGGGAGACAAAGCGTATGTGAGGAGGGAGGGAGAGGAGGAAGAGGATGGGACAGATTGAAGGTTGAGTAATTGTCTTCAATACTTAATATCCAAGAAAACATGCTCGTCTAAGTGATTTTCACCAGCGGGGGTTTGTGGAACGCTGAGGTTTGTGCCTGGTGCTCGCTTGTCTCTGCTCCGTTCTGTAAATCAGATCTGAGTTACACACACACACACCAACAACATAGCAGAAGACAGTGGGACATGGTGTAGTTATAAAAAGTGCAGAAAAACAAAATGCACTGCAGCTTTGTTGTTGCACTTACTAGAAACCAACTGTACATTTCTGCAGAAGAGAAACAGGATTACATGAGTGCATCGGCCCAGAGGGAACACCAAAGTGAACTAAGGTAATTGTCCACTTTTTTGAATCATTACTACCAAAAGCATCAATAAGTGAAATGAATTTGCAGTAAACTGTGTTAAAAAAAAACTCTATGAAGAGACTGGATTTGCATCTGCAGCTCTCTATTGTGTGTATTTAACGGGAAACATGCGTGTGACTTACTGAGCCCCAGGGTGTGCAGAGAGGCAGCACCATCAACAACATTAGGGCACTTATAATAATTCAGGAAGTAATTACAGGCTCAACCGCTTTATTAACAGTTCCACTTTCTTCCCCGCTCACACGCCGGAGGAGCAAACGTGGAAGCTAAACATTAACAAGACAAGTCTGTAAATAAAGTCTGCACTGCTGGGGCTGGATGGAGAAAAACATAATGCTGTATGAGTGTGTGTGTGTGTGTGTTTGAGAGAAAAACAGCCCACCTGTGTGTATCCCCTGGTTGTAGTATATTGTATCTAATTCACTGAAACTGTGCAGAGGTACAGCTCTGTGTGTATGATATATCCATGGTAGTCGTTGCAGGATTGCATTTACATTTTTGGTGTTTAAATATAAAATTTGAGATTATATCAAGATCATTTTTCTTTTTCTTTTTTTTTTTTTTTCTAGCTTCCTGGAAGTAACAACAAGAAGACAATCCTACATGCTTTTACAAGGCAGTGTCAACAACTGGGCTTTTGACTACTAGCAAAAAAGAACAACTAAGGAAAACCATAAATAAGCATTGCATTGCTTTGGGTTAATTGCCAAAGGACATCAAATCCTTCCACTCTGTCACAGCATCAAATCGGAAAAACTTCCAATCAAGTCAATGCGTAAACTCACTAAAAATCTGCCCCGTTACAGTCAGGCTGCCTCCCTAGTCCGGCACGTTGCAGCAGATAAGACACTAAACTTTTGATTCATGGTCAAAAACTAAGTGGCCATTAACAGAAAAGGAGACAAGAGAAAAACAGCAGAGAAGCTGGTGACACTGTTAAAACAAAAGGAGTTGAGGGAAAGAATCGTCAAACAATATACAGAAACACACAAAGGAACCACTCGCCACAGCCATCAGAAGAGAAAATGTCAGCAGAACAGGAACAGGTGAGCATCTTATATTATACTGTTGTTATCTGCATCTGTTAAGAATAAAAAACCAAGCATGTGAATCAAATGTGTGAATGTGAATTAAAATGTGGATTTTGGTTTGAGTAATAACAGTTTAGAATTGGGACAAGCCACAGAGAGGTCTTGTTTCACCCTGTTGGGTTTGTTCTGTTAAAACTTTGAAAACTGAATTTTTAGGGGGTGTCATCCGATCCCCAATTAAAGCCATTGTTTGTATTCTCCCCCAGCCTCCACCGCTAACAGCTCTGTCTCATTACTGAGGAAGACTTTTACTTGAGCTCTTATTTATGGAACACCAAATCAGTGGCAATTTGTCTTTCCACATTGCTGGTAATAAACAGACGATGGATCACTCCTGTGGGCACTTTGCGGCAGCCAGCCGGCTCTGTCAGCTTTTTTATACAGATTAATACAGCGAATGAAGACAGGCGAGTGGCGAGCGTTAGCATTACTCAGTCATTCACCGTGTCGCCAGCTCTCAGGGATGCAGCAACACCACTCAGCTCGAGTTCCTTTGTGCTCTGTGGCCTAACAGGCTTTCCACACGAGGACACAGATCAGACAGCTTCAGAAGTCTGGCACTGAGACCATGCTCCGAAATGAAGGTGCTTTTAGTTCAGCACAATTAGGCCGAGGGCATCTGGAGCAGAGATGAGTCACACCACGGGTGCACTGAGAGGAGAAGCCGTACAGTAGGTGATTTTAGGCTGAGGGTTTATGTGGGACAGAGGAAACACATCCCATCATGGATAAATTAAATCCACTTTGATGTCATGCCTGCCTAGCTTTATTCAAAAGTCAGCCTCTGTTCTGCTCCTGATTCAAAGAGGGGAAAAAAAAAAATCACACTCCACTCTAAACCAAGGTGGGGAACACCTCGCCGAAGGCACGTTTTGAATTATCCTGCAACACTCAAGCCAAGTACTGCACCAAGAAATCCATGGACTATTCATTAAGCAACAACCTGCAGTGCTCCAAGTAGAAGTGCAATAACCTGCTGTTCATGGAGTGTCCATTTAAGGCCGGCTGCAAAAGCCAAGTACAGCCCTTTAGGTCCTGAGTTAACATTAACATTTAACAGCAGAATTAAAAATGTGAACAGCTGGTTCAGCAAATTAACTCACAAGGCTCACTTCCAATGCAGCTTCTTCCCATCTGCCATCAGACCAATATCTCAGGACGTCAAGGTGGAAGGAAGTACAACAGCTCCTCATTGGACAGCTGACAACATCACAGAGCAAATAACAATGTGCAGTGATAACAATGTGCAGAAATGTGATAATAATAATCAGCAACTTTCCCTGGTCCATGATAAACTTTCCCTGGTCCATGTTGTCAGCTTACCTTTGGGTCTCTGTAACCTGTTGATGACTTCTGTCCCTGTGCCACTGAGAGTGACGTAGTTTTGATTTACAAGGAGGAGATTTAAGAGAGGAAGCCAGGACTTTGTGCTTTGTTTTGAAATGACCGGGTACTCTGTTTTTCATGTCTGTTTTCCTGTTTGGCATGACCTGTTCTGCAGAGATTGATGGGTTTTTTAGGCAAAAATAGACTTGCAGTCACAAGCAGCCAGCAGGCCAGAGACGGACTGCAGCACGGGCCGTGCAAATGCAATGATTGACTAGAGTGGAAGCTAAGTGCAGCGTAGTGCGCAGCGCTAATGGACCATGGCACAGACGCTGCATGTGTGAACTGGGGGTCAGGCCATGTTTAAAACAACGTATGGTATTCACACAGTAGATCATTATTTCTTGGTATGGAGCTGCAAATGTGGATTAGAGCAAGAATAATCTAATAAGAATTCTTGTACCAATCTCATGTCATAATTTGCCTCTTTAGCATTAGATTTGTCAATGTTAGCGCTCACTTTCCGCCATAAACTCCTCCTCCTCAGAAAACATTAGATGTTCTGACAAAAACCAGTGACAGTTGATGGATGAATCAGAAACAGCATTCAATCTTAATGGTCAGGACCTGTATGCACATACATACAAGGACTCTAACTCCAGTAAACTGTACTTTATCTGTACAAAGCCGTTACCAGAGGCTTGTCTGTGCTCCAGCTGCCCCTGTGATAGTTAATCTTAAATTAACAGTTTTTATGAGAAAAGGTGGAATTCAAGGACTTTTCTCTGCGTGGTTAAATGCATTATGGAGATTAAGTTGTTACAAAATATTTAAATGAGAGTCTCTAATGGACTTTTTCAACTAGCCGACAGCCCTTTCTTTGTGGATACTCCAACAAATGTGCATTATCTTTACATCCTTAATTAGTTCACAAAAGCACTTAATGCTAACACAGATCAGCTTCCACACAGACGCTAAAAGGTTGTTTCATGGCCATTAAGATTACAGCTAATCTGAATCACAGATTGCCTGATCATGTAAAGCCTGTTTGGCAAAGCCCAAATGCTCTCTGCTCAGAGGGTACTGGTGCTGTGAAAACAGGTGATTCAGCCCAACGCTGCACTAATCTGAATAAGTGCCACTTAATGCTGAATGCTGGTGTTATATAAGGCTTCAAACATCCAGCAGCTTTCAACCCACAGGGCTGCAGACTGCACTTTACAGAGAGGCGGCTTTAAAAACCTGGAAACTACAGCAGTACAGCCACAAACTACTGCAATGTGTCCAACAATTAACAGGAACACTTTACATGTGGCACTCAAAGAGCAGACTGAACTGTCAGGTTATGGACGTTAATGCTTTCCTGCAGAGAATCCAGCACTTTATTAGAAACCAAAGCATAACAGATGTGATTTCAATGATCCTTGGGTGGCATTAAAAAATCCCTTCACATCAGATTCCACAAAAAAGTTTTACTAACTGGTAATATTCTGTTTTTTTGGATTGAGATTTTCTTGATTTCTTTCATGGAGGAACAATGAATTTCACTTCAGGCTATGAATCTGGGAGTAACAGTTTTGCATCAGGCAATGTCAGCTATCTTGCACTCAGTAATTTTGTAATTCTGTAATTAACAACAAGCATTAATGTTAAAGCATGATCACAGTGTAGCAAACAGATGGCTTGAAATGATAACTGAAATTGTACCCTTACTTTGATTATACTTGCTAGTTTGGTAAAATCCAAGGAAGTAAGCATATCTTATCTTTTGCTTTTTGTCTTTATGACTATTAATATCCAATATACAAGTGGTAAAGCAGCATCATTAAAGGTCAAACAAATGGAAGATGCATACAAGCTTACACGTTTTCTATTTCTAACTGTGTTATTATTATTTTTTAATTATTGTAAACATTCTTATATTATATCTCCCTGTTTTAAAAAAATAAAGATCTGAAAGTTTTGATTTGTAAGTCAGCAGTGAGAGTTGGACTACAATGGCAGCAGTTTGATCCTCAGGTGAAAACATGCATGGTCAAATTACCGTAAAGTCTGGAGTGTAAGTGCACTGGTGAACTGGAAACACTGTTTTTGTCAGGCACCCTGAAGGATAAGGTTTAAACTTTTTTCCTGTATGAGGTCACCCACCGTGTTCAGAAATGTGCAGTTTCTATGCAGATGTGTTGCACCTCCTTTCACCAACTTCAGCTTCATTTTTCAATTTTAGAAGCTTGCTACTTCGCGTAACCCGGGGCTTTGAACCAGTTTGTGGAATGAAAGCAAAAACCAGAGACTTTTGCCATTATGCTTGGAACGAAAACAATACCAGAAACTTTTTCATTTTCAATGTTCTGGAACTGGAACAAAGTAAACAATGCAAATCAGTCAATACTGGCATTTTATTGTTTTGGTTTTTGAAATGTTGGTCATATAGCCCAAGCACATCCACTCCCCTTGTCACTCCCTCATGCGTGGCAAACCTATGACACTAAGTGATGCTGCTTATAGGGCCCGACATTGCAACTGGCCCACTGGCCCAAAGGCAAAACCGAAAGATTAGGTTAGCCGACTGCGCACTCTACTGGCCCAGCAAGTTAAAATAATACCCTTAAAAAATGAACACATTCACATAGTTTTCATACCACAGCATACCGTTATTTTGTTAGTGATCAGCATGTGATCATGTTATTATTGACTGCTTCAGTGAACTTTTCATTCCCTGCCCTTCTGTGCACATTTGTGCATGAAATGGATGAAAGGCACCACTGCAGACAGCTCTTCACTGATCACAGGTTGCAAAAGCTGAAATGTAAACAAGAGGCAAAGGAAATTTCAGTCCCACAGGTGAGACCACTGGAGTTGGCTTGAATACAATGCAGATAATTCAGCCTGCCTCCAAATCTGCTGATCAGTGCAGACATGCAGACAGTAATTGGAGTATAGAAAAGATAAATTTGTGATCTCTTCTGAAATGTGCTAAAATCAAAAGATCTATCCTTTGGTTCAGTGGCAAGTTTGTACAAATGTTAACCCCTAATAATGAACAAGCCCAGTGAAAGTCATAAGGCTGATATGTAATGATATTAACCGGTGCAGGAACAAAATTTTTTGGTTACAGAAAAAGATGAAAAATTATAAAATCAAGCTATAAATGAGCCAAAAGATGACCTCCAGATCTTGTCATTTCTGCAGCCTGTCTTCCCATCTGTCTCTTAAAACATCAACACTATTAGACACTACGGTACACCAAGCATGTGTTCTCTATCTTTAACCATCAAGAAGAAGTCAGGGAAGTGTTGACCTCTCTGTAGGCCTCATAATCTCACCAGTTAGTCGTACCAGTCTGAGAATCAATAAAGGCCTAATGGTGGTGCAACAGGAGAGATCACAGAGTCAGAATCAATCACAGCTCTCCAGCAGGGAGCATAAATATGTGCTGCACATTTATTACTAATCCAGCTGTTAGCTTTTGAGACATGCTGGCTGCTGAAAACACAGTCTGAGAGAGAACGGAGAGAATCACAGAAGCTCTTGGGAGGAGAAAACACCAGATTTCATTTTCTGGCAGACGACAAAATGCCAGAATAGAATAAAGTGGTGGAAAAAGCAGAGA
Organism: Thalassoma bifasciatum; assembly: GCA_008086565.1. Taxonomy (NCBI): domain Eukaryota; kingdom Metazoa; phylum Chordata; class Actinopteri; order Labriformes; family Labridae; genus Thalassoma; species Thalassoma bifasciatum. Next base: position 293,120 of record RPOG01000364.1, on the reverse strand, counting down.
ATGACACTTTTATCGAGAGCAGTAATTCTTCAACCAGCTTTTGGTTATAAATGTGACAAGATTTCAATCCCTTAATAATTCTTCTCTATTGTCAGAACGATAACTTAAACTATTACTACTTAAGCTAAGTTTTACCTACAGCGGGATGCATGGGGCCTTTTTCCTTGTTTGTGGGATTTTTATAAACTACATAAAATATAATCTTTAATCTCAGATTATACATTAAAAAATATGGAATCTGGGACTAGATTTTAGTTCAAGAAGTGATCTGGTGTATTTTTGCAGTCTAAGTCATGTTGATTTATTAGGTATCTGTGAGCTTTGATGTCTGTAGAAAGGAACTGTCTGCATGGAGAGCAAAAGCAGGAAGAACACTTTTCACTTTAATGAAATCCTGGCTCCCATCAGTAGTAATTTAATGGTGATTTATTTCCCTCTGCTAACCCCCTGGAGACGCAGGAGGCATCAATGCATCCAAAGAAAATCAGAGATGACATAACAGCAAGACGCAACCTGGCTGAATCTCCATTTAAACTTGTGTTGAAAATGCAGATCTGAAAACTATTTTCCAGTTTTTGGATTGTGTTTATTGGCAAAGTAAATCCAGAGTTATGACAAATAATAAACGTCATGCTTTTTGCTGATGTTGCTGCATATGGTAAAACAGGGAATTCTGGGGAGAGTGCTAATGAAACAAAAGTGCTGGCACAAAAAAAAAAAAATACATCAACAGAAAGACATGACACTTCTTTGCTCTGCGCTACATCGGCCAATCACAATGTTATATTTTTGCTTGGACGGAGCAGAAGTTTTGGGAGTTATATGAGATGGGAGAGAAAGCAGATGTGCGGGAGTGGGTTTGATCAGTTTGTGAATTTTTGCATGTTTAGATTTCATGGTTGGTCCATTGTGTGATTTTTTAATGTTTTTTGTGTCAATGCAATGAAGTGATTCATGGCAATGCTTCTGTAAAATCTTATTGTGACTCTGGTTTGAAAATAGTTGTACAGAAACGCCTGGGAATTTTCTGAATTTAAATGCAAATGTTGCATTTATTTGTGCTGTTTGCATATTCATACAATGGTTTTGGAAATTAAAAGTTTATTTTTTTAATTTTGAGTTGTAAAAATGATTCATTAGACATGTTTGTGGTTTCCATGGTTAGAATTTTTTTTTTGTCTGCAATTTTAGGTCCAGTCTTTTCATGCATTTCATTGAAATAAACAAAATAACAGTAAATTCACACAGATGAGGATGTGTTGTAAAAAAGGTACCCAGAAAGGAAAGGTAAAAGTTTTTTGAGTGAAATATTAAAGTCAAATCAAAAGTGGTCAAAAGCATCCAATTTGCCTTTTTATCTGAGAGGGTTGACAGTTACATCTGTATGCAAGTGCAGCAAACACTCTGTTCTCTGTTCTAAAAGGGAACTAAATGAACACACTCAAACAGCATCTTTCCAAAGTTTACATGAATCCCGAGTTCAAACAAGCCAAAAGAAAAAGCCCTGCAACAACCACCCACGCCCCTCAATCACTTACTCAGATCATTTCGATGAAGGGGAACTTTCACTTTCTACATAGGGACATTTTTATTTTCATATTATTGTCATAAAGTTTAAATTAAAGTAAAAATATATAGAGAGATAAGAGGGGTGACAAGTACAAGGGACACAAGAAAATCTCTGTTTGGGTTTTTCCATTGTTTTGCCCGAGAGAAGTCCCTGTGGAACTTTCTGTTCACAGTGAAACTGGGACTGACTTAAAAAAATGAGCAGGTGCTTCTCTGGTAATTTTAGGAAACATGCTATGATAGCAATTGTTTTACAGGCAGAGCAGCAAATGTATATTGGCTCATCTATCAATTTTGTTCTCAAGACACTCTAAAGTTGCTAATTGGACTGCAAACAGTGTGACTCATGGAGGTGAAAGCATTGGCGAGAGATCGTTTGTTGCTAACTGCTGGCTACTCGGGAACATCCATAGAGCTGGAAATCCATACCCCAGGCTTGGATATGTCTAACCACCTAACAGTAGATTGGTTCTGTGGGGGCATTATGTTTAGCTGTGTGTCAATAGGGATGCTGAAACATTACCCTAAACAGATTATTAAAGTGTTTAACTTTGAAAGCTTACAGTATTTTAGCCAAATTTATATCTAAAATTAAAATCTTACACCTGGAAGAGAAGCTCCCTGGTGTTTTTGTGGCAGATACAGGCAGTTTCTTTGTGATGGCTGTATTTCTGTGTGGTTGTAAAGTCATATCTGGTGCTAACAAAGACCTTGATTTAGTATCTGTGTCAGCTCAGGTCTATATTATGAGGAGTGTGGCTCATTATGTGCTGTAACATCAGTGTTAAACAGTGTCTGGTCATGATTAAACTGTGCTGTGCATAGGAGCAGACAAAGTGTATCCTGAGCTCCTTTAATGGGCCTCCTCCTCCTCCTCCTCACCTCTCATAATGTGCAGTCAGGTATGGACAGGATGCTCCATAAAGTGCGCTGGACAGGCAGAGGGCTCACTGGATAAAAGAAGACAAACCCTACAGGTCCTCAATCAATACAGCTGGCATCAATATTCCCCGTCTCACTGCCCCGATACCAGCTCGCTGTTAACTAACAGTCTGACTGCTCTGAGTGTGTGTACGTGTGTGTGTGTATGTGTGTGTGTGTGTGCAGCCATGTTTGAAAGGAAGACCAAAATAGAGCAGGGTAGAGTTTACACTCAATATGGTATTGATTTCATTCTTGCTCATTTCTCATGTCTGCAGCAAGTTTAATTGGATCTACCATAACCGCACGGCGAGGATGAAGACAGTGCAAACAGAAACAAAAGCTAAAACAACCTACACAGTTACTATCCCCCGTACAGATGCCTGCCAAGGCCTCGACTCTCCCGGTAGTTTTTGCGGTGTGTCAGTCTCAAATTAAGTATTGTGGAGAGAATTGATTTTTCTGAACCACAAACAAAATCTTACAGTCATTAAAGAATCAGAAACAGATTGTTCATCCCACATTTTACTGACGATTCAACGCCTCCTTTGAAATATAAAAGCTCAACAAACCACCACGAGAACAAAAGTGAAAACCCTTGAGGTTGATTCTTCTTCATGATACTTCAGAATTTCACTTCCTTTAATTAATGCGATGACTTGGAAGTTATTTTCTGTGCAATGCTTGCAATCTTTGAGAAAGTGATTACCCATTGCTGTTTTTCCGATATGTCTGCAAGCAAAACAAAATTTCATCCATAACTGCTCCGGAAGAGCTCTTTGTGTGCTGCATTACTGAAGCAATGAATAAATATTCAGAGAGCAGCTGGAGCAGGAGACACAGCTTCAGTCCACGGTGCTTCATCAACCAGCAGCAAGGAAAGAGAGAGAGAGAGAGAGAAAGAGGGCTCTTTGTTTTTCATCAGCAAACATCTGAAAAGCAAGAATGAAAATCACTCTGAGATGATCAGAGCCCCGCTTCAGGCTGGCGCTGCAGATGAATGACCCAATCCAAAACACAGTTATCACAATCAGACAAGCTGTCACTGTTTGCTGGTTTTCAGCTGGAGAAGGAAACCAGCTCAGGTTTTAGCCCAGGATACTTTATATGCACCTGAAATTTCATACTTTTTAACACCAGCTGTTCTACAAACCAGACAATATCTCATATTCTATGTTTACTGGTTTCCAAAAGCACTAACCTTCATGAAGAAGCAGATGTACAACTAGAAGCAATGATATATCTTGCTAGTCTCACAGCATTTTTGCCTCAGTCATATTTCAAAGCTTACATTGTAAATATTTACTTTTTTATTACTATTTAAGATATTGTGCTCATATGAGCTTTATTGTTATTAACTTCTTTATCCTATTTGAATGTCTTTGTCTTTGCAAGTACACTACGAGGCTAACAATAACATTTCAAATGTGTTTAATGTATGACTTAGGCAATTATGCTATGAGGCTAACAGTATGGGAAGAAGTAGAAAATAGAGTGTTAGAAGAGAAAATGAAGTTGAAGCAATAATAAGAGCCTTCATTTTTTTCCCCATCATTTATACTCTGGACAACTGATAAAAACACCCACATCTCACCCAAAAAAGTTCTCTGTACTTGCTGTGTGTGTCTCTGCTCTGCCCTCCATCACTGCTAACTCTCCTCACTTTAAGGGAAAAGTGCTGACACTTTTTCATAATATAAGGATGCATATTTCAACTTTACAAACACTCAGGCTAACGCAATCATGATGACAAAAAGAAATAAAACAATCTACAAACAAATATTTAGACGGTTCCATAAGAGGTCTTAAAAATCAGAGACTAAAATATGTTTGTGAGTTTTACTGCGTGCAACAGGTTGGCATCGACGTACATGGTCATATTCATGATCAATATAAGATTAAATTTTTGAAAAAAGCAGCAAAATTCAAGGTGAATGGCGTTTCTTTTCTGAAGACTTCAGAAGTAAAGTGAGATCCCAGCGTTTCACTTTTGGTAGCCTGGCAAAGTAATTCCTGTGGGCGCATCCACTGATGGTTGAATATTGTTCGAGTTTTAGGTGAAATAAATTCATTTGCATTTGCATATCCAGAAGTTTGAACACTCATCGTGGTCCTTTATCAGACTGCATGGTTGGCAGTGCTCTGCTGATTGAGGTGCTTTTGCTACAGCACAGCACATCAAGTGATTTACCGGCTTCACTTAACCAGTGTGAAGACGCCAAAGTAAAAACTGATTTCAGAGGGTAATTCTAAAATTATCAGAGGTCCCATTCTTTAACTAATCCCATGTGAACAGTACTTCTGAGTCAGATTCATAAAACAAGGATATTAGACAGAAGGAGCGCTAAATCAACTCTCCGAGGCGAAACATGAAAACCAATGTGGCAACAGTGCTCAGTATTGAGGATAATCCGTAAATCAAAACAAAATGAAGCCTGAGAGCAGACTTAATGTCATTATCTGCAAACAAAATATTGAGACAGTAGATAAAATAGATAAAAGGCCACTGGCGTTGACTGAGGGTCAACTTCTCTTAACACATATTAGATCATTAATGAAACAAGTGCTGGAAGAACTACACACACACAGAAACAGATACAGCGAGCTCAGTGTGTATGGGTAATATTTCCAGCTTTTTCCTCACCGTCAGGGTGAGCAGTGTTAGCAGGTAACAGATGGCAGCCTGATCGCACTGCGCACTCTCTCAGATGATTCTTCATTACCTTTAAACAAGTGTGAGGCAAATGTCCTGCAGCCAACGCTATGCTAATAAGACTTCCTGCTGAATCCAAGGCCTCCAGCTCCAACATATGGACACGCAGACTCCTCACGTTATTATGCCAAGATGAGGAAGTACTTTGTGCCCCACAGCCAAATCCGAGAGGATCTGCACTTTCTTTTTATAACTCCCTCTCTACTCCACCCCCACCAACCCACATAATAATTCTTAGTCTGCACACTCACTGTGTGCTCAACAGTTTCCACACAAGAGTAAAAAGGAGGGCAAAGTCAGGTGATCTACTGTTTTTAAAGTCAAATGCTGCTGGATTACACTGTTATTAACAAAGTCTCAAATGTCTACCTGTACTCAAGAAATGTCTTGATTGCATATAATTAAGGAGAAGCATTAATGAGGTGCATGGTAATAAGCATAACTCATAAAACAAACAGCTAGGTGGTTTTTAACAGTTTCTTCAAACATACAATATATCCTCACTTTCATCATGTCCAAAACTGCAGCTTTGTCAGCAGTTGTAAGCCTCAAATTACAGTACAGGCCAAAAGTTTGGACACACCTTCTCATCCAATTTGCGTTTTCTTTATTTTCATGACTATTTAATGGACTGACTGACCTTCAATTCTCAAAGTAATGATAGCCACTTGTTTATCTTTAGTTAGCTGATTGGTTCTTGCCATAGTATGAATTTTAACAGTTGTCCAATAGGGCTGTTGGCTGTGTATTAATCTGACTTCTACACAACAAAACTGATGGTCCCAACCCCACTGATGAAGCAAGAAATTACACTATTTAACCCTGATAAGGCACAGCTGTGAAGAGAAAACCATTTCAGGTGAGGACCTCTTCTATGACATCCATTCAAGCAGTTACAGGATCTTTGCTAAACTTGACTCAAAATTAAATAATGTAAATTAGCATATAAGTTGACAAGAGTGAGGAACTGAATTTAAAACTTCATTCAAAAAACAGAACAGGCTCTAACATTGACCTTTATATAACAAAACAATTAATAGATAACAAATAAGAGTTAAAAAAAAGGGTTTGGTTGAGTCAGTAAGTATGGTGCGCATGTGGGGGCTCACAATCAGGAGGGTAACACTTGAGCCTCCTCTATGACTTATCATGTAGGAACAAAAAGCAGCAAGATTTGTACTTTTGCTTAAAGCCACAGAAGTATCTGACAGACAGCAAGCTGTTGCAAGCTTTTGTTTAACCAAAAAAGTAAAACAATGTCACTCATTTTCGCCGAAAGGATGTCAAAATGATAAAACATTAGAATAACAGAATATCAATATTGACATCAGGCCTTCAAAGCCTGTTAGCGGCTCTTTAACTCTTTGCGCTCTCATGTTTGAAATCTCTAAATGTCTCTTTCCCCTGCTTCTTCTCGTCTGTTCTCCTCTGTACGAGACTGTTCCCTCAGCAGCAGTTATCTGAGCACTGGAACAGTGTTTTGGATGCTGGGAGGAGAGAGATGAAGAAGAAGACAAGCATTGTGAGGTAATGACGCTCCCTGAACGGTAAGAGAGTGAGATGATGAGAGCAGCTTTTTCTTCTCGCCTACCCTCTTGATCCTTCCCTTCTCAGTGTCTCTGCGTCGCCTTTCTCGCGCTGTCTGGATTATAGACGCCGAGCTCTTTCAGTTATACTTTATCTCTCAATTCCCACAGCTGTTTAAAAGCAAAGGAGGAGATCACAGTCTTCCTCCCCGCCTTTCCTAACAGCACACCCACTCCCTGATCCCCCCCTCTCTACTGTAGGCTCACAGACATTATCTCAGTAAGGAGGCTGTGGGTCAAACGCTAATTTCTGCACTGGAGCTTTTAATGTTTCCTGGCATCCATTATGAAGAGAGAGCGGGAGAGGTTGGTGATAATTAGGCTGGAGGAGGGAAGGCATTTTTACAGAACATGTAATGGTTATTACGGAAGAGGTGAGTAAGGAAAAAACTTCAGAGAGAGAGATACAGCTGCTGGAGACGGAAACTGCAAGGATAACACCTCCGCTGTAAAGAAATAACACAATTAGCAGTGGGCCACTCAGCAGCCCCGCCCCTCGCTGAACTGCAGTCTGCAGGTGAGACACAAACTTGAAACTGAACATTTCTTCCTCTCTATAAGCACATTGTTGCACAGTCAGTAAATCTTCTTCCATCTGTCTGAGACTTTTCTTTATCCCTCGACCCTCCAGAAGTCAAAGGGGCTGAGACGCAGCACTTTCGTCTCCCCGCAATCTGAATAAAGTCAAGGCCAAAAAAACTCGACACATCTGTGCTTGACCTGTTACACTGGAGTGATGTGTCAGCTGAAGAAATCTAATATCAGTTAGGGAGTAAGATTATCTGATTTTCATCTCACGATTAGTGTGGCCAAAACAACAAAAACAACATGATAATGGCCTTTGCTCACTGAAGGCCTGATTCACTCAAGGATTGTGCAGTGTTTGTGCAGTGTGGAGCTTTTAAAATCTGCTAATGAGCCTAAAAGTCATTGGCTAATTCACAGAGCACATGCAAAGAATTAAATGCTCCAGTAAGTGCGCTGCAGAGAAAACAGCATCTCTGTGCATCAGCAAACATGCAACACAATCACTTTACAGAAGGGGTCAGCAACTAAATTTGGTTTCTGGCCAATTTTTTCTTACCACCTTTTTCTTTTGACCAATCAAAAAGCATCCTTGGGCCTGAATATATGAGACAATGTGGAAGTGCTAAAATCTGTTTTTCATCAAGTGTCTGCTTGAGGCTCCAGACGTACTGGAAGTCACAAACACACCAAGCCCAAAAAAAGCTTGCTACAAATAATGTCTCACACCTGAACAGCTAATTTTGCAAGCAGCACACAATGTGCGGGCGTGAAATTTTTTGTAACAGGACGGTCTAGTAGATATTAAGATCACAAGCTTGCCCAATCAGAGGGCGAGCTCAGCTCGCATGAGGCGTTCAATAGCTGTTAGTGTGGAGGCTCTTCACCCATCTCATTTCCAATATGGCTGTACCAGCTGTTTTGCCTCAGGAACAGATGAGTAATGTCACAAAGACTACGTCCATTTTTTATACAATTTTTTTCTCTGGAACTTTCTCAAAAAAGGCTCAATTGCACCTACAGGCTGTGCCTTACTGCACTGCAGTGTTATGGCACAGTCCTTTGAGCACAGAGTTACTTCACCAGGGGACCTCTGATCATTCGTACGCAGTGCGGGGGAAGTCTGTTTTTTAATTCTGTGCAAATCAACCATGTCTGTTTGTTGATAAGTTATATTTCCAGGGCAAATCATCAGCCATATCTAGATACACGCATCACTCTTCTGATGGCAATGAGCCAGCCCAGCCCATCCTCTTAGTTTCAGGTGGCAAAGTTTTTTTTAGGAAGATTTCTGCAGCTTTTTCTGATCGTTTTCTGTTCAGAAATGATTCAGACAGTAGTGGGGTTTCTTATCAAAGGGTATACGGCACTTTGGATGGACTAAAGGTGGAAGAAGATTCACTATGCCCCCTTACCAATAGGCTATAAATACATTTATTTATGGACATAAATGGAACTATGAAAAACTGCTCATCACTGGTTTAATGTCTCTCACAGGATATAGGGCTAAAAAAACATGATTAAAAACAATAAAAAACAAACAAAAATACAACAGCCAAACATTCAGACAGCACCACAACCCCAAGAGTACAGAGCCCCCTAAGGGTCATGGTGTGATTTTATTTTCCAGGAAGACTTTTGGGTGTCCTCGCAAAAGTTTTGTATTCTCTCACAATATTTTTGTGTTCCCTCGCAATACTTTTTTGTCTTCAGACCCTTCTGAGCCATGTTTTTACTTTCACTATAAGCACAGATAAATCAGCTCAAACAATCGGTAGTTAACATGTTACTTTAGGTCAGGGCACCTCAGTGGGCGGTGAAAGGTGGAAGTGTGTAATCCTCTACAGCGGAAGTAAACATCGGACTCGTGGAAAAGAAGAGGGGGGGTATTGCTTGGGGACGCAAAAATCTACCTGAAAAAAAACAGCCCTAACCCTACCATGGCCCTTAGGGGGCTTCGTACAAGAGGTCTTAAAACACGAAGCCTAAAATAACAGTCTCTCAGTCAGTGTCAGTACAGATAAGCGAGTGAAACATTTTTTCTACAAACAATCTGATCATCTGGTCCTGGTGTTTACATGCAGGATTCCTCTGTGCCATGGCAATCAGCAGAGAAGCTGCTGAAGGAGATTGATGGTGTAATTGAGCAGAAATGAGCTTCAAACGTGTGTTTACCTGAGCCCAGAGCTTGCTATATTGTGATGACACTGTTCTAATATGATTAGCATTATAATTAACACTCTTTAACTCATAATTAGTTGCATTTGTCTCAAAGATGGTACATTAATGGGTTGTCAAAGTTATGTCAACCTTTCATTTCCAACATTTCACTAAGTCTTGATGTGAAGTGCACTTTGCTCTGACAGTGATGTTGTTAGATTTTTCTGATATGCTGAATGATTGAAGGAGCTCAGAGCGTTTGGAGAAGTTGTGAGAGATATANCTGAAGGAGATTGATGGTGTAATTGAGCAGAAATGAGCTTCAAACGTGTGTTTACCTGAGCCCAGAGCTTGCTATATTGTGATGACACTGTTCTAATATGATTAGCATTATAATTAACACTCTTTAACTCATAATTAGTTGCATTTGTCTCAAAGATGGTACATTAATGGGTTGTCAAAGTTATGTCAACCTTTCATTTCCAACATTTCACTAAGTCTTGATGTGAAGTGCACTTTGCTCTGACAGTGATGTTGTTAGATTTTTCTGATATGCTGAATGATTGAAGGAGCTCAGAGCGTTTGGAGAAGTTGTGAGAGATATACCTTTCTGCTGGTTTAAAGAAATCAGTGGGGGTAACAGTCTGAATTTTCTTCACGTTTCTTCACTCCTAAAATTTTTAAGAAAGATCCAAAAATATCTTGGCTGGTTTTGATTTTTCTAATGCAGGTCTGTTTCTCTTTCGCTAACTCTCATTTATGATGCAAGAGGCCTGTCGTAGAATGCTAACTAACTTCACATGGAGCAGATGAGGTGAAAAACATGGGAAAGGGCCAAGGGGCCACAGTCAGGATGGGAACCTGTCTCTATCAGAGGACGTGTGCGGACAAGCTCACCTCCACATCTCCCCACAAATCAATAAGTCCCCTGTATAGGGTCCTTCTTTGTCAAACCCTGCTTTTCACCCTGAAATGTGATCTTCAGGCAGAGAACAAACAGGCGGCAAGGAGAGAGTGTCACTCTAATGCCGCCGCCGGGGCCGCCTCCTCCACCGCAAACTGTTTAAGGGTCAACAGGGGCCAGCCATAACTCCATTAGACAGAGAAATGGATAGCTCAGTATCTGCAGTACGACACCTGCATCATGTGTTGTCAGAGCGGCCCTGGAGGCAGGGGTGAGGGGCGCAGACAGGAGGAGAGGAAGGCAAACAGGCAGAATATGGACCAGAATAATGATGATTCACAATGACATCAAGGACGAAGATAAAAGAAGGGAAACAGGGCTAAAAAGGAGCAGAAATCACAGTCAGCCAAGGACTAAAACAGTGGGGAGCTTCTCTTTTCTAAGGCTACACTGTAACCCAGAGTTTGTGCTGTGTTTAGATGTGAAAACAGTATCCATGCTGCAAGTTGTTTTCATTAGTTTTACTGAATATCACACCCCTCTTGTTGATTTCTTCAACGGATCCAAAAGTCACACCAAATCACACCAGATCTGTTTTTGCTCCATCCCAGCACCAGAGCTGACTGGTTTCAATTCAAGTCAGTGTGTTAACTCAGCCCTCTTGTGTTCCAGCTCCAGAGATCAGAGCCTGACCAGCAAAACACAAGATGCAGCAAAGTGTTACCAGCAGGAGCCTTTCCCTTTAAGAAGGTGGGAAGTGTGTGCCTGTGTGTGGGTGTGAAGTAGTTGTTGTAGTTTAGGCTGCTATGGGGGGAGTGTGTGCTGCTTAAAGTTATATGAAAAACAAGTAGAAGGGTAGAAAAATGTCATGGTTCCTCTCCAAGGCAGCTCCTGTATTACTTTCCCATGTGAGCGTGAATATCTAGACGACCTGGTACAACAAGCTGAGCTAAGCTAATAAGAATCAGCTTCATAACCAGAGACTCTACACTAATAGCCACAGGGCTGGGGAAGCGACGAACACATCAATTTGCACAAAGCAGATGAAGTGGGACAGGAAATGCAGCTAAGAAACCATATTAAAACATTTGGTGACTTTCAAAATAAAACACCTTGTGTTGACAGCAGATTATATTTTGCGACACAATGAGCAGAGCAGAACCAAGAGTAAATAGATTGGCGTTTAACAGTCAATAGGAACAAGAATAGGCCAAAGACCGTATAATAAACTAGAAAAGCAATTTCTGAAGAAATTGCGCTGTGAATGCAGAAGCTGAAGCAGCTCACGCTGAACTGCTAATGCAGAATCCTGAATATGCTGAATGACTGAATTTATCTCTTTTACCAACTTACTTAGAACTTTTTCGAACGCGGCTTGACGACTTATGTTTTACAACTTCCTCTTGGAAACTTGTACTTGTACTTCTGAACCGACTTTCCTACACTTTATTACAGGTTTTACTTTTATACTTACCCACTTAACTTGAATAAATGGAAAAGAAAGGAAATCAATGAATCACAATGAAATAATTTTTTTTATCCCTAGAAGTTGTGTTGGAATTATCAGAATTATCAGATGTTTGAGACAGTGAAGTGCATGTGTGTGTGTGTGTGTGTGTACATGGTTGATATGCTTGTGTGTGTGTGTGTGTGTGTGTGTATGTGTACATGGTTGATATGCTTGTGTGTGTGTGTGTGAGTGTGTGTGTGTGTGTGTTTGGAGTGTTTGTGTGTGGGTATATGTTTGGTGTGCTGGTGTGCTGTGTGTTGGTCAGTGATGCAGAGAAACAATCACTTGAGTTTCTTTCTTCATCAGTGTTTTGATCTGTAGGTATAAACAGGTGTGTCAGATCACAGGTCTCCATGGTAACCTGCTCGTTAGGCTGTTTGAAGCTGCAGCTGTTTGATTTAACTGACAGACAGTTGATGAGGAGCTGGATTTGAGCCAGGGACAAGGGTGCGAATATCCATAGGCTGCGCAAAATCCTTAAGGGCTAGCAGAAAACCAAAACCACCATTATATTCCCAAGGCCCAGAAGTATCTATAGATGTAAATTTCATGTCTGTTGAGCCACAGGTTTTACCAGAAATGTGAGTTAAAAAANAAAATTAACATTAGAGCAGATGGGGACAGATGATGACTTTCTGTGACAGTTGGCCACCTGCAGGCTTTGTTCTTTGTCCTTTTGGTGTCAAGTGTCCTTAATCAGAAGCAGAACAAGATTACCTACGTTTTGAGCCCAAATTTGAGTATGTGGAGTGAAATTTGTGGCTCCTGGGCCTGTTTATCCAAAAAGTTTCCAGGTCATTTCTCTCCTGGTCCACACTCTAAAATTCAAATCCTCACTCTACAGTTTGAACATTCCACCACATACACACCAATGTTAAACTGCTGCAAGGGCTGAGAAACTTCATGACCTTTGAAGGAGTTTTGTGAAGAAACTATAAATGATAGAAAGAAGCTGAAATATACTGAAGAAAGCCAAACCATGGCTGAACATTTTGCAGGTAGAATGAAGTTCCTGGCTGAAAGTATGACTGAATGAGAAGGGTCTGAATGAGGCTGAAGTAATTCCCTGAAATCTTCAGAATCTGAAGCTCTCCCATGCTTTCCAGATGGAAGAAAAATTGTGAAAAAAGTGAAATATCTCTGAAAGTATAAGTGAAACCGGTCTGAAAAGTCATAGCGCACCAGTCCTGAACGAGCCGGTCGTTTTGAAGTTTGAACGGTGAAAATCGGTTGAAATTTGTGGGAGAAGAAGCGATCCAAAAAAGTGGGCGGAAAACGGAAGAAGAAAAAGAAGAATAAACTTTTTTTGAAAATAGAAGAACATAAGCTGTGAATGCCTTGCTGCATTCACAGCAATAAACTTTTTGAAAATAGAAGAACATAAGCTGTGAATGCCTTGCTGCATTCACAGCAATGAGCGTAGTATCTGTGACGTGACCTCTAAGTCATGACCCTGCTCAAAAACAGCCATGGGTGCTGTCATGTCAGTCAGTTTGAGCAAACCACAAGCCAACACTCGACAAACTGCAGCTTATTGCACCTCCTATGCTAGGCTTCATTTTTTTGCAGCCAGAGGTTGATGCTTGGAGGAAGCACATAATTGGTGTGAGTGACAGATGACACTTTGTTTTTGCGTGTTTTGACTTTGACTGATATATTTCAAACAGCTGCTTCCAACCTTGACACATCTCGTGGTTTGTTTTTGCTGAAATCTTTGGTGTCATACAAACAATGATCCACATGTAAACAGAGAAAAATATGACAAAGAATGTGGCACATTTTCTAGAACGTACTTGGGGTTCAAAACTCTGTGTTGCTTTTAGTCGACCCAAAAAGCCACAAGAAACATAATTTCACTTCAGTAAAACTAACCAATCAGTTCTTTGTGCTCAATTTTTAGTTCTTTGGTGAGTACATTTATGGAATAGTTTCATATGGAGCCAACATGTTATTCTAGGCAGGTCTTTTTGATTATAATGTAAAAGCTCTCGTCACGACTTTCATGACCATTTTCAAGTGCAAAAAAAAAAAAAGGTTTGTAATGATGTTTAAATCTGCTTTGTGGCATAATAATAATAATAATAATAATAATAATAATAATAATAATAATAATAATAATACAAAGCAATAATAATACATAAAGCAATAATAATAATACATAACGCAATAATAATATATAAAGCAATAATAAATCAATTAATTTGATCAAGCATTGGCCATCTGTTACCTAAACTGTGATTAAAGCTAGTGTATATTTCCACAGATAAATTTTGCTGTCTTATTTTATAGGAAAAAGGGAAAGTACTGAAACAGCTTTCCTCTCTGTGTTCAATAACGTGGATGTTATTTATGGACCATCCACCTGCTACATGCTCAAATCTTTACAAGCAGTGAATCACGCTGCAGTTAGATTCATTACAGGTGATAGTTATTGGACAAATCATCCTCTACTTGACAAAAAAAAATCATGATTCTGTCAACAGGAAGAGATGAGCTTGGATGTAGATTTAAAGCCTGTTTCTTGTATCTCTCAGCTCTGATTTGTAGTTTTCTATTGTATCAGATCGCACTCATAGTTCCCTCTCTCTCATGAGCCAAGAACCCACAGTAAGAAGGATCCACTTTCCATTAACTCCTAGGTATGTGAAACTTTCAGAAAGATAATGTTTGAGATTATTTTCTTAATGGCATATTTCCATTGTTCTGTTTTATCTTTCACTGTGTTGGTCAAATTTTAAATTCCCCCACATTTACCTGACAGCGAGTGATATTGTTTCAGCTCATTTTACCCATCTGTTCTTCTCTCACCCACACCCTTCAGCTCTTTTGGGGATAATATCATTTTCTCTTTGTTGTAGCCAAAAAAGAAAAAAAAGACAAAAATCTAATTTCCCTGTCTTTGCAGGCAATGAGAAATTTGACAGAGAACTAATAAAACTCTGAGAGTGATGAGTGTACCAGGCTGTACAGTAGTGCAGTGATCAGTGTTGCTTCTCCACAAGAAGGTTCCTGGTTCAAAACCTCAACAGCATAGAAAGTTTTCTGTGTGGAGTTTGTATGTTCGCCCTGTGTGTGCATCTGTTCTTAACAGGCACTTAATTCGTTTCACGTTCGCTCTGCAATAGGCTTCAGCCTCCCACACTGCAAAACATTAAATCCAAGCAAGAGTTTGTGTCTTACTGTTGGCAAAAAAATGTTACATTAGACTTTATATGAGCCACACTAACCTGACAAGTCTGGAAAATGTTAAATTTCAAGATATTATGAAAAACACATTTAAATTGGCTGTAAAAAATAATGCATAAAATTTAAAATCAACTTTTAATAAAATGCCATCGGCAAGAAAGATTTACTATCCTATCTCCTTTATTTTATGTGTGTTCAGACAAGTTTCCTGTGTGTGTTGAGATCCTGTGTAGCCATGGTTGCATTGTTTGCACACAAGATCAGCTGTTAGCATCCCATAGCACGTCTATGGTAACTAGTGCTAGCTGAGGAGAAAGCAGCAGGAACAACATGCTGGTGTGTGGTGTGAACTAAAAAAAAAAAGGGCAAAATCCACCTATTCTTTCATCCATCATTCCGGGGAATGTAAGATCTATCAACAATAACATGGGTGAGCCAGCTGTGCTAACTCAGCACCAGAGAAAACACCAGTAGACCAGCATCATGTTATTTGCAGAGACATGACAAATGGAAGTAACACTGGACACCAAAGCCATATTAGAAAAAATAAATAAATAAATAAAAGAAATTAAAAAAAAACGAGACAGAGACTGAATAGACTGGTGAAGAAGTCCAGCTCAGTCCTGGACCCTGTGGAGGTGTAGGCTGACAGGAGAATTATGGCTAAGCACTCTTCTTTGATGGGCATTTTTCTCAAGATTACACATATATTATTCTATTTGTATATTACACCACTGTAGCTCTGTAAATGTATCTATTATGGGACAAGTAAAGGAGTATCTCATCTCAGTATGAAACAATGAAACAATGAGCCAAGTGACCACCTAAGGGATAATTCAACATCCAATAAAGCAACTAACCNGAAATGAGCTTCAAACGTGTGTTTACCTGAGCCCAGAGCTTGCTATATTGTGATGACACTGTTCTAATATGATTAGCATTATAATTAACACTCTTTAACTCATAATTAGTTGCATTTGTCTCAAAGATGGTACATTAATGGGTTGTCAAAGTTATGTCAACCTTTCATTTCCAACATTTCACTAAGTCTTGATGTGAAGTGCACTTTGCTCTGACAGTGATGTTGTTAGATTTTTCTGATATGCTGAATGATTGAAGGAGCTCAGAGCGTTTGGAGAAGTTGTGAGAGATATATCTTTCTGCTGGTTTAAAGAAATCAGTGGGGGTAACAGTCTGAATTTTCTTCACGTTTCTTCACTCCTAAAATTTTTAAGAAAGATCCAAAAATATCTTGGCTGGTTTTGATTTTTCTAATGCAGGTCTGTTTCTCCTTCGCTAACTCTCATTTATGATGCAAGAGGCCTGTCGTAGAATGCTAACTAACTTCACATGGAGCAGATGAGGTGAAAAACATGGGAAAGGGCCAAGGGGCCACAGTCAGGATGGGAACCTGTCTCTATCAGAGGACGTGTGCGGACAAGCTCACCTCCACATCTCCCCACAAATCAATAAGTCCCCTGTATGGGGTCCTTCTTTGTCAAACCCTGCTTTTCACCCTGAAATGTGATCTTCAGGCAGAGAACAAACAGGCGGCAAGGAGAGAGTGTCACTCTAATGCCGCCGCCGGGGCCGCCTCCTCCACCGCAAACTGTTTAAGGGTCAACAGGGGCCAGCCATAACTCCATTAGACAGAGAAATGGATAGCTCAGTATCTGCAGTACGACACCTGCATCATGTGTTGTCAGAGCGGCCCTGGAGGCAGGGGTGAGGGGCGCAGACAGGAGGAGAGGAAGGCAAACAGGCAGAATATGGACCAGAATAATGATGATTCACAATGACATCAAGGACGAAGATAAAAGAAGGGAAACAGGGCTAAAAAGGAGCAGAAATCACAGTCAGCCAAGGACTAAAACAGTGGTGAGCTTCTCTTTTCTAAGGCTACACTGTAACCCAGAGTTTGTGCTGTGTTTAGATATGAAAACAGTATCCATGCTGCAAGTTGTTTTCATTAGTTTTACTGAATATCACACCCCTCTTGTTGATTTCTTCAACGGATCCAAAAGTCACACCAAATCACACCAGATCTGTTTTTGCTCCATCCCAGCACCAGAGCTGACTGGTTTCAATTCAAGTCAGTGTGTTAACTCAGCCCTCTTGTGTTCCAGCTCCAGAGATCAGAGCCTGACCAGCAAAACACAAGATGCAGCAAAGTGTTACCAGCAGGAGCCTTTCCCTTTAAGAAGGTGGGAAGTGTGTGCCTGTGTGTGTGGGTGTGAAGTAGTTGTTGTAGTTTAGGCTGCTATGGGGGGAGTGTGTGCTGCTTAAAGTTATATGAAAAACAAGTAGAAGGGGAGAAAAATGTCATGGTTCCTCTCCAAGGCAGCTCCTGTATTACTTTCCCATGTGAGCGTGAATATCTAGACGACCTGGTACAACAAGCTGAGCTAAGCTAATAAGAATCAGCTTCATAACCAGAGACTCTACACTAATAGCCACAGGGCTGGGGAAGCGACGAACACATCAATTTGCACAAAGCAGATGAAGTGGGACAGGAAATGAAGCTAAGAAACCATATTAAAACATTTGGTGACTTTCAAAATAAAACACCTTGTGTTGACAGCAGATTATATTTTGCGACACAATGAGCAGAGCAGAACCAAGAGTAAATAGATTGGAGTTTAACAGTCAATATGAACAAGAATAGGCCAAAGACCGTATAATAAATGAGCGTAGTATCTGTGACGTGACCTCTAAGTCATGACCCTGCTCAAAAACAGCCATGGGTGCTGTCATGTCAGTCAGTTTGAGCAAACCACAAGCCAACACTCGACAAACTGCAGCTTATTGCACCTCCTATGCTAGGCTTCATTTTTTTGCAGCCAGAGGTTGATGCTTGGAGGAAGCACATAATTGGTGTGAGTGACAGATGACACTTTGTTTTTGCGTGCTTTGACTTTGACTGATATATTTCAAACAGCTGCTTCCAACCTTGACACATCTCGTGGTTTGTTTTTGCTGAAATCTTTGGTGTCATACAAACAATGATCCACATGTAAACAGAGAAAAATATGACAAAGAATGTGACACATTTTCTAGAACGTACTTGGGGTTCAAAACTCTGTGTTGCTTTTAGTCGACCCAAAAAGCCACAAGAAACATAATTTCACTTCAGTAAAACTAACCAATCAGTTCTTTGTGCTCAAGTTTTATTTCTTTGGTGAGTACATTTATGGAATAGTTTCATATGGAGCCAACATGTTATTCTAGGCAGGTCTTTTTGATTATAATGTAAAAGCTCTCGTCACGACTTTCATGACCATTTTCAAGTGCAAAAAAAAAAAAGGTTTGTAATGATGTTTAAATCTGCTTTGTGGTATAATAATAATAATAATAATAATAATAATAATAATAATAATATAAAGCAATAATAATACATAAAACAATTATAATAATAATAATACATAACGCAATAATAATATATAAAGCAATAATAAATCAATTAATTTGATCAAGCATTGGCCATCTGTTACCTAAACTGTGATTAAAGCTAGTGTATATTTCCACAGATAAATTTTGCTGTCTTATTTTATAGGAAAAAGGGAAAGTACTGAAACAGCTTTCTTCTCTGTGTTCAATAACTTTGATGTTATTTATGGACCATCCACCTGCTACATGCTCAAATCTTTACAAGCAGTGAATCACGCTGCAGTTAGATTCATTACAGGTGATAGTTATTGGACAAATCATCCTCTACTTGACAAAAAAAAATCATGATTCTGTCAACAGGAAGAGATGAGCTTGGATGTAGATTTAAAGCCTGTTTCTTGTATCTCTCAGCTCTGATTTGTAGTTTTCTATTGTATCAGATCGCACTCATAGCTCCCTCTCTCTCATGAGCCAAGAACCCACAGTGAGAAGGATCCACTTTCCATTAACTCCTAGGTATGTGAAACTTTCAGAAAGATAATGTTTGAGATTATTTTCTTAATGGCATATTTCCATTGTTCTGTTTTATCTTTCACTGTGTTGGTCAAATTTTAAATTCCCCCACATTTACCTGACAGCAAGTGATATTGTTTCAGCTCATTTTATCCATCTGTTCTTCTCTCACCCACACCCTTCAGCTCTTTTGGGGATAATATCATTTTCTCTTTGTTGTAGCCAAAAAAGAAAAAAAAGACAAAAATCTCATTTCCCTGTCTTTGCAGGCAATGAGAAATTTGACAGAACTAATAAAACTCTGAGAGTGATGAGTGTACCAGGCTGTACAGTAGTGCAGTGATCAGTGTTGCTTCTCTACAAGAAGGTTCCTGGTTCAAAACCTCAACAGCATAGAAAGTTTTCTGTGTGGAGTTTGTATGTTCGCCCTGTGTGTGCATCTGTTCTTAACAGGCACTTAATTCGTTTCACGTTCGCTCTGCAATAGGCTTCAGCCTCCCACACTGCAAAACATTAAATCCAAGCAAGAGTTTGTGTCTTACTGTTGGCAAAAAAATGTTACATTAGACTTTATATGAGCCACACTAACCTGACAAGTCTGGAAAATGTTAAATTTCGAGATATTATGAAAAACACATTTAAATTGGCTGTAAAAAATAATGCATAAAATTTAAAATCAACTTTTAATAAAATGCCATGGGCAAGAAAGATTTACTATCCTATCTCCTTTATTTTATGTGTGTTCAGACAAGTTTCCTGTGTGTGTTGGAGATCCTGTGTAGCCATGGTTGCATTGTTTGCACACAAGATCAGCTGTTAGCATCCCATAGCACATCCATGGTAACTAGTGCTAGCTGAGGAGAAAGCAGCAGGAACAACATGCTGGTGTGTGGTGTGAACTAAAAAAAAAAAGGGCAAAATCCACCTATTCTTTCATCCATCATTCCGGGGAATGTAAGATCTATCAACAATAACATGGGTGAGCCAGCTGTGCTAACTCAGCACCAGAGAAAACACCAGTAGACCAGCATCATGTTATTTGCAGAGACATGACAAATGGAAGTAACACTGGACACCAACGCCATATTAGAAAAAATAAATAAATAAATAAAAGAAAATTTTTTTTTGCTCTGTCTCTGACTTATCTGACCACTTCTTCAGGTCGAGTCAGGACCTGGGACACCTCCACATCCGACTGTCCTCTTAATACCGATTCGTGAGAAGAAACTACCCGTAAAAAGAGTTCTAATGTGTATATAATAAGATAAACATATAATGTGGTGACATCGAGACATTTACATAGATAATACCCTGTTGTAAAGGAGTATCTCATCTCAGTATGAAACAATGAAACAATGAGCCAAGTGACCACCTAAGGGATAATTCAACATCCAATAAAGCAACTAACCAACAATGTGATTGATTAATTTACAGCCGTAACAACAGAAAAACCAATGCCTTAAGCCTTTGCCCAAATCGTCTCTCCAGGACCTGAAAATGTAGGTGCTTTACTTGAAACTACTTTGATTTACAACGTCTAACACTTCAGGAAGCTCCAGATATACTGATGGAGTTACAAAGGTAGAAATGCTCAGAGATCAGCTCTATCAAAGGAATAAACCCCCTAAGTAGCCAATACTTGAAATAGAATAAGAGGTTATAGTTGAGTTATGTATTCTGGTTACAAGCACGTTCACACAGTCAGCACAACAACAGCTCAAGTCACAGCAGGGATCAGATCGCATCAGTTTATAAAGTTGCGGGTGTTTATCATGATGTCTTAAACACATTTTTAGCTGTCAGAAAGACTTTGCAGCGCCCCCCTGAGCTCAGTGGTGAGGATGGGAACAATGTGCAATGATGCTCTGTTTGCTGTAATCCTTTTCCGATCAGTAAAAAGTTGAGACAGAGCATTTTGATTTACCCACTATTTTCACCCCTTATGCTTCAAATCGTGTGTTGAAATCTTCTACATGATTACCACTTCATCTGAGTATGTCCCAATAAAACTTAATGATGCATTTTGGTTAATATTAATGTCTAAAGTACAAAGCATTCACAAATTCAGGTGATTACCAAACGATTTTCCTGTGGAGGGATATAAAGTGATTTCTACCCAGGAGATCACAGCTGAAGTCATGTGCAAAGTTATTTCCTCATTTTCTGTTTCTAAAGCATCTGCGATTAGCCATATTTACAGGAAACTATAATCTGATTTGAATCTAATACAGTGGATCTGAGTTCCAGGCACAGAACATCCTTAATGAGCTCCAACAGAAAGAAAAGGAAAGTAGACTCCATGTACACATTGTGAGTATTATATTTTGACTTTTCCCATGAACTGCCATGTCACTGACTTGAATACAATAACTCCTTTCTGTTGAAGAAACTGCAGTGAGTATACATTGAACACTCACTGCTTCATTAGTTCAGCTATACCATCAGACTGCACAGCTCTCACAGCATGAACATCAAGTTTGACTCAGAACTGAACGTCCTCCCAGACTGGGAGTGAGAAAGAGAGGAAAAACATCTTCAGACAGTCAGTGACCCTGGAAATAACACCGTTTTATATTTTCTTTGCTTTCTTTTGTCCCAGGCTACAAATCGAGCAGAAGTAATTTGATTTAGCCATGGGCATTTGCCATCGATTGTCTGGCCTGCTGGACGCTCCGGTCAAGTGTTTGTCCAAACAGCAAGAGGCTGAATCACACAGAGGGAGTGTGTTTGAGAGTGTGTGAGAGACTGAGACAGAGTGAGAGGAAGGATGATGTTGAAAAGTCAAGATTAACATATATGCACTCCTCCACAGAGAAACCTGGAGCAATGATCCCTGACATGTTCTCATAAACATCTTTGCATATCTCAGGGGCCAGACAAGTTCAGCACGAGTAAAATTAATGCAAATGGTTCTCATATGATATTTTGACACTAAAAATATTCCTCTGTAACCTTGTGCCCACGTGAGGGCTCACCTTCACTTGACTTCATGTAACAGTCAGTCGAAAAGTAGTCCTACCGTTTAGAGTTTGAGTAAACTACTTTTCTTTCCTAGTTGTGCCTCACAATATGCACACAACTTTAGCTGTTTCCCTTTCTTTTCCAAAGGCAAAAACTATTTCTAGTGGGCGGAAGAGTCTGTGGTTTTTGTTGCTGCAAAAACAGGTAATAATGACTCAAATCTGACACTAAGAAGGATTGTTTTAACACCTGCTTCCCATACCGTTCACCAAATGCTCCCCATCTTATAAAGCTGGTTTTAAGTGCTGCTCAAACGCAAACAGCTGCCGATAGCACAGGCAGAAATATAATTAAAACCAAACAGACTTCCAGTTATATAATACACTTTAAAATATGTACTGCTACAAGCTGATGAAAGGGTAAGAATGGCATCTTGGATATATTTCACAGTTTCAGAAGAGAATGAAATTGCAGTTTGCAAAGCATGTAAGTATTCAAATAGGAGAAAGAAAGACATTGAGTATAAGGAAACAGATTTTTCTGGCACCTGGAAAATCTTTAGCCCAACGACAGACGTGAAGCAGCAGCAGCCGTAGCCACAGCTAGCATAAACAGATGATTCAACAGACTTTTGAGAACTACAGACAGTTCAGCAAAGGTTACTTAAAGCCAAAGCAACAAACGGGGAACTCAGTGAGTTTATAGCACTTGAAGGAGCGCCCACTTGGGGTTGATTACAGCGACACCTGTGGCCGGCATCAGTAATGTTTGTTTTTTGTTTATTTTTGGGGAGGTACAGACAGTTTCTCATTGGTTTGCAAAATTACAGGAATTTTTAAAGTGTAAACTTTCCATGAGGACTTTTTTTGAGTGGGAACTTTAGGGGATTTTTTTAGGAATATGGTCAAATGCTCGAGTAAGTAGTAAGCATTTTGGTTTGTTATAAACAGACATGCATGATCATGAGGTGCTCTCAGAGCCTTTGATGAGATAAATCTTAGTTTGAGCTCCAACTACTCATTTGGTAATATTTCCAGCATTGATCCTCAGTCGTAAGTTATTAGCAGTTGTCTGTTTTTAAAAGGAAAACTTATGTCCCATCTTTACAAAGTAAATCATCTCTCTGCAGTAAATCTTTCAGCGTTTAGACCTATGTGCAGAACTCGGTGATCCACTATCGTAGCGTTTTATTAACTGCTCTCTGAGCTTTGCTTTGCCCTGTGCAGCTCTGTCCTCTGTGCTTGGCTGCCTCACTGGGCTGAATTGGCAGCTGCTTTGATTTGTGCGATAATGCCAAGATCAGATGTTTCTGCTATTAAAGCAAAGTATGAACATATTTTACAGTGTACCGGAGATTGTTTTATCACCAAAGTAATAGTCCCTTATGGGGGAAACTCCTGTACCCACACATGAAGGGAGGATTTTTCTCTTCTTGTTTGGAATGACAACAATGAGAATCGAGTAGTTGGCACGACCAGCGATACTTAGAGCCAAAACTGGTCTGACTGAATGATCTGAGAGAGAACAGTGCAAAAACATCCTGCAGCAGTAACCCAGCTCTGCAAAACTATACGAGCAAAACAAGGACTGAGTTTATGAGCAAGTTTAGATGTCTCAAATACAATAAAGAGTTTCTACAGAGCAGGGTGCAGTAGACGACCAAAATTTCACACCCCCGCTGCTTTTTCACGGACGCCCTCGCAGATTAAAGAAGGTCAGAGAATTTGTTGACTTAGTTCTCCCTCCCCAACTCTTTGCTCTTTTTGCAAGTGAGATGGCGACTGAAGGCCAGCCCTGAGCCTGCTGCTGATACGTGACATCAAGGTGAACTCCTGCCTGCTCCACCAGGAATACCAGGCCTATTAAAAGAGAAAAGAGCCCAGGGCCAAGTCGTCTGTTTCCTTTTTTAGCCCACTGCCCTCAAGAGGTTCGGCTTACCATGCAGAAGGAGGGAAAGAGGGAGAGAGCGAGAAGACGGAGACAGACAGCCTCTGTTTAAAGGTTGAATAGCTCGGTCAAGAGAAAGTGATCATTGGAAAGAAAGGCCAGAGAGACTGTTGACTCCCTGGTCCTGTTACATTTATTTAACAAAATATATGAAGGACTAGGCGCTGACACCACAGGGAATGATCTGGAGATACCTCAGAGATACAGCCCTCATAAAAACTACCTGGTTAACCAAACAGTACTCAAGGTACCCTGGACCCTTAGGTCTACAGAGTCTGGGGGTTGGATCACTGTCCAAGTGGTCATGTCTTCAAAATATGACCTTTTAGTTACCTTTTTTGCACCTTTACTCAACTTTGTCCCAACGCATATTGATTTGATAGGCTTTCATCGGACTCTTATTTGCCAAGTTAAGGACAAGGGCAATAGATACAGTCAAAAAATCTCTATCCCTTCACTCCAGTGTCAACTAATGATTCCAATGTCAAAGCAAAAGTCGTTGCTTTTTTGTATAAAAACGAGACAATTCTATTTTATTTTCCGGATGTTTTTGGTGGCAGAACATGGATTTCATTTTACGACAGCAACAAGATCAATTGTCTCTTTACATGGGATGCCTGCTCTACTACCTGAGCTAAACCAGCACATTGTTCATTATGTCAATTTTTAGACTTACTTGTCACAAAGCACAAATTCCTGCTTGGTATGTGTGGAGCCAAAACAAATCAATCCCAGATTGAAACAGATCAAACCAACTAAACTGATCACTGATCTTTATTCATAATTTATCTTAATGATAATCATGAAAAAAGATGGACAACGTTGTAACGCAACTAACAACTTTTGACGCTTTCATTCCCAATTCATAGATACTGTATAGAGATAAAATGTTTTTTTTATGACAATCACATTTTAGAGACTGAATAACATGTAAACCATTTTACTTCCAGTGCAATTAAGTTACATATTACTCAAACTTCTTGTCTTTACCTTTTCACATTAACAGATATGCTGTCCTATCCTCTTTAAATAAAAGTTCAAAGAGTTTGAATTTATATTGTATTCATGTGCAGAAAGTTAGTTTCATCATGGGCACAGATTCTCTGGGTGCGATACCAACATTGACATCCTCCAGTGACAAGAGTCCAATGTTTCATCCCAACTTTTTTCTTAGTGACACTTCTGTCGAAGCTGTTCTTGGTAGAGCCCTTAGTTACATAACAAAAGATAAGATGAGATAATTTCTCCCAAGTGGCAAAATCAAGGTGACTGTCTTCCATCCGCTTTCATTTTGCAATTAAATCTTCACTTGAGCAAATGACTGCACAAATTTGATGCAGCTTTGTTAAAGGTTATATATCCTGTAAAGTCTGTGTGCTCAACTTTATGTTATTTATAAAGGACTTAAATATACAGCAATTTAAGGCAAAGTGCTGTACAATATCCTAAACTATGACTAAGATAGTATGTACGGTGTTGGTACCTGTTCCACCACTTGCACTGTACTAAGTCAAACAATGGTTGATTTGACATTTGAACAGCGAGCACATAGTTTGGTAAAACATAGTAGTCTGCTGACTTTGATCCAGTTCTCATTTCCATGATAAATCCTTCTTCCCAAGTTTGTCCACATCATGTTTTTCCTTCACTGAACAAGTGAAAACAGAAAGTTTGTTGAATTGCTGGTGGAATGTGACCACATAAAAAGTGTGCCACAATAATCTTGGAGCACAATGACCCTCTGTGACTCCTGGATCACTATCATAGCCCATGCCACGCTGGTGACTCACAGGTCAAAGTTGCAGGGACAGCCTCTGCTGCTATCTCTGCTGTGTTTTTTGCCCTCAGCTGCCTTGACTGACACCGTTTGAGTTAGTGGTGAAGCTCCAGTTTCCAGGGAAACCAAGGTCAGAGAGGTGTTGCTTGTTGAATGGAGGTGCCTTTGAAGACAATGGTCCACCATGTTCTGTTTCAAGGTGACTGCAGACAGATCTGCTGAATGATGGTAACCTGTTCCTCTTCATATACTTAAGGTTTATATCTTTGATCTGATATAATGAGCTAGCCATAGAGAAAATAAAAGAGCAGCTTAAAAACTGAGGGAATTCAGCGTAAACACTGAACATCTGACAACAAGACTTGCAGTCACATGAGAGAACCAATATTCATAACACTGTCTTAAGATTTTGATAACATGTTTGTTAAGGGGTTGAATGGAGGATGGAACTGATTTACATTATTAATCTCAGGTGGAAATGGGGTCCAACAAAGATATAACTTCAGGGTATTCAATTTAATTCAACAATCTAAGCAGCTCTAGCATCCAGAGTTGCTCTAAGTCTCCTCTATTTACCCAATCCCAAGGTCCAAATCACATAGTTAAGTTTGGCATTGTATTTTATATTGCCTATTGACAACTGGCCAGGGACCACAGCTGGGAAAAAGGGGTAAAGACTAAAGCTGCCTCTTTTACTGTGCAAAAAATAAAGAGAACTGTCCACTAAACTATGCACAAATTAGTACCCCAGTGACATTCAAGTGCAACAACACCTTCACTGTCTTCCAGCTCTGTGCATTTTGCTCGTGTTTTGGGTCTGACTGTAGATGAACTGTCAGCATCTTATCTCTTAGATTTTCTCTACAATTCTGATGTAACCAAAATTTTTCCCCCATACTGCTGAGCTAAAGAACTATATGAGGTTTAAAATGGAGTCGATTCATGACTCAATCCCAACACAAATCTTACTGTTCAAATTGGGCCGACGCAAGCTTGTGAATAGTAGCTCTGATAAACACAATAGAAAACGTAAAATAAAAGAAATAACCATAAAGTGACAGAGTAATTACAGCTATATTAAATTTCATCCTCAGTACATAAGTTGTTCCATTAAAAAAGTGATTCTTTATACTAGTAAAAACAGAGAATACAAAGATGAGCAAATGTGGAAGAAACAAGTCCATCCAGTCTCAAACTGGTGACTGTTCTTCAGCTCCGGGCTCAGTGCTGAGCTAAAAAAAGATTGTTTTGAGGCAATCTTCTGCTTTCCTCGCCCACATTTTCCCAGTTGGTCTCAGGATTGAAACATGTGACTTTCCACCTGCTCCTCTGACCTCTAAGTCACATTTCCGTCCCTAAACTCTGCACACACTCATGCAGCATGTGTTGTTGTTAGTTCTCTCACTCCGCCGTGCAGCACGGGGTTGTCTTCAGCTTCTCAGTGCGGGACACCTGCCAACACTTTGCCTCTCAGTGGATCCTCAGTGCCTATTTTCACCTCCAGATGAGGTAGAGAGCCCATTCACTTCCCTCCTACATTTCCCCGAGGGCAGATTTTGGATTGTACCTGCACAAGCAGCCTGAGTCACGCCATATCACCACTTACTGCGTTTAATCGCCTTTTCTTCGCAGGACTCAGTGACCTAGGGGCTGAGTTAGGGCAAAAGAGCATGATGCAAGAGATTCTCCTCACTGCCAGCTTTGAATTAATAATTTAGTATCCAATTGTCTTCCATGTTTCCAATGAATAAGATAAGATCCCAGGTGGGGCGACCTGTGTTGTACTACAAGGTCTGATTCATTGGATGAAGAGATGAAAAGGGTAGAGGTCTGCACACTGGGGTTGTCAGAGGAATAACAGTTCAGTCAAAGGGAGGGGATTTGAAACCCTCACAGAATGGACAGGAAGGGTTTGCATCTCAGTTCCTTTGTTTCATTTGTTCTTTACATCTCTTCCTCTGTTTTCAGGTCTGCAGCCACCAACAGATTCAGACAGACATTTATTTTTAGCTGATTTTGCCTTTTGATTGCACAAACCATGGACTTTGTGTTCACATGAGGAGAAATGTTACATTTGCATAAGAGTCAAAACCAGACAAGAATTGGTTAAAAAGCTAGTAATAAAATGATTATCAAGGTGCAAAACCTACATTAAGATTTAGGCAGTGTAGCTTTGCATGACTCAAACAGTTGTCTTTAGAAAGATGGTGGGGGGACAGGGTGGGGGATCATGGATCGATCAAAATACTCACGCTGCAGAATGTATGCAACAACAAAGAGTTCCGCTAAGATTTACCCACATTAACCACATCCTCTCTGTGTTATGTGTTCATTATAAGTGGTAAGGCGCGGTCATTAAGGAAACACTGCTGCAGCTCTTATTTAAAGGGAAGAACAAAGGCTGAATGTGGCTGTATGGATTGGTGAACTTGACATTTCTCAACCCCGCCAATAAAGCAGTGAATGGTCATTTGTTTATCTAACCACAGCCGAGGGTGGTCATTGATCCCATCAGCAGACCTGAGGAAGTGAAATATGTGGCTTGTTAATCAGGGTTATTTACCTGAAAAGTTATTTTCTCCTTTTCTTTTGGGCTAGTTTGGTGGTTGGTATCTCCTGAGAGTACAACAGCCTCTAGAGGTGGATATTTGTTGTATATATCAAAGTAACCTACATATCTGTTCTGCTCTAAACTAGCCATTTTCACACTAAAAATCCCCAGTGCATTGCATGACTGCAAACGCCGAGATACTGTTAAAGCACTGACGTACCCGTTGGGAGAGCAAGGACAGACTGACCTGTTGTTCTCTCCAGCAGAAACCTGCAGTTTGGCTGCTGTTAGCATCCCCTGCTCTCCCCGAGGGACAGAGCTGAGGATTACAACCAGGACGCACAAAAAACCCCTCCTCTCACAGCAGACGGGCACAGCCAGGCAAGGAGTACTGCATCATACTGTACTGTGCCAATGAGCTTAGTCACAGACATATGTAAATGCTCACTCACCCGTGCTCACACTCACAGTGCTCAGCAGAAAAACAGATGTATTTGTGAGACGCTGAAACACTGAGGCAGATATATGAGACATACGCACAGTTAGCACTGCCAGGCCAGCAGAACCATCCACTTAACGCCTTTTACTTAACAGTGTCCTGATTTTTCTTCTCTCTGTGGTGACTAAAACCTACAATTTATCTTTTATTTAAGTCTCATCTGTACTTTCCAGCCACAGAATAGAGCTATATCCTCAACTGAACTGTAATACAAGACACTAGCTTTGTCCTGATTCAGGGGCAAGATCCTTCCAGGAACACAGTTTACAAAATATGGGCTACTGAATCTAAAAGGTCCCACAGCATTGGTTTTTTTTCCACATAATAACTCTGTTTGGTTTTAGCTCAAATGTTTCCTTTTGTGATAATAGAAAAAGCTCACTGGTGAAAAAAGTTCAATTAGCTCTGTCTGATTTCCATGTACTTACACATTGATTCTTGCTTTTAACTTTGTGCC
This sequence comes from Thalassoma bifasciatum, assembly GCA_008086565.1. Taxonomy (NCBI): domain Eukaryota; kingdom Metazoa; phylum Chordata; class Actinopteri; order Labriformes; family Labridae; genus Thalassoma; species Thalassoma bifasciatum. The sequence continues at coordinate 263,954 of RPOG01000364.1, read as the reverse complement.
GCACTTTGAAATGTTGATAATTGCAGGATACACATACTAGAGAGAGGAATTTCGAGCAACATGAGTCACTCTGCACCCTGACTTTAGATTTCTTTCCATTTAAAATGACTGAAAAGAACCAGTTTAAAGTGGCTTGCAGCAGCATCTTTGGCTGGAATCTGTGACGTTTACCCTGGGCCAAAGACTCCGCTTCCCATGAGCACTTGCACACTCATTGTTATGATCACATGACTTGTAACAGGGCATCTAACAGATCATCTTTATGTCACTATTTTTCTTTGCTCAAGACAACTTTTCACTGGATACAATGCAACGGGGTAATGTACTTATTAACAGCTACAGAGCCCTGTTGTTTGAAACATGACACCAATCAAACAGCTTAACCAATGTTTAGCCTTTAGCTTGTGTTTTAGCCTTTAGTTTGATTTAGCTTTTACCTTGGGTTTATTCTAACTTGTGTTTCAGCCTGTAGCTCATGCTTTAGCTCATGCTTTAGCCCTTAGCTTGCGTTAGCCTCTTGTGTTTTGGCCTCTATCTCATGCTTTATCAATCTCCTGTCTAGCTTTCTATGCTCTTCTCTCTTCATTTTATCATACAGTCCAGCGCCAGTGCCCACACTGACAACTAATAAAGAAGTCGTTTTCAGTAGAAAAAAAACAACAACAAAAAAACAGATTGGGCATGTATGTGGATGTGAAGCTTTTTCAAGCTCATTCAAAGTCCTTGCAGTCCATCTAAGTACCTCTGTTTCATTTTGAGCTTCTGTTATCTGAAGTTTAGCAACACAAGCTCCCATCCCAGGCAAAAACTTTTGTAATCCAGCAGAAGGCAGCGACCCATTAGGACCAAAAATCTAATGCAACAAAAAATGTTTGCAGCTGTCCCCATTAAGAAGACCTCCACTCCCACGAATACAGATGCTACACACTCAACGTTACATGAGCAGAAGTCTGTACATCTTTACAGAAAATCTCTTGGTTTCTATCTTACTCATTTTCCATATTTGTTTGACTTTGCCTGTTTAATAGTTTTCAGTACAGTCAGGTTGATATTTCGCAGTCTTGCACAAAAAAAATAAAGGAGAACAAATGAGTGTATTTACTCTTGACTTTTCCCTTTATGAAAGCGTTGTTCCTCTCAGCCTGCAGTGGCTGTTCTTCATGTTTCATTTCTCTTACTATATGTTTACTTCAATGCACAAAAACCCAGGTAAATCCTTAGCATTTGAGAACTTGCTTTCAAATCTTCTCATTTCTCTTTTCTGTTGGAAAGCATTCTGCTTTGTTTAAGACGGTGAAACATTAAGCAGGGGAATAACAATGATTACACAGAGATTTAAAACTACAGGTGGGCCATTAACAGTTATTGATGACGGTATTAAGAGCTGATGAAAAGGTCACGAAACAATAAAGAGTGTTTAGGTACATTTTCACAATTCTGTCTAACATGTGGCTTCAATATCCGGAGCGCAGGAAAATTTACAGCCTGCTACTGTGGTATGTGTTTAAACAGAGAGAAGCATAGGTAAAATCCATATGCTATTATAAAAGCAAATGTATCTTGAAAACCAACAAGAGCCACCTGATCATGGAAAACATCCCCAGACTTAGCGTGGAGCCACTCATGTGTGTAAGTATAGTCGTGAACTGAGGTTTCTATGGAAGCTTGTAAAAGAGTCCATTAATTAGACTGCCAGTTTCAATCCATGTCCAGCTTTTTCAATTAGGGTAATTGTAACCCTCACAGGGAAAAGGCCCGCTTGCTTGTTAAATTAGACCTTTTGCTTTACAGTTGAACAGCCTTCCTTGATTCAAATCATTGAATACATGCTTAAATCTGCCAATTAATGCTATTTATATTTAGAGCTTAACAAACATCCTGAACCGGAGCGAACCTGAAAAGCTCACTTGACCGTAGCATCAATGTCTTGGTGCATGCACCCAGCACTCAGCCAGAGATGTGAAACTACAGAGGTTGACTTTAGGAGCAGATCTGCAGCTCAGGATGTTGTTGTGCATTTCTAGCAGCACTTCCTCTTTAGCCCCTCACAGTTCAGAGAATGGAGCAGGGGGAGCCTTTGAAGTGAGGCGGCTAAAGGAGCTGAGCTACCTCCCCCTAAAGAGCAACACAGGATGAATTCACAGTATAGCAGCATTTGACACAGAGAGATGCATTCAACACAGAGAGATGTCGTTTGATGTTCAAGGAGCTAATAAGATGCATGTTTGTACGGGGCTCCCTCTTATTCAGCTAGATATCTTTCGGTTATCTTTACCCAAACCTGAAACAATTTAATTTCGTGGTCTGACATTTGAGAGGAAAGGAGGTCGACTCTCAGTCCCAAACTTTCCTCGACTTCCTCGAGGTGAATGTAGACGACGGGAACTAGACCCGTGAATTGGGAAGTCACTGGTTGTGTAGTGTGAGACCCACCTTTGGTTAAATGTGTGTGTAGTATAGGTTTTCTATAGAGTGTGTGTAGTAGAGCAAGAAGGCTCTCATTTCAGTCAGCCAACCAAGAAAAAATAAAAACTAGAGACGAAGTACCCACCACAATACAATCACACGCAGGTTTTACATATTATACCATTTTTTCCAACTAATGTTCTCAAAATCCTGATTTTCATTTGGTTTGAATGATTATTTCACCTAATTTATCTGCAGCAGGAGGGATGTGTAGAGAGAGTTCAGTTCCTCAAGTCTGCCTGGAAAGAGATTATGGGGACCCAAACTGGGAATCATAAGCAGGAAACAATCAATATCTATGATCGGCTGTCCTGCTGTGTGTGGGGAAGCCCTGAGGACAGTAGAGCCCCACTCTGTGGAAAGAGATGTGACATGATAGGCAATCAGGGAAAGGGCTGAAGGAAGTAAAAGTGTCCCGACCTGCAACATTGAGCAAATCTGATATCCCTGATTTTTTTGGACAAGAATTTCTGAGCAGCCTGCGATCTCATCCTGTATTCACTCCCTCATATTAACCACAGGATTTGAAACTTTGTCCACATTGAGTATCAACATCTAACCTGTGATCTTTGTGTTTGATTATAAGATTTGAGAAAGCAGCATACCCCCTCTTTAAACCTCTTACCCTCTGAGAGACTCCCTAAAATAGACTGTCTGACATACTGGTGCAGCTTGTATTCCAGATTTAACAGACCACAAACTACACTTTATGGCAAGAATAATCCAAGTGTAGGTATTCATGTATTAGAGGGCAGGTTGTAAACCATGAAAACTCATTTCTTTATTTTTCATATGCTTCTTTTTATGCCTTAGCACTGGTACTGGAGCTCTATATGGTGAGGGTTAGTTTGTTGAGTAGAGCATATATCTAAAAGTCATGACACCAGCAGTAGTATAAAGAAACTATTTACAGTAAAGGAGAGAGTGGTGGCAGGGCACACAGTCAGTGTGTTTTACAGTGCTGTGTCCCAGCAGGCTCGTAGTTTTGTGTTGACCAGCTCAGATGGACCCAGAGTGAGGTCCCTATCCCCTCCAGCGTTTACAGCCATCTTTAATTTAACGGAAACATCCTTTATTTATCTGCTCCCTCTACTCTAAAGTGTCTTCATATTTTTCTGAAATTTTCCCCAACTGACCTTCATCCCATCTCCCCCTCTTTCTTTACTCCATATCTCCCGGCTTCTCTCTAACACACACACACACACACACACACACACACAAAAACGCATGGAAGGATTCACACACTGTATTCCCTCCTCCCAACACTTTCCCTCCTCTTTGAGTAGAGATTGCTGGCTGACGCGATGAGGCCTGACCGACGCGTCTTGGGAAATCAAAGCTGCTCCCCTCCCACTGTACCGTTGTGAGCCAGCTATGGGGGAAAAACAAACACACAAACTCACACTTTGTGAAAACTCAAACAGCCACAGCAGAGAATCAGGAGCTACAGAGAGCTGAGGGGGTTACGACGCACAGATTTCTCCCTCAGAGTTCAAAGGAATCTCAGTTCAAGAGAGGAAACCTGTCAAAAGATCGGCAAAAAAAAAAAAAGGGGGGAAGCGCACAAATACACACAAGAAAAATCTGAGATGCAAACTTTTCAAGAGTGGAGATAACAGCTGGGATAAAACACACTCATACTCACACACATACACACACACACACTCAGGCTATTGAAGTGCAGATAAAAACCCTCCCACTACAACTGATCCCATTGGTTGTGATGCTGCAGCACTTCTAAGACATGCCTCAAGTGTTTTTTTTTCCCCTCAGTCAGCAAAGTGTGAGACAATCTTCCAAGAGAGCACCTTTCTGTATGCACATCTTTGAATGCAACACTCAGGGCGGTCGATTACGAGGTAACACAGCTGACGACTGTACAAATTTGCAAGATGGCAAAGAGCATCGTGAATCATTCAGACTCCGGACATAAACTTCTCATAAAAATTGAGGAAATTTGAGTTTGGTGGATTATGTCCTTGGTGTAAAAATGCTCCCTGGTCATAAATCTTGCAGAGTTTTAAAGCCTGTTTATTTACCATTTAAATGGAGTAAGGATCCTGCTTCTGTAGGATGAGCAGCAGTGCAGAGGATGCGGGTTAAAACAATGAAAGATGTGCCAAATCTTCTCTGCCAATGCCAAACAGACAGATAACCAGCGTTGACAGAGTTGGGCCCATCACTGAGTACAAGTAAAATATTACTCATCACTCTTTAAAAGTAATATTACTACTACAATAATGCAAGATAACTGCAAACCTGGCATCCATGAAGCAAGCCACCTTGCTGATTGGCTGATGTGCATGGTAACGTCCATCTGCTTATTGTAAATCATCAGTGGGTTGATAATAACAGCAAAGGAGTAAGAAGTTACTAGGTTTGTAACTTTAATATTACTGGAAATTCCTCACTACTCATTACAAGTGAAAGTAATATTAGAAACAAAGGTCTTTACTGTGTTTCTTTAACTGCATTTACCTTTCTAAGAATCAGTCATAACTTTGCAGGAAAGAGGGAGAAGGACGAACAGGTTTAATACCGTTCCTTGGTGATGTACTGAAGGTCACTCAGACAGAGTTGTACAGCAGCCAAGTCCGGGCCGAGTACAGATCATTCCTGAATGCACAAATTGAGAGTTTTAAAGGTGACTAAATGTTCTCCGGGAGGGATTAGCTTTCTACAGCAAGATTCAAGTTCCACGTTTCGAGGACTCTGAAATGAAGTCGCACCAGCTGCTTTATTAGAGGTTAGAGATGTCCAAAAACTGGAAGAAAAATATTCATATACCTAAGAAATAAAATATACTGAGTTATTAGGTGTCAATTTTTCACAGTAATTATTACCTAACAGCATTCAGTGTTTCTTGAGACTTTGGACATCGTCTTTAATAAAACAGTTGCAAAGAGATTTTTTTATTGTTATTACTATTATTATTGTTTCAGCACTGCTTTGTTCACATCCATGTTCACTGGCTTGTCCTTCTGCATTGCACTCAGTCTGCTTTAAATAACTGCATTTATGCAAAGGAAACTTCATTTGCGTAAAAGCACCAGAGCATAAACAGCACATAACATTACAGTAGATCAGTGTAATGGTGTTTACAGCTGGCTGGGATGTCATGCATCCTGAATATGCAGCCTTGTGTGTGACAGAACCAGAAAATACACTGTCAGGCTGCTGTGATAGAGAAATAAAGTTTGTTTGACTCAAAGCTCACGTGAGGAGTTTCTTTGTCTGGTTGTGCAACAAATGTAAATTACTGCTGAAGTCTCTACAGGAGCTAAAAAAGCCAAAAGGACCACTAGCAACAGCATTGATTAATCCCCCTGTAATTATTTTTACAGCCTGGAAAAGCTTCCACCAGGTCGATGTCAGACAAAGTGATTCATAACATCCTACCATAAAACCCTAGCTCAGCAAAGATCTTTATCCTAATGCTGTTTTTTCTAGTTTATTTTTGGGAAAGGTTTACTTTTAATTTTCTTAATTAGTATTCATTTAATGTTAACAAGATGATTAATGTTGACCAACAAGGCTCCTGCAGCTCCCTTTACCAGATTATTAGAGCAGAGGAGAAACAGGAAGGAAATGTACAAATCACTGACAAAGGAGTCATCAAACCTCCCACAACTGAGTCCAAGAAGCTCCAGCAGCACAACATGCCCATCGAGAAAGTATCATATCACATCTCACTTTAAAAGAAGCATGGAGGCAGGTGTCCATGTCAATGTTCAGTCTGTGGAACGGTCCCTCTGAGCATCCTCACCGGCTCTTCAGGCTCTAAAGCTAACACTAAATGCTAAGGCTACAATATTTATGAAGAGCTTTCTTTGCTCCTCTGCCCACCTGAAGCACTTTTACACAACACATCATAGTCACACACTACGACAGAGGCTGCTGTGTGAAGTGATGACCCTTATCAAAGTTACAGTGAGAAGGTATGAGATTATTTAGGAATGTGGTCAGATTCAAGGGTGAAACACTCCCTTGCTCATGCCTTAAATGGCTGAATGATGATGGCCTTTCAAGATCAAAAAGCTCCAAAAAGTGCAAAAGTATGATCCTTAATTTGCCAAGTTTTTACTCCAGAAAAATCTATTAGTCCAATCTTCCTCTCACTGATTTCTGAGGGCAACTTACTGTATAATAAAATACATAGTTAGCCCCATAGCATTGTCATCTAAAGAAGTATGAGTAAAAATAAATTTAATAAGTTAACAATAACATATAATATAAACAGAATAATAAGAACAGTAATAAAAATGCACTTTTTCTTTGTCTGAAAGTTTGGCTAAGGCAATCATGTGTCTTTTGAGGTAATTATAAACTAATTTTAAAATATCCATGAATATTTCAATACATTTTTCCGAGTCAGTTTATAAAAAGTACCCGATGCTTCACACCGTGCCTAAAAATACCAAACACTGTATGTCCAACTAAAGCTGTTATGCTAATATTTTTATGTTAACTTCTCCAGCGTTCTACCCAGGCCATTTAATTTTACATAATTGAAACAAACTCCACAGTTTTAAACACTAAATTTTGATCATGTTAGCTCATAAGCTAATTACTTGCTCATTTAGATGTGGTGAAGATGCTCATACAAATTTGATATTGCACAAAAAAGTTACTATGAATATGATTTAGCATTATGAAATTTAAAATTATTTTAAACCAACTGGCCCAAAAATAGAAAAAAAACATTGGTGTCCACAGCATTCTGACTTACACACAACAAAACCCATATTATCAAGTTTAGAAATTAAATATACATTGATATGATATATTAAAAAACTTATTTCATCAGTACACTTGCAGAACTTCTAGGGGAGTGAGTTATTTAACACTTTTCATGTTTTCATTGTTACAACCTTTGACATTTAAATTTGACTGATTCTTTAGTTGGTTAAAAATGGTAGAAATGTCTCATCAAATACGCTATCACCAACAGATACTCAAACTACACATTCAAACACAATTCCACATGTTTTTTTTCAAGAAGTTTAAAGCATATTTTTGATGCCAACTCCTATTTGTCACTGTCCCGGGGGCACACAAAAATGCTTATAGGTTAACTCCTGTCAGACAGGCTGAGCTAGTATTAAAATCTGTCTTTATTTATTTGTGGTTCTTGTCAGAGAGTCAGGGTTAAAGTTATGGGCTGAAAAATTCTGAGCTTTTGGAAGGAAAATGGGGCATGAGCTGCTCTTGGATCACCTTCTATGTTTTTTCTAGGAACAGCCATGACATCACTTTTTGTTTATTCCTGTGTATTAAATTTCAAGAGTGAGGACAGACTGTTGAGATCATCCTCTAAAAACATCCTGATACCTTAGTGAATTGGTTTTCTCCACCCTCGTGTGCGTGATTGAGTCCCTCAAAATAACGTCTCTATAAGCTGATTTTTGTTGAAATAAAACAAGCAAAAAAATACTTATCATGGACAATTTGTTCAACATGTTACACTTTGTTTTTCTGTTATAGAATTAATGAATTAAAAACAGCAGCGTCCAGGCTTCATCAGCATTCTGGTGACAAAAATCGAAATGAAACAATGCCCATGGAGTTTTCTGGGTGATCAAGCATCTCAAGGCTGACAACAAGGTCCCAAAATGAAGTGACCTGTAACCCTAATATGACGCATACAGAGAGAGAAACCCTGAGGGATGCAGAAACCAAACGCTCCACTGACCCAGGAAACACGGCGGCGTGTTGGTGCCTTCATCAGCTGCAGGGCAAGCAGAAAATCATCAGCTCTCTAACAATGAGTTCAAAGTGCTGCACAGCATCCTCCCCACTTCATACAGCCTCCAAATATTTTAAATGAGAGCGGCAAAGTGTTATTTCCTGACTCAAATAAACAACTGCAACACTCATTTTCACTGCACAGGTTCTATCAGACTTTCTCACCTTCTGAATTTGGTGGCAGAACTAAAGTAGGTCAGATTGTGCAAAATATATATATAAAAAGACTGTACCGTCTATTGTCAAGTACAGCACAACATCTTCAGCTCCAGGCTTCAATATCTGATCTTGATGTAAGAGAAAATGGTGCAACATGTCAGTCAGGTTTACAGCCTGCACTGTTATGAAAACCTTGTGAAAGAGAAGGAAAGTTCTGGGAGATTAACCTTGCAAAATGCCTTAAACCATGAGGGTGTTGTCAACAGTTTCCATGTTAGATTCAACACTCATAAAAATAGGCACAAGAAATTTAAGGAAAGATCTGAAGATAAAACAAAAGTACTTTCGTGTACAACCAAAAGTTTGACTTATTTAACAAACCAGAGAGCTGAAATAACTGAGGAGATGGTTATTTCAGACACTTGCAGCCCTTATTTCGTGAAAAGATTTCTTACGCAAAATCTGATGGTTTATAAATCATGTAAGCTACTTATTCAATTTAAAACTGTTTGGCTTTGAACCACGGAGTGAACTCTAAAGATTTTTACATTCTGATTGGTCAGACCACTGGACAGTTAATTGCTTCCCTGGGTTATGTTTATACACTGCATGGCCAAAAAGAAAGTTTACAACTGGATTTAACTGAGCAAAAAGGTACAAGTCTCCCACTGGATAATTAACTTACCAGATACTTAAGTGTGTGTTCCTATTTCATACATTTAGGTATGAGGATACATGCTGGTGAAGGGTGAAAAGGTGAATACATGTTCACAAATGCAGGGTTGCATAACCTGTTGATCCTAAGTAATGATTTATTTATGATCACAACAACAAACTTTAGTTTTGGGATGATCTTTATAACCTCTACTGCTCAGCCTGAAGGCCCCTCCTTACATCGTGTATCTCTAAACACATCTCGCTGCGACAAATCTGACTGACGACTCGATTAAGGTGGAGAGCAGAGAAAGAGCCTGACTGTTGTACAAACAGGCAGACACACACAGTGACACGCTGCAGGTACGCTCAGACACGCAGCAGCAGGCTCTCATAATATGGATGACACTTCAATCCAAATACCAGCTAATGAAAGAACCTTCCTGCCACTATTGACATATAATCTCAGGCCCTGGGAGAGGGAAGCTGTCATTCTCCATCCACGAGCTAATCTAAATGGTCCTGAATTTCAATACACAATTTTAGGGAATTGGATTTGTGGCATATCAGCAGAAAACTCAAAGATAAGGGTTGTGTGGTGCAGAAAGGACCGGTGCTGGTATTAGTCCCCTTGGCGCTGCATTGTGCCATCGATTTTCCTGCAGGATTATTATTCCAGTTTCTTCAGCGACTGCAGGCAGGATATGGGCTGGAGCCTACCTTCCCTTCAGCAAGATCATTCTAATTCATAACCCCCTCCAAATGAGTTATTGACTTGGAGAGGTTTCTCTGCCATTCTCAATCAGAGGCCTTTACTTACCATTTATACAGCTCAGGTCTCCTTACACCTGTCTCTGAGGCAGCGGGGGGAGGATAGAGACATCTGGAAGGCTATCTGGAGAATGAGTTTAGGGGTGGAAGGCTCCCTCTGCAGCCAAACTGGAGATCAAGAGGTCTCACATTATGAGAAGCTGCCTCTGCATAAATCTGGATGTGAAACAAGTTTTTCTCAATAAATGATAATGCTCAGCTGTCGGCGTCGCACTGAAAACTGCTAAACCAGCATGTTTGAATGAAGGGAAGTCAAATATTCCTGATAGCAAACCTGAATATTTTCTTGTACAGTACAGATTAGAGCTGAGGAAACTTGACAACACTTTCAACATCATCTTTGGAAACAAGATTAATTTCAGTCAACATGCTACAGCTCAATTCTTTGAGCTTAATAACAGCATGCTACTATACCTGAAAGGTCTGAGCAACAAAAGGTCTAAAATAGGGAGTGCTAAATTGCAAGTGCAAATAAAAAAAGTGCACCTACTATCACTGGGGTTGCATGTTATCTACTATACTTGTGTGCACGGTTGTTAACAGGTACCAAAGTGATGCAGACCACCCTATTTAAATAAGGAACTTGTCTGTTTCTATGGAGAGTTTATGAGAGCAGGGTGGCTGTAAGCAAAAAAACCCTGTTTTAATTATTATCTATGATTATCTGTTCTCTGGTGGCTGTTTAAGTTCAGTTTTGTGTTTTGTTTTGATTAAATCACATTAAAAAAATGCTGCGTCTCAGTCGCTCACTGCATCCTGAGCGTGTGGGAACTGTATATGCCTGCCCATTCTGCGTGATAGCACTGAACACTTGGGATAGCACATCATAAAAAGCACTCTAGGAGATGCTGGCACTTACTTTGCTGGTACACTGGAATGATCCAGACACCAGAAAATGTAGTGTTGTAAGGAGCTTTTCCAAAGGAAATATGGAAAGGCTCCTTTTTGTGACTGGCTCCAAATCAGACAGTAGGTCAACCAGCAGCTCAAAAATGGCACTGCTGAATAGACAATATGTCTACACTGTTTTTATCTGTGATACAACATTAGCTATTTAACACATGACCAACCCAAATTTCCATATTCTTTATTGAACTTTTGATCTGTGGTCAGTCGACTGCACTGTGACATCAGAGGTGTTTCTGTTTATGGTTCAGTGATATGTCTCCGTAGGGTGTCAGTAAGCGTTGGCTATATGCAGGATTAGAAGAGCAGAGGGGCCAGACTGCAACCCACTGCAATAATATCTACAGACCCACCGGCTATCCTCCGTCAATTTATCTTCAGTCAATCTCCATAAACGTAAATCTGCATGCAAGTGCAGCGAACATTCACCTCATGGCCTTTGATTATCGAAGAAGAGAGAGAGGAAGAGAGGGAGGAAGAGAGCGTGTGGTCTCCCTTTAAAATCTGAAGCCTCCTACACCTTATATAATATTGGCTACCAGGCTTTAAAGGCAGGGCTTGAGTTAAATTTGACAAGTTAAACAGCAGGTTTATTTTCTTCCTGCTGAACAAGCCAAGAGTGAAGCCTCTATAATGACACAGCAGAAATGAATGAATGAATGAATGAACAGGGATTTAATGAATCCAGAAGTTATGGTATTAGCATTTGTTTACATGAATGGCTTTCGTGACATGAAAAGGGTCGACACTGACTGAAGTTGTTGCAGCACAGATAAGAAGACACTGAATTTCCTGTGTGTATGATAGTTATCTTGTTAGCAGCCAGTGAGTCTCATTATTTGCACATTAATGTGTCATAATGTTCTGTGGTGACTCTGAATGAGGCCAAAATGAGCATTGAGAGAATATGATGTATTTCAGCCATGGCCCTGGAGTGCACAGAGTCATCCCGACACCAGGAAGCAGCTCTCAGTGTGCTGTGACTCAGGAGGAGGACAAACCACAAGGATATAGTAGTCAGAGCAGAGGACGGTGTGTCATGAGGAGCTCTGGTTTGTATTACCGTCACAGCGATACGGGAATGGATCTGGTCACTTATGTCCTCGGTGTGTTCCAGCACAGCTGGGACAGGACGTCTCCATCACTGCGAGTCTGCACAGAAAGTCACCTCCAGCCCAGCCCAGCCCAGACTCAGCTAATTACATCCACACACACACACACACAGGCGTACACACACAGTGAATCTGGCAAAACCAAGCAGGCTCAGACTTTCTGTCTCAATCCAGGGGAAGAGGCAGAGCGGCGGCTTTTAGAATAATCATTTGATGTGGCACATTAACTGTCTTCATGCATCCGTCATAGTACTCGGAGTCTCCTCGTACCGTGGGTAGGAAGGACGGAGCGAATGGGCCTCTCTGTCTCGTAGATTTCGGTCAGTATAGTCTTTTTGTGTGTGAGACGTGCCCCCGAATTGCGGAGCGGTGGCGAGTGGTCGAGGGTGAGAGAAACAGGGGGCTTTTACACTTTACTATATATATAAAATAGGTACATACTGATTTTGCCAGCCTGAGATAGTTTCAAATTTCTATAAACTAGCTTTGAGTGAAATATGAATATTTTAAGCAGCTTAGCACTGATTTAAATATATTTACCAGCAGTGTGTTGGCTGTGGGCCAAGACACAGTGTAATGCTCACAAAGCCACCGCTGCTAAACTCAATTTGAGGGAGCTGATAATTCAGACTGGCAGCGCAGAGGCAAATAAAGTCATTTAAGTAAAATATTTCATTTTCTCTTGCTTTGTAATAACAGCAAGCAGAATAACACAGATATGAGCAGACATGGAGGAGTGAAAATGTGGCAACAAAAACAATGAGCAGAGCAGAGCAGCATGGGGTGTTACTTCCTCTACTGCTGCTGGTGTCCGTTTTACAGAGGACATTTGGAAAAAGCAGACAGTGCAGGCACGGCTATATTTGTCTGAACACCACAGAATGTCCAATTAATACCTCAGTCATCTATTAAAGTGTGAAAATATTTCACAGATCTGGCTTTAAGCAGTTGTGAAAATCTAAAATGCATCGTCCTGAATGTTCTTGTGATTTTCTTTGAGCTGGGATGTTAAACAACTGATTTTCAAACAGGACCAAACTCACACATTCAAGAGGTTATTTGAAACAGAGATTTGATGACTATTGTTGGATGTCTCTATCAAATACTGAACTCAAACATACTTCTGTAGTTTGAGGTAAAGTGGCATCTTAGTAGCTTTAGGATGTCCACCTGTCAGACAGGTGAGCTAAGCCTCTGATTGGACAAACATCACCTTAATATCATCTAAACTGCTGAGTTATAAAATATTATCACATCGTAGAGAACTGTTTCAAGCCTCTTCTTCCTTTTTGGACTCAGCATGCTTTGTAGCAAAAAAGAAATAGCTTGATTTGTCAAGCACCATCATCTGGGTTAAGTGCAACTGCGAAATAAAACACCTCTATTTGCACTGGGATTCTGATCACGCCAGCAAAAAGGACACTTTTAAGACGATTAAGTGTTTTGAAAGTGTGTCTTTTGCCAGAATACTTGGGAACATGGTTGAAAAGTTGAGTTGTCAAAAAGAGGAAAAAGTGTAAAGACAATGGATGAGTACTTGAAAAGTTCACAAATGCCAGTAAATGAACCTTTAGAGGTCAAACATTATTCAGGTTAAGAAGAACATTATTCACAGCTTCCAGATGAGCTTTGAAGACAAAAATCTGAAGAATTGAACTAAAAACATTGAAACTACAACAATGCTTGGTTCAGGGCCTACACTTCAACAGAAAAAAAGAAAAAGTATTTTTATTCAGATTACTTTGTTCTGCCATTTGGACGATGCTGCCAGAAGAGGAAGCTGCTTCTTTTCTGAATGTTTAAAAACACTATCAGCACAATAATCCGTCAGTTTGAGAGGTTTTCTGAAGAGCTGCAGGTCTGAAGCAAAGTAAAACGTGTTTTTTCACACAGTAGATTCATTATCTGCATAAGGAAAGGAAATCTGTCCTTTATTTTACCTGTCACATATGGTCAGTTATAAACAAGTAAATACGCACAGTAAACCTCATAAAACAGGAGCAGTGTGTGTCACAGTGTGTGTGTTGAAACAGGGCCAGTAAAGCTGCAATCCTTCACTGAAAATCATCATAAACCAGAGGAACAAGTGAAGGGGAAGTGCTGCCATGCTACAACTTGTGCTCTGCTGCCAAGGGCATGAAAAGAGTCACTGATACATCATATGCTTGACTTACTCTCAATGAAGGATGATACAATGAGTGTTGCCATTCTGTGAAACCGCTGAACTTCTTTCCGTCTCAGCAGACACGCCTGCTGGCTGGAGACAGGTTCCTGAGGACTGTGGAACGAGGAATATCCACCCGCTCTGCTTTACTCTCACAGCCGTTAACATTTATTTAATGACCACCCATCAGGTGTTTCTAATGGAGAACAGGTTGAACTATTGGTCTGGTTTCCTAACAGGGGTGCTTATACTGCAGCTGGTCACCGGGGGTTACACAGGAGACTGCTGAGGGTTCATATTAATGTGACGATGAATAAAAACAATCTGAACAAAGACTGCAATCATATTTTAGGGTCTTTTGTATTCATATGAAACATAAACATATTTGAAGGTCTGAGACGACTTGTCCAACCTCATTGGCGAAGGGTCAAATGGTGCTTATGGTGGGTCTTTTAGGACATTTCAAAGTAGAAATATGGTGACACTCGACTGAATTTCCACTGTTTGTAGTGTATCTTACAGCAGCTTATCAACTCAATGCTAAACTCGTTTCTCTCTCTGCTGATTCAGAGAAGAGGGTTTTTATTGGTCAGGGGGAGTCAACTGTCGGACAAACTGATTTGTTTTCATGGTTGAACATGAAAGAAACTGTCAGCAGTTTCTTTCTCTGGGAGCATCCCTGAGAAAGATCTGAGACATGCAGTTTGTGAGACGTGTTCAAGAGGAGATACAGCCAGCAATGATTTAAATGCAACGCATGTGAGATGTAGAGATGCAGTGTTCACAGGTTTTGAAGGAGCGTTTACAGTCTGAGTACTAATCAAAGTGTCAGTTTTGATCATTTTTTGGGTTTGATTTATTCTCAGTTAATTCTCAGGTACAAACATTATTTCTCTTTGTGTAAGTTTGAAAGTACAACGTTGCCAAGAGGTTATTTTCCGTAAAGGGGAACTTCTTTAATGTGATGATAAATTAAATAAAGACTCCCTGAATGAATGTCAGATGTCTCATTATAGAAGGTTAGAGGCGTCATCATTAACATGCCAGTCTAATGATGCTGACACTGGGAATACATAATGACAATCTTCTCTTCATTCTTCATTCTTGTTTGGGCTGTAAAACTGCAAACTTGTTGACTCCTGGTCTGATTCCGCTCATCATGTCAGTTTTCCATTGTAGTAAAGCTAAACTCAATCTGGTTTTGACGTGGTTTGTTTTATTTCAAATCACTGGGCCTTTTAATGTGGTTTCACTCACAACTTCCTGTCTTGCTCAATCTGCTTTTTGTGAAGTGATGCACCACAGCTCCAGCATCCAGAAAAAGCAGGAAGATTGGGTATCTGATGCATGGCTGCCAGTACTCATGCACTGACTGAGAGACATGCATTTGATTGGTCTCACATGCTCTCACACCACACCCCCAAATTTCTCACACTTATTAGTCCTTCTTCAGCAAAATTAAAAAATAAGGAGCTGTACCATTGTTGCATTGTCACAACAAGGTACCTGCAAACACTCCCGATTTGTCATGTGGACACTGTGACAGGCTGAGTGACAATCATTGTTGACAGCATTTCTTTACACCTGGCTATAACATATACACAACTCTGTTTGTCCAAAAAGCTGGAAAGAGGTTTTACAGCAAAGATATTTTTTACAATGTTGTCTTTTGATGTTAATTCCTTCTCTAATAATGTGACAAGCATTTCCATCTTCAAGGACAACAGACAATTTAGACTTACATGCTTTTTACTTTGGATTTATTTTGAAATCTCTCATCAGTTCTTTCACAACTATGTCTATAGGAAGTGTGACGACGGTTTGTAAACAAGTGGCAGCTCAGAGGTAAAGGTGGTTCTGCATTTGAGTTTTATCCAAGTGTCCTTGAGCAAGACTGCAAGCCCCATACTGCGCCCCTGTGCTGTTTCATTGGTATGTGAATGGTATTAATTAATACTGATGGGCTCTTTACACAGCAGCCTCTGCAATCAGTGTATGAATGTGGTGTGAATGGGTGCATGTGTCATGTAATGTGAAAGTGCTTTAAGTGGTCTGGAGACTAAAGAAAGCTTCATAAACACAGTCCATTTACCATTCACTTACTTTCCTGGCAGAGACAACGAAGGCCAACGCCTAGACCAAGAAATTTAGTTTATCCGTGTGAATCCTTGAGCTGTCAGAGCCGGAGCTCGGTTCACAGCGGGTTTATCGCCCTGCCATCACTGCAGCATGACATCCAGAGATGTTCGCTGAATGCTTCTGGCACCAGATAAAGGTTGAACTGATGTCCTCAATGTCACCGAGCAGCCTGTACCTCTGCCTGCTGTTAATTGAGTTACAGAGGAATGCATACACACGTGTTACAATAGATTCTCATCCACCAAGTTGGAGTGATAGACCTTACCCGCTGAGCACTTACTGGTGGGAGAAGTGCTGATGGCGGAGCAAATAAACTACATTTGCACCGCAGAGAGGCATAATGGACACAAAGGCACCTGAAGGAGAGCAGCAGTGAATTTCATTCTAAATATACAAAAGCCCTGTGCTCAGCATTATTGGTTTTGTATAGGTGCACATTCTCTCATATGCGGTGAAGAGGGAGCACGTTTTTGTCCTTATCTCCTTATCGCTCATATTACACAGAGGAGGGATGGAAAAAATGAAAAGAAAGCTCTTATAGGTTCATTTCAAGGAGAGCCGGTGGAAACTATAAGAAGACAAACCCTGTTTGACTCTTAGAGCTGAAATGTTTCCCATCAATCTGCAGCATCTCATGACCTTTTGTTTTGAAAGTGTTGTACTTTTGTCTTTTAATAGAGAGGGCTCACAACAGTGAGAAAAATAGAAACACTTTCAACTATTAAAGGTGATGGTTTGTTATTTCCTGGTTTTAGTACCTGATTCATCTTATAACAGAAAAAGGACAGGAATCTGATGTTCTCTTTCAGCATCTCTTCCTTTTTAAAAAGTGTCCTCCTTAACACGGGTCCATCAAATCACATTAGTTTCCTGTGATTGGGGTCAAATATAGTTCAACCAGCATGCCGCTAATTGAAATGATAGCTTCACATAATCTCCGGCTAACCTTGACTTCTGACATTTCTTCTAAATCAGCTCGCTAATTCAAGTAGGGAAGATGTAGAGCCTGTAAACAAATTACCGGAAAATCAGCCATTTGAGCACTAAGGATGTGACTGTCTGCTGAAAGGAGCAGCACATTCAGGATGAGGCGCTCCACTAGTTTGCATATGACCAGAGCTTTTACACTCCTCGTCTGACTGAACGGATCAGTCATGTATCTGATGATTTTCCAGACACAACCTTAGCCTCAGCCTCCAGCTGTTCTCTTTTTGCAAAGTTTGCAGTAGTCAAAAGATGGAGTGCAGTTTTCTTTGTGAAGCATACAAGCAGAAATTTAGGGAACCAAAGTGCTCTAACCACCATCTAACTGGTTCAGGGTGAGGAAGTGAGGTCAATTTCAGTATTAGGTGTTTAAGATAAACAAAACATGACTAAGAAAAAAAGGAGCACAAAGCTCCTCAAAACTCTTGGAGTTCTGGGATTTGGCTGCAGTTGCAAATACAAACAAATATCTCCCCTGACTTTTCATGAAACTTTCCCAATTAGTACAATTCAGATCAAAGCTGTGCTGAGCAAATGTAGAGACGGAGTAACAATGCTTCATGGAAAACCTGGAAGATAATTGCCCAGTTTTCCAGTCATGGAAAACATCCATCTATCCGTTTTCTTAACTGTCTATCCTGCTATTCAGGGTCGCGGGTGGCTGGAGCCTATCCCAGCTGCCATTGGGCGAGAGGCGGGGTACACCTTGGACTGGTCGCCAGTCAATCGCAGGGCTGACATATAGACAAACAAGCATTCATATACACACACACTCACACCGACAGGCAATTTAGAGTAATCAATTAACCTAACGTGGGCATGTTTTTGGTCTGTTGGTGGAAGCCAAGTACCTGGAGAGAATCCATGCATGCACGGGGAGAACATGCAAACTCCACACAGGAAGGCCCACCTTGCCCGAACAGGGAACCGAACCAGTGATCTTCTTACTGTGAGGCTGGAGCGCTACCTGCTGCACCACCATGCAGCCCCTCATGGAAAACATACGGATGAAAAAATGAGAAAAAGGGCCAATGACCTGGAATTGGCCAAGTAATCTTGGAAAAATTATTTCAAGTGAATAAAACCACCTGAGCCTCAGAAGAATCACATGTGGTACCTGAACAGTGTAAATTTCCATAACCTGATATATATTTGTTAATTCATATAGAATCACTTAGAATTGATTCAACATTGCTCAACATGTCTTAAAGTTTTATGGTAGCCCTGGTCTCTGAGTTTGAAAAACACACTTTGGCTTTTGTAACATCTTTTTGACGTCATGTCCCGCCACCCAAGACTCATCTTCCTCCCACCCAACACTCCTTTGTCTACAAGCAAAGGCTTCATGCTGTGAGGGAGCAACTTTTGAAAATGTCAAGGGCAAAGCTCCTGAAAATGTCTGGAAATTTCAGGAGTGCATTGGTGAAAGAGGCTCTGTGTGTCCTACAAAGCCTCAGGTATACTGTTTTCTTTTGCACCTCACAACATTGTTTTGTGGTGAACTCAGAGTCAAGGTTAGAGGAAGTTAATGAGCATAGAAACTAAACCCAGAACCTCAACCTAATTTTCTTTTCATCTTTGGAATCATACATTCAGGATCAGGTGGGTCACTGATTTGGTCCAGACTTTGAACTGTGCAGACCTTGAAAGCCGGACAGATTCTACTTCAGAACAGAAAATTAGAAAAAAGCTGGATTAATATGGAGCCACAGATGGCTGAAGGATGCAGACAGTCTGGTCTGGTCTGATGCAGAGTGCAGTTTTATTTCTCTCACGGCAGGACAGTGTTGACAGATGGAAGATATAGCAACATCAACTTCATCATCTCCAAAATGTCCTTATTTTGAATGAAACCAGCAAACTGAAGCAATCTGAGACAGGAGCAGGATACCTCTGGTTTAAAATTTGCTTTTAATTAACGCAACCTGTTGTTTTTCTGTTGAGTTGTGCTAAAAAGAATCATGAAGCTGCACTACTTGCTGTCTGACAGACGTCTGCTGTCTCTCTGCTCCACCACCACAGGCACCATCTTTCCTCTGTCAGACAAACAAATACTGACTTCCTTATTAGTGGCGTCACCTATGAGCTGCACATTTATGTCCGTTACAGACAAACAGGAAGCAAAGGAGAGAGACAGCCATGAGCCCTGGTCCCCTTATGTCAGTCCACACCTGCAGACTCTTGCAGCTACAGCTTAAACAAAAGCAAACACCTGGAAAATGTCCAAACTTAGGCTACATTTAATTTTGTGAGCATGACCACAGGCAAGCAGCTCCTACTAACATTTTTATCTACCAAGTGAGTGATGTGAATGCTTTGTTTGAAGTGTCTGCAAAAATCATTCACTGCATCTGCTCAAACCTCCTTCTACCATCATTACAGACTAATGAAATCAAAGCTCACCTGTCCTTCAGGTGTCTCTTGATACCAGATGATAAGTGATCAGTTTTCTGCAGTATGTGCTGTGTAAACATCAGAAAACTCTGCTTCTGTCCAAGAAAAATGTTCTCCATTAGGGGGGAGATATGAGCAAAATGTCAGAATATTTTTGTCGATTTCAACGTCTGGATTTTTTAATCTAGATTGTTTTTCATTTTTCAGAATATGACTTGGTAGTGGAAGAGAGATAAGATCCGATTTGTAGCTTTTGCAAACTATTCCATCTCTATTTCACATCATGATAGACTCAATCATTGAAAGACGTCAGCTGTAAGAGTTGTTGAGTTTCTGCAGAATGTACAGAGTTTTAGCTTATTACAAGCAGCCTATGCACAGACCAAATGTAGTTCAGTGTGACATTACCAGATAGACTTTGGTTTTGTTTGTGGCCTTGACAAAAAAATGTAAACATGCATATACTTTGGAACATGATTCATTTCAGTGATGTAACTGATACATTGTAAGATGAAAGCTGGAGCTGTATGAAAATGAACCTTGACCATGACATTGTCATTGATAATTCAGAAGGAATACTGGTTTCGATTTCTGCCCATATACTTTTCATATACTTTAGTTTATGTAGCCTTTTTATTATCATTTACTGAGTGTAAAATGTTACAGTTATTGATATCAGTTGGTTTTATTGATCTTATTACTAATGAGGTATCAGAACCATGTGATGCCCACACTAAAAAGAAAAAGAGGCCCTGATGAATAACAGCAAATGCTGGCCTCACTAACAGTCAAAAGCAGCCTGAATGTTCTTTATTTTACTGACTGGCTGTCAGTAGTCATGCATCAAGTGGTCTGCTTTGTAATGCTGAGGTTACTTTCATAGAAGGGTTATCACAGATTAATCATATATCTGAAATTCATCCCTCACATATGATTGTTAGGAGCTGAGTGGAGATCTTTGGCAGAATCCTTGTGAAGAATCTGGCAGTGTGACTGCTCATTTATTGAAACCAAAATGTCTAATCTGCCAGAATCCATCCTGCCAAAGTTGCTGGCATTGAATAAAGCAAATGTTACAGCCCTCGATGGGTTTTAACCCAAACTGACTGCAGATTTGCAGGAAATTAAGAGTATTTCTAAATTAATCTGGAGCAACAAAACACCAAGACAGGAATGATCGGGCTGAAATACTGAGGAGGATCCAGATCATAAAACTGCAGGACAAACAAAGCAAAAGAAACCGAGCCAGGCTAGCTGCTTCTCTCTGCTTTCCATCTTTCTGCTAAGCTACGCTAACATTATCCTCATCTCTCTCTCTCTCCAATAGAAAGCAGTTAAGCCTATTATCTCAACTCGTGCTTTTGCATTGTGTGTGTTTTTCTTCAGTGCGGTGTCTCTGCTGGGTTTTATCCCCCGGAGCGTTTTTATCACCGTCCCTGCTGAATCTTTAACACGCTCGCTGGATTCATATTACAATCATGCTCAGCCGCGGAGGCCTTTTGCTGCCAAACGCTGAGTATAAATCATCCTGTCTCTTTTGATGTAAGCCTCTCTGATAGGAATATGAGTCATAATCCATAACATGTTTTCAAACTGGACCCTTATTTTGTTTGTTTGGACTTTTTCTGTGCAACCATCATGACAATTGATTGTGTGTAAGATTTCATCTTTTCTCTTACTCCAACAGTGAGGAGTGTGATGTAGCTGCAGCTGACTGAAAACGCTGCTCTTCAGTACACACCCACAGGGGGAACACGCTCTCCGACAGCTGAATACAAAACACAATTTTCACACACACCGCGGTGAACCTGCACGCTCACATCTCATTTCCATTAATCCATTGCCTGAACGGCGCACATTTCCAGCGTTAGTGCTGTGGGCTGGTCTGCTCCTCATTGTTCAAATGATGCTACATTCATGTCATGTTGGTGTTTCTGTAAACAAGCTCTGCCGACTGGGAGAAGTTGTTCATGTCACCATCCTGGTGGAAATACAAGCAGGCTATGTTGTTGTGCTTCAGAAGCCTGTGTCTCCTCCCATGTGGCTTCACAAATTCAAGAAGTGTGACAACACAGGCGGTAAACATAATGGGCAATTCAGCAAGTGTGGACGCTCAAACGTTAAACATGGAAATTATTATTGTCACTTTTGTCCTCGTGGTCTTGTGCTGAGATTGTTCTCCCAGTGTGGGAGGAGACTGCAGGCACACTGATGCTGGAAACAGAAGAAAGTAATGCATTGTAATGACTTCAAACTAGTAAATTATGAAAAGTCATTGAAATATGCAGCAATTATGATATGACCTTTGCAGATTTCTACAAAAACTGAGATTATTAGAGTATTTTGACCTACGGGGTGATTTGATGAGTCAATGGCCACTTTGGGTCATCAGGATTTTATTTTCAAAAAAAGAAAGGTCACATTTGTCACATCAGCTGTGAGTGTGAACTTGGGTTTAATCCAGAGGATAACTGCGAGGATGTGACTTTCTACAAAAATGCTCTTCTTGCACTCCTGCAGTTCAACATATCAATGATGGTTCTACCTTTGCAAGCATTTTGTTACTGTTGTCATTTTGTCTGTTAGGTTTTGTTTTGTTTGTTTTCTCATTTTGGCTCAGTATTCTTAACATTTGGGGGAGCTTCCTGATTTTTTGCAAACTCCCCTGTTCCCATTCATACTTGTTCTTTCTGGGGATGGATATTCCAAGCACAAATACTATTCAATAGTCACTGCTAATGACTGAGTGTTTGAATTGCAAATGTATATTATGTTTTACCAAAGAAAAATTGTTGTTTTCATTTTTATAGTTACTTCCTGAGCAATTTGCACAGCAGAAGTCTCTGTTTTGTTCGTATCAACAATATGCTCACCTTTTACCAGCAACACGGCTTCTTTCTCACATGTTCTAATGTTCATCATCAGTGGTTTTATCGCACTGCAACCTAGGGTTGATAAAAAACAACTGAGAATATCACTTTTTGAAAATAAGATTAGAGATAACCCAATCAGCACTTATTGCCTCTGATACAATTGGATTTTTTAGTATCTTATATCTGCCAGTGCTGAATCTGGATCTGATATTTGGGTTCGTAAACAGACTTTTCTAAAGAGCTGAGAAAGCAAAGCAGCACACATTTTTGTGTTTATGTTCTCCTGTGTGAGCCCCCCATGGACTTGTGTGTAAACAATATAGCATGCTATAATCTGAGGTTGCCCTGAACGCAATTCCCCTGAGATGTTGCAACTACGAGCGTGAATATTAGACACTAATGCAGTTGTCTCATGTTTTTTCTCCTCTCATTGAAATGTTCATTTTGCCACAAACCGGTCAACATTTCCTGACCTGAATGGTCCCAAATAGTAAGTCCAGCAAACACAAGGGACAAGCATCTGTTGTCAAACTAATCATATCATGTTGTCACGGACTGTGCTGTACAGCTGTAGTGAGGCAGGATGGAAAACCAAGAGTCTGAACCTCAGGACATAACATAGATGTGTCCCATTCTTCTCAGAGCTTTTTGGATGCTTACTCTCATTGTGGATATTTATCTGTTCTTTTTTAAGTCCAGAAACAGTGGAGCAGCCTTTCCTCTGTTAGTGAACTACGCTGCATGTTGTTTTAGGAAGTTTATGATCAATCAAAAGATGCAAAAATCAGCGCTGATCAGATATTTGAGATGAAGATTTGGGCTTTCCAAGAGAAAATAATAGCCATTTGAATCAGCTGATCTCTTAATTATAGAACTCTTTTGGTCTACTTAAGTAATCAAAATCCCAACTCATCTTAAGACTGTTTGTTTTCTCATTTGAGTAGAACAACCACTGATACAAGTTAAAGAAATAATTCCCAGGTGCAGATTCAGCCTGTATAAATCCCGCCTTGTGTACAAAGGCTCGACTTCCATTCTTGGCCCTTTGCTGCATATCACCCCCCACTCTCTCCTCGTTATATCTCACTCCCTTCATGCCGTAATAAAGGCATGAAAAAAGGCTGAAAAATAACCTTTTTTAAAATAGATTCGCTATCAGCAAGTGTGAACTTAGGATTGGAAGTTACTATTGCCACACTCTGGTGGTGGATTGTTCTCTTGTGTGGGAGAAGCGGTGTACTGCGCTGTGAAAAACAAACATGAGGAAGAAAGAGCGGGCTGTGAAATGTACAATAATAATAGATGGTATTAACTGTAGTTACTGTTGTATTTTTTCTACCTACACTTTTAACAAGCTCCAATAATAGTGATATTTTGAGTTTTCAGGAAACTGGTGAGGGGTCTGTTTTGAGTAGGTTTTTGTATTTTATGCAGAGACTGGTTCAGTATCTGGCCTGAGTTGTAGGGTTTGGCTTCCAAAGACCAGACAAGGTCCAGTTTATATGCTGGATCAAGTTCTGGAGAACACAGGGGCTTTGATAAACTTCCTCAACTTCTTGTCTCGTGTCACCCCTGCTCTGTGATCAACAACACCCTGACCGATCTGTAGCGACAAGTCCAAACACAACAAATTGTGATCCCTGTGTGTTCTGACACCTCTCTATAAGAGTCAGTATTTTGAGTTACAGACGCTCTTCTGCTGGATCAGAGCACAGGCCAGCCTTTCCTCCTCTCAGGCATCAGTCAACCTAGATCACTTTTGAGAGTGCAGTCAGCACAAATATATGCAAACTTTTCCAGAACATGTGATAAAGCTCCTGCCTCTTCTGTAATCTAACCCATCCCTCTTTTTGTCTCCCTTACACATGTCCACTGTCAGGTTTTCATAAGACAAAAGCAAACACTCCTTTAGGCTAGTTGATACTGTAGCCTTCACTTCCTTCTTGGAAAGACACCATTTTCTGTCCCACTGGAGGTCTTTTAGAGCTCCAGTCATGTTTTACTCAGATTCTTTCACACCCAGTGCCCTGAAAACTGTCATTCATGCATTCACAACATCATGTTTGGACAACTATAACTCACTCTACTCAGGCTTAAGCAAATATAACCTTTTAAGTCCTCTGATGATTCATGATACCACTGCAAGTCTTCTGGCTTTAGCTGAAAATAAAAAGCTCAGTTTTACCTGCCCCCCATCCCCCCAATAGAGAACATTTTCCTTGGTAGAAATCAGCGTTTGCTGATGTTTACGCAGCATGTAACACTGCAGAAAACTGACCACTTATCTTCTAATATCAAGAGACACCTGAGGGACAGGTGAGCTTTGATTTCATCAGTCTGTAATGATGGTACAAGGATTTTTGACCACACTTACAGACTGGTTTTTACAGAAATCTCTAAAAGAAGCACTTCGCAAATAGAACATTCGTGTGTTTCATTCATGGTTCATAAATGTGTCGGTAGAAGCTGCTGGACCTTGGTCTTCTTCAGGAAATCAAATTTGGCCCTCTATAAAAAACATTCTGGGGCCTGCTTTCCTGAATTGCAGTGCGCACAATTTGCTGTAAGTCACTGCAAACAGCCCGGCCCTTGTGTTTCTGAAGTGGATCCTTAATGTGTGATGTTTGTCCAGACTTGTCACATGAAAGACTCTAATGAGATATTTTTGACCACAAATTCACATCATAAGATTTAAGCTCGAGCAGCCTGCACTCAAACACTTAAAAGCATCTTTTATTTCTCTCTGTTGACAAAATTAGAAGGTCAAAAAAAGCATAAGCATCAAACAGCAGCACGATGGAGTCACAACAACACTTTCAGATGCATCAAACCCTCAGACTGAGAGATTATCCTCTCCTCACAAAAAGCGACACGTCACCCAGTCACACACTCTCCTCTGTCTCAGTGAAAAGGAGGACAGTCTGGTCTTGTGCCGTAGCTTGTTTTGGCTCTGAGCAGAGGGTCAAAGGTCAGGCTTCTGACAAATGTACAGTCAGATCTGTAGTGAGCAGGCTGCTCAGACTGGAAAAACAAAAATACTATTCCTCTCAGCCTCAGCAGAGAGGGAGTGGATCTGGTTAAGAGAGAGATGAATCCTGTTGTTAGCTTTAAATACAAGATAACAGAAGATGAGATGAGATTTGTTCAGCCAGAGTTACTCACATCAGGACAAAGATTTGATGTTAGAGGTGATAATTAAAGAGATGTATCACTTTTTCTCTTATAGATTCAATGATAATCTTGTCACTCAGACAAAAAAAAGCAGATATGTTCAGTTTGTCTGAGTTATACGCTATGCAGATTCAAGATGTAGAAATCTATGGGTCAAAATGTAAATGTGTACAGTTTAAATGTTTATGAAGCAGCTCAGCTCTGTTTGTTATTTGCATCTAGACTTCGAGGTCATCACTCCAGAGTTACTTAACATGCAGATACCTGAAGGAATATGGGATAATATCTTAAACTCTCCAGTCGGCGTCTGAGGGGAGGAGAGGAAGAGATCTGAATTTAGCTTAAACAGACCTCCACATGGGAATGAGGAGGGTATGTATGTTGAGTAGGTGTAAAATTCTGATTTACTGATCTGGCAGCCATTTTTCTTGTATGCTAGCATTCTGGCCTCATTTTGAGCTTTTTAAAATCTTGAAATAAAGTGAAAATTGTGCTTTGTCAGCTTTAAGTGGAAGAGTCTATGGTAAATAGGCATACAGTTGAGGATCATTGAAGTGAGTTGGATGGCTCTGTCATATAGATTGTCCTTTTGTCAAAGATATCTGATCAGACTTCTAATCCATATTAAACCAATACTTTAAACAGGATTGTATCTGTGCATCTGTATTTTTAATCTCTAAGAGGTTTACTGTGAAACAAAAATAGCAGCTGGGTTCCAACATGCTCAAAATGTAACTTTTCAACACTTCCTGCTTAAAACCCCAAAAGTCAGAATGATCATTAGGCCCTGCTTTCACAGTCTGTATTCATACTGAAAATCAAGATCGAGTGAGCTGTGGCCCTTCTGCTCCAGTGTCAAATGGTTGAACTGTGAATTGTTGATGAGGTTTAGAGCAGTAAACAAGCAAAACAGTGCAGTCAGTTCAAATGTGAGCTGACGATGTGAACTCAGGATGGAGGATCCTCATACTCATCCTTCCTTGCTCTAGATGACAATGCTACCACACCAGGCGTCTGCCTAAACTCGGCTCAAGGGAAGCCGACATGTTGTGAGACTGTCGTGTAACATTTGTGACTTGAAACCAAACCAGTTCAATCTCAATGCTGCTTTCTTTCCAAAGAATGACACAGTTGGATGTTTTCAGCGTAGAAGCCTCAGTGTAACGGCTCATTTAGCCACAGCTGCTTTTGAGAGTCATAGTCAGGAGTAGAACCAACAACCACTTGAGAAAAGGACTTCAGCTTTACACCTCTGTGGTTTAGGCCACAGTGGGCAGCTATATTTCCCAAACAGAAGGAAAGAAGTGTGTGTTTATGAGTCTGTGACTGAGTTGTGGATTAACACGTTAAGTGTTCTCCGTCATTTCCTCCAGCCGTGAATCATCTTTAAGATCAGTAACATATCCTCCACCCACAGCTGCATCAACAAACTGAAAAACAAATGTGGAAATGAGCTTGTTCAACAGAGGATGCCGTGATTGTCACCTCCCATTTCATACCTAATGCTCTCCCCTGAGTGATGATCTGCTCAGCCGCGCATTGTTTCCGAGCCGCCTGAAAATCTCCTTATTTATAAGTCATCAGCGAGGCGGGGGCCGGAGCTGCAGGAGAATGTCAACTTTTCTGTTCGCTTATTGACAGGCGGCCTTCTGAGAGAGCTTTTTTCTCCAAGCCGAGACTAGCAACATTTAGCTTGTCAGTCTCATTAGACGCTGACCTTCAGACTAATGTAACCCAAGGCAGGAAGCGATGAAACACCTGATTCATCCGCAGTCTGCAGAGATCACACAGGCTCAGAGTTGAAGCAGAAAAGGATGGATTTAGCGGCACAATAACACTGTCTCAGAGGAGTCAGGAACCTTCTGGACGTCTAGAGCTTGGGTGAATGTTTCTTTTAATGAAATATTGCTTATTCCCCAAGTTTTAGACACTCTTGCAGTTAGCACATCCTTGTTTTCTTCGACAGAACCCTGATCTAATCTTCTTTTCCACACAGGTAATCCCATTATCTCACCCGTGTGCAGTGAAACTCGGGGACTTTTCAGCAGTCCGTCACAATCGCAGAGCCGGCAGGTCACATGCTGTAGCGGTTCAGCCTATCACGACAAACAGCTGATCAGTATCACGCTTTATCTCCATAGGGCCGTGGGAAAATTCAGCTCTGTGGCTTCTATCATCACTGATTGTCAGCGTGCGAGTCTGCAGATCAATCCGAGCCTTTATTTCCTGCACAGCATTTAAAAAATCATCTAAACCAAATATATCTCTGCTTCAGATTTCTTCCCAGAAATAACTCAGGAAATCTCTGAAAGGATTGTTTTATAAAAGGAGCCGGTCAGATTGATAAAGAAGAGAAAAAAACGACACAACAGCTGCGGCACTCTTATTCAGAGCTGTTTCTCTTCTGATTGGATTTTAAAATGGAAATACAATGACGTTTCCCGTCTCTGATGCACAGCAATTCTTCAGAGGACACAGAGAGTCAAAGCATTTGCAATCTCCCAATTTGAAGAATAGCTTCTATAAATGTAACAAATCAAAACGCATCCGGAAATGTAATGTCGGGATTAGTGCATGAGTAGCAAGCTCTTTTTTTTCATCTCGGAGTCAGAGCTGCTGCAGAAGCTGAGAAAATCCTGTTTGTGGAGTCAAAATTCAATTGCGAGAGTACAAGTTGCTCATGCAGAGATGGAGGGAGAGCTAAGGTGTAAGAAGCAGCAAACAATGGGCCTCATTCACCAACATCTTACTCTTCTCAAGGTGGTTTCTTGAGACTGACTGCAGAGCTGCTTCACTCAACTGATGGACACCATGTCCTTTGAATTCAAAGCTTGTGCCATTTTTTTCTATTATCAGTAAAGAAAACACGTCTCAAATACCCATAGACTGACATGGCACTGCAGGTCTGTGTACACACAGAAATCCCACAGGACTGAAGAGAGGACAAGAGAGAAGTCTGGAATGTGCAAAAAAATAAAATAAAATAGATAATGAGTTAATAGGTCTGTGTTGCAGCAGATGTCTGAATTGGTATGCAGTAGTGAGGCTGTCACAGTGTCCTCCTGCTTCCTGCTGGAGCAATGCAGATAGTTCAGTGGACAAATCAGGATGCACAATCTTCATCAAAATATCACCGAAGTACTTGGAGTTGGAGCTAAACATGCAGGCGCAGCTAATCAGACTGATGTCAGGGAGCTACAGCCCAAGAGTTAGCAGAGCATAATCAAGGAGAAACACCACAGACCTGTGAGCAAACACACAGAGCTGCACTGGTGTATGGTAAATGCACTTGCACTTATATGGTGAATACCACAGTCAGTGCGTTTACATGCACTCCAAGAAATTAGACTATGAGCTTAGTCAGCACATGATCAGATTATTAAGGTTCATGTTAACAGCTTAGTCAGATCAAGAACTGTCTGAGCATAGCTGGATGGACACATATTTCAGCATGATAAATAGGGCTGCTGCACTCCAACACAACAAATAAATACCATGACAAATTTGTAATTGACCTCACACATACCATATGTAAGAAACATCGAGAGCTACAGCTGTATCCAACTCAACTATCCTCATTAGAATGTCGTTTCCTCTTCAGGTGAACAGACACATTCACTTATCAAAAAAGGACAGCACAGCTTGTCGCAGACAAGACGAGATCCCCACTGGGACTTAACAACCAAGATTTGGCTTTGGTCAGACTACTGCGTGTATGTAAATGCACTGAGTAAGGGACTATCAGTAAAAGTGACCGTCATTCACACACATTCACACTCTGTTGGCCAACACTGGGTCTGTGAGGCTCAGAGTCTTGCTCGAGAACAGAACTGCAGGAGCTGGGCTGAAACCCCAGACTTCACCCCAAAAAGGTGCAGAATTTATCTGAAATACAAGACGAGATCTTATCATACTTAACTACTTTCAATTGGCTAAGGAAACTGTTCAGAATCAGAATCATTTGTTTGAACCCAGGGGGAAATGTAGTAAAAATACAGTGGTGAGAATGAATGAACTTAATTGCATGTTGTCAAACTATCTACAGAGTCTTCCCAAGACTTCAATCAAGAGAGCCCAGCTTCAATAAATTTCCAGCAAGAATATGGAATCATAAAAGGACTCAGGAAGTTTTTATACAGTGTTGAAGATGAATAGAAGCCGAAGTTATGCACGCACACTGTTAATTCTGACCTTAAAACTATTCTAAGATGTAAAGAAAAACTTTAAAATCTCAAACTATTGATGCTGTTTGTTTGACTTGCAGTGACATTAATCCTGCACCTCAGCTTTTAAAGAGATGTCCCTTTCTCAGTTAAGCCCATGTCTATAGGATTGTACTGAATAATCCCTTTGTTGTGATATTATTATTGTGTGTAATGTATCAGGGATTATGTTGTGAGTTATACTTATAAAGTCAATATCGACACTATTTGGCAAAGGCATTTTAACCTCAAAACACAAAACCTGGGGAAAAAACTTCCTAAGATACACAGTGTGAGTCATAAACAAGTGACTGCTACATAAAAAGAAAAATGACTCCATTTCATTTTGAACTGAGGTACCAAATATTTTTTCCTCTGCTCTACGGGAGCACTTTTTCATCACAGAAGTAAGAAAGAAATCTCACGTAGTGTTTCAAACTTTCAATATCAGCGTGTCATTTTTCAATTCAAGTCATACATCCTCCAGTCCTTCCCTTACCTCCTCGCCTTAGTCCCTCAAAATGAGACGTCCATTCACCTGAGCTGACATTTTAACCCTTTAAGACCCTGTGTGGTAATATTACAATGCCAGATTCTAGATGTCCGAGTACCCATAAAATAAAACCACAATATTATTTTTGTTCTAAAACACTCATTAACATGGTCAGTGGGTCCAATTCTTCAAGCCTGCAGTGCCATTGGGTGGTAAATTTGTTAACAGATCCAGCCATTGAGCCTCAAACTCACCCCACTTGCAAACTCGTCCTTAAATTTGGGTCTTACAGGGTCAAAGCAGCACTTGCCAAAAAGGATACACCAGTGCGTCCTATCATAACTTCTCTCTCCCAACGAGGTATTCAAGGAATTGAAACATCTGATGACCCTGAATTTCAGCGACATCTCACGAAATCAAGAATAATTCATCAAATTCAAATGAAACATAAGAGCTTCTCTGGATGAGCAAATGCGTGAAATCATTTCGAAATAGGATTATTTTTTCCCCGTTTGATGAAGTATCTTTCTGGTTCTTGTTTTCACATGGTTGTCACGTTTGACCAGTTGTCCTTCAAGGCCACCGTACTCAGAGACAAGAGGACATGATACAGAGGCCAAATGAAGAGAAATGTAATCATATTTCATTTCATTATTTTAATCAAGTTTTAAACTTTCCTTACACTAAACTGGTAGGATTGTGTTAAAGTGCATCATGGGAAGTGTCAGAGCTAGAGTCATAAAACCAAATTCCTGCTTGTGTTTGTTTTCTGTTTTGGACTCAGAGTTAACGTTTTATTATGAGTGCTACACCTTCATGTCAGTTTTATTTTGCTTCACACAAACTGTCTCTCAGCCTCTTCATCTCAAACCTCACATTCATCTTCCATCAGCTCCTTTAATTCAAACTGAAACCTGTCATGCTCCCTGCTGACCCTTTAAAAAATCACTTCGCCTGTGTTTGCTGAAAACATTCGTCGACGCAACACCAGCGGGTAGCAGAGGTAGTAAAACGCACTGCTGCAACACGAGAGGAGGAGTGAGTGTAACAACAAGACGTGTTGTCTGTCAGAGACGTCCAGGTTGTGAGACTCCATCAGCACCCCGACACACACACACACTGATACAACCCAGGAGAGGTGGGGGAGTGTAGTGGTATAACAGGATGGAATGGGGCGCAGGGTGTTTCCCTCTGCACACTGAATCCCTCTCTGCTCTCTGACTGAACCACTCCAAGGTGGGAGGAATTCAGCGTTATGTAAAGAGACTTTATGACACCAGCAGAGTCAAGTGGCTCTCAGGATTTTACCTCCATACGGGCGCACTGTCTCTCATCCTACAGCAACGTCAACGCAAAGATAACAGATAACTCTTCATTTCTTACACGACACAAAATCTTTTAGATTATTGAAGCAGATTTTGTTTTGTTTGAGATTATATTTCCTGTATTTACACATCTTTGTTTGTAGCAAAACTGTATCGTACAATTCATTGGCCTAACCTTGGTATCAGCCAACCTCATGCACTAAAAACACTGAATTATTTAAATATAACAAAAACAGAGCACAAGAAATATGCAGAATATGTCAAAGTAACTTGTTTGTATCCGTTTCTTTACATATGAGGAATTAAATCAATTTCTAAATCCAAAGAAGAAGTTTCCTTCCAAATCCATGTATGTTTCCAGCAATGTAAGTTCAGCAACTTCCAAACCCATGCAGAAAAAAACAGAGCTGTTCAAATGTTAAATAATACACAAGATGTTTCTTGTATTTACACAGACGTATGGAAGTGTGAGAGACATTTATGCCAATGTCAAACAGCCGCAACGCGCTGCAACAAACACACTATGATTTGTTTTTACACTATTGATGAATTTTGCTGCTCAAAAATATACTTTAAGAGCTGCTTTGAGTCTGATTCCAGGCAGAAATGGTGGTTTCGAAAGGTCACTCAAGAATTTCCCCTACAGCAAAATAAAATATGCATCAGGTTTGTGAAATATAGACGAGGAACGTAGGCATGGTATGAAAAAATGATGCATTTTTTTTCCTCCTAAAATAAAATAAAATCCACTAAGCCTCTTAAATAAGATCAAATTAGACAGTTTTTTTCCTCACACACACATCTACACACACACACACATACAGAGTTTAGGGTGCAGTATTAATGCAGCAGCACGTCTGACAACAGCAGCACACACATGGATGCACACAAGCGTAAAGGGGAGGGGGTGGGGGGGGTCATAAATGTGAAGGTTTAACCTTTAAACTGACAGAAAGTTTAAGAGCAGCAACAGGCTTAATGCTATCACCTCCCCATGGACTGCTACATCATTCATCCACATGGTTTTCATTTGAGAACAGCACAAACACAATCCATGATTTGTTTCTCTGCTCCCAAAAAGCCTGTTACACAGAGCAGCAACTTCAGCTGTTTCCAACAACAAGTGAGGAAAAGGAGGGGAAGTGAGTCGCCAACAGGTCGTTATGAGAGCAACATGGGGCTGGAAATCAAACTTTTGGGGGTGAAAGAGAGAAGAGAGAGGAGGAAAGGAGAAGTATGGCTTACCGAATCTGAGGACGTGTGGCATCCCATGAGAAAATCCCACACAGTGTAATAGCAGCAGTAGAAGCCTGACGGTGCACCTGACTCTGGCGTTAAATATCAGAAGGGAGGTGATCTTCATGGTGCTCGTGTGGTGCACAGGTTTTTTACTCCCTGAATCGGTATATTCCCCAGATTGTTTCTCTTTTTTTCTCTCTCTCTCTCAGTGAACGTGAAGCAGGAAAATCTCAAGGCATGATCAGCAGCGCCGGTAGGCTGGGTAACGCTTTCCCCACATCCATCTGGCCAGTAACAAAAAAAAATTCAAAAAAAAAAAGAAAAGAAAATCTTTGCGTGTCCAGCTCCGCTCACTCACTGCGCCAAGAAGAAGAAGAGGAAACAGCCCTCCGAGTTTGCTGAGGAAGATGACGGTGGAGGAGGAGGTGGTGGAGGTGGCTGGGCATCCATGTTAGGCAGGGTAGGGCTTGAAGAGATCCATCTGCGGAGAGGAGAGACACACAGGCGGGGATTGTGAGGAGAGAGTGTGAGGATCCACAGGGAGAGTGTGTGAGAGTGAGGGACGCGGCAGCGGTGTCAGCAGCCGCGGCAGCCCGAGCTCCTCCTGCTGCACTGCCGCACAACATCTGACGTCGAGCCAACACTAGCAGGCGGAGAGCGCGCAGCCTGAACCGGGCATGTTTTTTCGGTTTGTGCGCTGACCACACTTCATCTGAAAACCCCCTCCTCTACCCTCCCCTTTTCTTATTTCTTCCCCCCTCCCTGGCGTCTCGTCCCCGGTCAGCCGCTCGGTCACCGCGCCGCCGCTCAGACTCCTCTCCTCCCGGCTCGGTTCAGTGGCTGTGTCCGGCAGCGGAGCGCTTCGTGCACCGCCGTACTAAAGTCAATCTCTGAATTCAAAAAAACCTCGCCTGGGTTTGATGGGAGTCACTCAAGCTTGGAGTCATGTGAAGCCAACCTGTCACCGTGCTACCCCGCATGATGAATAGCCTCTGCTCACCCCCGCTGTGTTCCTGCACCCATGTTCTGTCTCTGCAATTATTACTTTTTCATTCTCTACTTCTGCTGCACACTTTGATAGGAGTGAGACGGCCCTCTGCTGCAAATTTAGAACCCATGTGTTTCATGGAAAAGTGTCTGAAATACCGCCAAAAGGCGAAAAATACAGACCCATGCTGAATTTTTCCAACTGTTTTCTATTCCAAAATGAAAACGTACTTGACTTATTTGTATAAGAAAAAGTGTTTTTCTCCTGGATATCAAAGAGTAAAAGAAGAATTTATCACTTCTTTCATTTTCTACAAATACTGGTGTAGAGTTTCAATCATATCCTGACTGATTCATCTGATGCATTTTTTTAATCTCTCCAAACCTCCAAACTTAGACAGAATATTGAGCATATGGGATACAAGCGGATAAAAAGAAAGGCAATCTGGCCTCCAAAACAAGCTGTCACTTATATGTGATGTCTAAAAATTAAATCTCAAGGGCATAAAAAGTTCTTAAATATCCTCTTGAGAGAGGACATCCCTCTCCTTAATGAAAACTTTTCTGCAATAAAAGATAGATTTACTGTTAAAGCAGTCTCAGTGTGGTGGACGTCTCAGCACCACGGACAGAGACTCTCTCCTCGAGCTCAGGCTTTGTGTTAAAGATTTCAGCACCACGGACAGAGACTCGGCGGTCAGCTTCCTCTCCTGGCTCTCCTCCTCCTTTGGCACAGAGGACTCCTGCTTGGACCGGGTCCACACGATGATACAGAGACAGTCTGACTAAAGGTTAAATATTGTTCCACTTCAACATTTACACTCATTTATTGTGGAGAGCAGCCTGAGAACCACCCAGGCTGTCCGGGATTTCTAGAGAGCTGAAATTACAACTAGTATGTGTTTAACACTAAGAGCACAGGCCTGAATATTTAGAAACAGAGATGTGAGAATAAAGAAATCAGGGTGAATTCATTTCTAGTGTTTGTATATGCATTACCAACAACTTTATGTCTGGAAAATGATGGCTACATTTGATTTCTTTCCACATTTCAGAGGCTGCTCCTCTGTTCACTGAGCTGATTTGTGTTTGATGAAGGAAATAAAAAGGAGAGGTTGAGTTTTTTAGTCTTTTTGAGTGAATCTGTGCAGGATTTAATAGAAAAAAGATGGTAAAGAGAGGCAGCAGCTCTCTGGTGGCTGTGCGTAACGGGCAGAATGTGTCACGGATGCCGAAGTCTCATCAGAATTTCTTGTCTTCTTCTGCACAATCAGGTTTTTTTTAGAGCACAATAAATGCATGAAAGGTGAAAAACCATCCATGCGGAGCCCCCTGCACCGGGCACCGCGTCGTGATGATAAAGTTGATCTGAAGCCAACGTCCTCATCAATTGGGAGATTTAGATGCGCGGCTCATCTACGCGAGTTCACATCCAGCCCCGCGGACCCCTGCACGTTATTTTATGGATCATTCATAAAGCAGATCACCGTGGGCATTAAACGACCCCCATTTAATGTCTTTGAACCCCAAACAGAGGAGGCATCAGCTCGAGGAGGAGGAGAAGGAAAAGGAGGAGGAACCCGAAAAGGTGACAAGCGTCTCCAAATAGAGGTCGGACAAAGACGCAGGAGGTCACATCTCTCTTATGAAACCTCAAGCCAGTGCTAATTTCTTTCGTGTGAAATTCCTTTTTAGATTCAAAGCGTCTTTGTCATTTAAACTCAGGAATGAACTTGTCAAAGCTGACCGGTGAGATGCGTAACGGTGTTTTCTGCGCGTTTTGCCGCTTGGAAACGGTGTGGAAGAACAAGCTGCTGCTGTTTTCAAAGATATAACCTGTTCCTGAAAAGATGCCACGCAGGGGAAATCATACAGAGCACCACAGTAAAACAGAAAATATATGTCAAGCTTAAAGATTGGGCTTACCCTGGGTAGAGCTGGAGCAGGAAGAGTCACCAGAGCAGCACAAAGAAGTTGATTTGTTTCTATGGAGGAGCCGAGGCGCTTCCCCCGCACTCGCTGCTGCTGGTAGCGCTGCGCTCCGGCCGTAGGGGAGACACGCCTCCTGTCGGACGGCAGGACGCACTGCTTAAAGCAACAGGGGGGAACACACCGGACCAGAGGACCCACCGACACGGCTTCCCTGTAGCTTTCCCCGGCAGACGAGAGCAGGTGTCAGGGTGGACTGTGGCGCGTTAAAAAATCCTTTATGTCCGCCGTGGATGATGGTTTATCCTCACACTCCTGTGCGCAAACACACCCCGAGCTTTGCAATGGAGACCCTTGCAGCCAGAGGCGCTGATTAGGAGTGAAAGCGTGTTGTCCATGAGACAGAGAACAGGGACACACTGATCTGGTATGGTGGGGAAATAGGTGAAATAAATGTTAGATCAGCAGCCGAGTCCCTGAAGGCAAGTGAATCTAAACACTTATTTTAAAACCGTTATTCTGCTGTCTTTTAGTCACGGATTGGAGACAATGAAAGGCACTCCCCAAGGGGCGATGGTCGCGTTTGTGAGGAGTAAAAGAAGTTTTAAAGATGGTTTAAAGAAGAAATACGCTGCTTTCGAGCCACAATAGTTCAAACTGTTTGTTTCAGTCGATTAACATCATTTGCTCCACATTTCAGCACTTTTATATGTGAGGGTTTTTCGGTTCCAATATGCTCCTGTCATTAACATATCTTGTTTTCAACATTAAGAATGCAACACCAATAGGTGTGTTATAACTTAAATTATATTAAACAAGACATCTCCTAAAAACTGGTCAAATTTTGTTCTTTTTAGAAGTTCTGGTGAAGGCAGAATGTCATGTAAGAGTAAGGACAACAGAAAGTAACCCGGTGGAATAGTTTTTCTATAACAGGATTATTTTGAGATATTGTTTTTGTTAAAATCCTGTATTTACTCATCAGGTTTTTTTGTACTTCTGATAATAAAAAAAAAATATATATATATATATATATCACAGCTGGTGAACAAGTGCATCAAAATAATACAAAATTTCACACAAAATTAGTAAACTCTCTGTAGCAGGAAGGCTTGTGCTCACGATCTAATTGTAGTTTCAATTACTACTTTATATACTGCTGACTATATATATACTTTAGTCATTAGCAAATAAAACGCCAACCAATATCTACATTGTCTCTAAATACTCCTGGGCGCTCCACTGAAACAGCTTCAACTTCTCAGGTCCTGACTGTGAGCAGCGCATACGCACGCGCACTCCAAATGAGCAACACAAGCAAATACAGACCAAACTTTTCTCTTTCAGTGAGTTTTTCTATCACCAGGTAAAAACTGCCCATAGTCCTCTGCCCTCCCATTTTGATGACTTATCAAAGAGTTATCAAAGTGCACACTTGGAATCTGTATTGTACCTAAAACAAACATTTACACAGCTTCTGCCCACTTACCTTATTAAGGTCTACTACGTCACGTGCTCCACTAGGTCGCGCACCTGTTTCCAAATAAGGACACTGAGTGCATCATTTCCGCCTATACAGTGAAAGTGGTCACATGGTCACGGGTATTTAATATAATTTGATTTAATTTAAGTTTTGATTAATTTTAGAAACAACAAATGTTCTGGCTTGAAATAAAAACGGGTATTTTAGTTACACAGTTTAATTTGTTTTACAAACATTTAAGATGTGTTTTGTTAAAGGTAATAATGCTGGATTTTCCTTTAAAAAAAAAAAAAAGCTATGTTAATTTCAACAGCAATAATTCTGCTCAGTCGTCATCTCTGGGTCTCTAAACGTGTCAGTTTGTGCCTCACCCCCCTGTAAACCCCCTTCCTCGCCTGTTTTATTTCATTTATTTTTTTACTCAGAACGTTTCTGGGCGGAGAATAGGAGCTTTTATGGGCGATGATCAGCCAATCACAGCGCGGCCAAGTGCGCACGTGACTTTGTGTGTCGACGTTAGCGAGTGGGAGAAGCTAGTCCGAACGGCTACGATAGCTGCCGAAACACAGAGAAAGAATGATACAATAAATGCAGCTTACCTCATTAACCTGCGAGAAGTCAGGTGTACGGGTCTTGCGTTTGTGTCATGCGATGTTGAAGGTGCCCCCAAAGGTGGTGTTTTCTGTCTATGGTGTTTTTGCGAAGCTACGACTGTTAGCCATGCTATTAGCTACGCTCAGGGGAAGGAGTCCAGTCTGGATGTTGTTTGTAAACAAATAAAAGATACTTATTAAAAATTACTGCATACTCTGCCTTTGAACTTATACAATTTTAAACGCCCAGTGGGAGGGGCAACAACATTTCAAATTTTGAGCTTATTGATCAGTTTGTTTTTTTTTTGTTTTGTTTTTTTTTTGTTTTGTTTTTTTTTGTGGATGTTTTCAGTGTTCTTGTATTGCAGTAATGTAATTGTCCTCTGAATGTTTTATGTGTCATTGTAAAACTCCGACATTGTCAATGGTTTAGTAAAATACCATGAATGATTTCTTGACTTTTTTGTACTTCTGAGAATGTTTTTGAATTGAAGTTTACACACGAATTCCAACATCACAACATTTTACCAGCCACATGTTTTTCAACTTTTTGTGAGTTTGAGACAAGCTCCATGGAAGCTGTGTTACATTCTTGATATTGATTTGATAAAACCCATGAAACTCACAAGTTCTTATCATCATATAATATCAACTCAGGGATGTTTACACAAAAACAATTTTAACTTACACATAAACTGTGTTTTAGCCAATGTAAAACTGAAAGTTTTAAAACAGTATCCAGAGTGGAATTTTTCTGAAATGTTTCACCTTTGCCATAAACGGCAAACTGGAGTTTTCAGTGGAAACACTGATGTCCTGCTGTGCTTTGCATGTGCACATTAGACGATCATGTGTGAACATCAGTAACAATGGGGAACTTTCATGTCAAACTTATGTTCCTGAATCTGCTGAATCTACTGAATGCCTTTCAACAAAATGTGAATCTACTCACCACTTC
Organism: Thalassoma bifasciatum; assembly: GCA_008086565.1. NCBI lineage: Eukaryota > Metazoa > Chordata > Actinopteri > Labriformes > Labridae > Thalassoma > Thalassoma bifasciatum. The sequence goes on along the minus strand of RPOG01000364.1, from coordinate 225,147 downwards.
TAAAATCAGCTAATGGGTGTTCACTATGTATTTAATATGATCAGCCCACGTATTCTTTGACCTCAAAGCCATTATTGTGTATACAGCCCCTATAGTTTTACCGCCAACTGCAGGCCTGGCATGCATACTGCAAAGTTATTAGTGTAAACGTAGAGTTCATTCGCTGCGTTTTTGAAGCGGTAAAATGTCGTGTAAACTGGGCCTCATTGAAATGACTCCAGCACATCTCCTCCTCTCCGTATGTTGACTCTGTGGTAAAAGGTTGGTGTCTGTCTCAGGATGACCTCAGGGTGGGGAAAAAAAGGAAAATTCGTGGCACAGAAGCGTGTACAGCTTGAAGACCTACTGGATTCCGCGTCTGTGATAGAGAAAAGGAGAAACACCCTGTCCTGCAATCCAGACACCAACAGCAGAGCTGGTGAAACCACAAAGACAGATAAAAATTGTTTCTGCCTCTCTGAGTGATATATTGGGTGGTGAAGGACTAACACAGCTCTTTATGAACCTTGACCCCTGCTCAATAACACCTCTGTCCTGCAGGATTTGGAAGCTTATGTAAACATCAATACTTTGTCATACAGAGGCTTTGACAGCAGACTCTGTGTGACTGAAAATATTGAACATGTAGTAAAATCGTAGGCCTGAAAGTGCTTTAATGTACCTGTAAAATGTCAGTAAGGCTATTAAGGGACACCAGAGCCATGTAAAGGAGAAGCTTTTCAGAAGCTTGTGGTTGTATGGGGTATTTGTAAGTAAGAGTATTCACCATTGGTTCTGCAGAGCAGCTGACTCTTTTTTTCAGTAGAAGAATGACATTAGAGGCCACTCTATCAACTTCAGCAAAAGAGGTCAGTCCTGATTTAGCTCATTGATGAAAAGACAAAAAAAACAATTGAAAGCAATGATGACATGCTGTTTACACAAGAGTACACCTTTTATCCTATTTTGCTGATTTTATCATATTTGATACATGAGTTTCAAGACATCTATCTCATCTAAATGATAAAAAGTTTCCTTAAATAGCTACTTGTTTAAAATGTAGTTCAAAATTATTCTGCCTCCTTGAGGGTGGTCATACCATCACAGGCAGCTGAAGTTGCATTTTGGCCCTTTTCAGAAAGGCTGCTCTTGTGAAATCATCCACACTTTTTTTTTCAAGTAGATTGCGCCTAATTTCCAAGAAGTTGCAGTAAAATGACATCTAAATTATCACAACTTTTTAAATGAGTATTTTCTGCACTTAAGTCTTTACTGGGAAAAGTTGCCCACATCTCCCAGATATGATATGAAAGTGTGTCATAAACAAAATTGTATGGCAGTATTTTTTGGGAATTGTGTTAAAAAGCTCAATAAACATCTCAGTTAGAAATATAGAGTTTTCAAGCCTTTTTTTTTTTTTTTTTTTTTGTAGGCTTTACAGGGTTGAGGGTCAGAGTTTCCGGTAGAAGCTGGCGCAATGATCTGAAGAGGATCTTGAAGAAGACTTCTTTGTTAACTATAGAGCAGCAGAAATCTGAAGTCCCCTGGTCGTGCAGGTGTGTCTACTGTGAACCCATTAACCCAGAGATTTCCTGGTACCTGGTGCCGAAAAAACTTCTGGACCTTTCTGAATCAGAGGATACCAGCAGCTCACATACAGCTGAACATCTGCATCACTCATGTCCAGAGTCAGTGAACGCAGCTGTTTTACCTACTTTTTTCAGTTCTCAAAAAACAGAAAAGCTGAAAGGAAATGTTTCAACAAAGTAAGTTTCAGCTTAGTTTGATGCTTAAGATGTAAAACTAATATCAAAATTGACCTTGCAACAACTAAAACCCAGGAAAAATGAAACATTCAGACTTTTATTACATATTGTGCACATTTGCAGCGACATCAGTATTGTTTTTGAAGTTTCTTAAAATTAGCTGAAGTATATGGCAGAACTGGCCTAGCGTGCAGAGGTTCATAGCCTGGCTTCTGGGCTGTTTCTCACTTGGGTTCGAGACGTCCAGGATACTCTTATTTCCGAAAAGTATCTCTTCTGACCACATTTCCAGAAAACAAAGACTTCCACTTTAAGATGTTTGAAGCAAGTGGAACAAAAAGAGCCTTATGACCTTCTTTGTTCAGACACAGGACTAATTTTTCTCTGAAAAGCTGAAATGCTGTGGTGAGATGGTTTTCTGATCCAATCGGAGCTCAGGAGAGTAAGTGACAATATCTTGACGTTCGGGGAGATAATGTCTCTCAATGTGAAATCCTGAAACATCTTGATTTGCAGTGAAATTATCTTGTTGCTTGATGAAAATTTGGAGATTCAACACAGAACAGCTGCCCGGTTGTATTAGAAACGTGTTGTTCTCGTTGTCGTTCAAGGTTTAACATGCTCACTTTCATTATGTCTGATCACATCAAGCCAATCCGAGAAATAAAATCAGGAATAAAGGGGAACAGAGAGAAGCCATCAGACAGAAAAAACTGCAACAAAATCCACAGTTTAGTGTTGAAGGTCCCTGCAGTGGTGCCGGCCTGATGTGAGGCCACAGTCTGGAGCTGAAATGAAAGAGAGCTTTGATCCCATCAGCCCCCGCCCACACACAACGTGCGCCATGAAGAGTTGAATTGTGGGGGCTACAAATAAATAGTCAATGACAGCTCTGTGATCCAACAACCTCTACTACTCTCACCCACGAGACAGAAGAGGGGGGAGACCTGTGTACACATGGGGAAGGCGGAGAGAAGATGGGAACTTTAAAAGAGGAGACATTCACTCAGGCTGAGAGGAGTGTCACTGTAAACTGATGATGATTTTTGGGGAGACAAAAAATGTGATGACTTCCAGAAATCAAAACTGATTTTAAACATGAAGCCCATGTTAAACAGAGGAGACATTTCAATGTGAATTAGTTGAATATTCACAAGAAGTCGTATCAGCAACTGTGAGGTCATGTGTCTCTTTGTGAATGATGTTTGGAGCCTGTAGTGAAGCGTTTTGGCCATCATGTCACTTTTTCTTATCTAAAATGACCACATATTTTTATATAACTGTACTTTTATCCTGTTGGATAAGCAGCAAGGAAAACTAAGCACAGCGTCTGTCATGAAATATATCCTGTTCTACTGTCTACATTATTTGACTTCAAATAGGACAGGTGATGTTTCCCTCTGTCTAAAATTTTGAAGCACATTTGGTTAACAGAATAAAATTAAAGGTATGATTGGATAAGATTCACCTTTGTAAGCATTAGAATAAGAATATATTAAATAAAATGATCTACTTAAACTTAGGGTAGAGTATGTAGAAGTTGTCAGGATTTTTTGTTGTTTTTGTGGGTCCAAATATTGCCTGTTATAGTAAGTAGCTCTGTGGATGTGCATTTTTTTTGTCCTCTAAACCGAGAGTATTTTTATTTTGTCACTTATTTAACAGAAATATAATGTGAATTTTTATCCCTATTACAAATTTGTTTATTTCCCAGCAAACAGATTCTGTTCGTACCACAGAGATCTGCAGCTGATCTCAAAGTAAAAGCTGCAAGTGAAAAACAAAGTAGATACAGACTGAAAAAAACATCAATACCTTTACTGCTGTACATAAACATAAACAACGTGATACAAAAAAAATGCAAATTAAACCATGATAATTGAAGTACCCCAGTTCTGTAAGAGACTGAGTGGTTACTGATGTTGTTACTCCCTGAGATGAGACTGACAGTCTAGATTTTCAGCACTCTACTTTATCATTAACATTAGTGATGTTCGATAAAGTTTATTTCACCACCAATCCAATGCTGAGTAAAATTCAGATAATATCGGCGATACAGATTTGATACTGATTATACCAGTTAGTTTGGTTGTAAATAACAAAAGGTATCATATAAATAAAATGTTATTCTTTTCCATCTTTTCTGGCGTATAATTTTCTAAGATCATGGCTTTTTTATTTCAGTAGCCCTGTATAATCTAACAGCACTCTGTCCATGTAATCTACTTAAGATGATCAATTCTTTAAAAAACATACCAGGATAAATATAGGAGCTGAAATAGCTCCACACAAGACTCTGTTTATTCTCCACCATCGTGTTTCTAAACTGAATGACTGACTGAGTAGTGTGCTGCTGCAGTTACGCATTATGAACTTACACAGGAGAAAAAAGTTGTTCCCATCAACTGCGATTCAAACAAAAGCTCAATTGTTTAGTATCTTTCCACTGTGTCACCTTCAATTTCAAACATTACTATAAATGAATAAAGTATCAAAAGTATTGATATTTCAGTTTGGAATAGATTTTAGAGGGTAACAGTAGTATCGATTTCTCAGTACTGGCCCACACATCACTGTTTTACAGTTTATGTTTTGTTCTTAATGATGACTTGGGTCAGGGTCAGGGTTTGGGCAGCAGCAGGTCACATTACTGAGTCATCCACTCACACTGTCTGAGTGTTTGACAGTTTACTTTAAGGGACTTACAACAAGTTCCTCTTTTGACTGACTGATGGTACCCAAAGCTTCAAATGTCATAGACCCTGCAGACAGCATTCAATTTGACCTCATTTTATTCGTCATTCTTGTTCATTCCACATTGTTTTAGTTCATGGATGTAACATTTTATAGTAACATTGTGCCATTTGGGGCTTTTTCATGCATATGTTTGAGGGTAGGTCAGTGGACAGAGTCAGAAGCAGGGAGAAGAGTGGGTGAGTGGGATCTGACACGTGAAAAAAGAAGCCAAGGGTGGGACTTGAACTTTTGGACCAGAACTACAGTTTCTATGAGGTGCCTCAGTATGATGGCGTTGAACTATTCATTTTAACCATTTCCCAGTGGAGTGATAATCACACTGATGGATTAGGAATAAATAAATAAAGTGAAGGTACGGTGAAGAAAGGGGAAGTACATTAACAAGATATGATCAAAAACTCTCCCTGCCTCATATGATCACACATTAAATACTTTTCATTCTAACACATCACATAGTGGTTATGACCTGTTAGATAAATATCACTCATTAACTTTTAAACAGGCACTTAAACTACTCTTTATTGGTACATTAATGCAAGGTTATTTCAAAGCAGCATAGTGCACAATGAAATATGAATATTATATGCAAAATGTGAAAACAAAAGAAGACGTACTTTTACTCAGTGACATCCTGGCTTTTTGTACTTCTGTGAAACAAAAACTAATCCCAGTGGAGAGATCTAAAAAAAAAAAGTTTCTGCAGTGAAACTCGAAAGATTAATGAGACTGCATTGATAACTTTTACCAAACTGTATAATAATGCAGAGTGTCATTTTTGAGTTTAGTAACTCACCTTTGTTGCATCTTCTTTGCAGGATGTTTAAGCTGAAAAACTCCAGTTTAAAGGTTCAAGGAGATAACATTAAAGTGGGTAAGGCATGTTGATATTTTCTCTTACACTTTCTCCATGTTATTGTCTATTTTTACTGTACTTATTCTAATTATTCAGTTTAATAAAGGGGGTATGCATTTTGGTACAATAGACACACAACAAGGGGATCACTGTGGTACAATGGTTGCCTAACAACGAGATGGTTCCCCAGTCGAGCAGGCGCTTGTGTATGCGTGGCTTCTACCTGGGTACTCCCGCTTCCTCTCACAGTAAAAAATACCCATAAGTTGGTTAGTGACTCCATATTGCCTATTAATGCGAACGTGTGAATGTTTTTTTTTGTCTCTACCTGTTAGCACATGATAGACTGGGGGCCCGTTCAGGATGTACCCTGCCCACTGACATCTGGGATAAGGCTCAGCCCCCTTACACCCTGAAAAAAGAAAAGGGGTAAAAATAATGGATGGATGAACATGTAACAGTAGCTGCATTTCCATTAGACTTTTTGGCAAAACAAAAGCAATATTTCTGAAGTTTCAATAAAGAAAAATTGCTCCCGGACAATTTTTCCATTATGACCAGAATTGCGAACAACTTGAGTAAAATCTGTCCCATGAGAGTCAGTATCAGTATTCAACATGCGGAAAGTGGAAGAAGGAAGAAGGACTGTCACCGGCTACAATCAATCAAAACCATTTTAAGAGCTGAACTGTCATTTTGATGGGCATTACTGTTGTTGTCAACAGACGAAGGCAGAGGGCGTTTAAATATGAATGCCAGAGCCTGTGTGTGTGGCAGCGGCCACTTACTGAGGGGATCATGGCTGAAGAGTTCACACAGGAGTTGTGGATCTAATACTCCAGGATGAACCAGTTTTCATTTGTCCGTCATACGACTGCAGTGCTTGATCTTGATCCACTGTCCATCTTGTTTGTTTGGAGAAAGTGATTCATGTCTGGTGAGGGAGGTGTGTATGTTATTCACATCTGGTGATGTGTTTTTGCCAAAAAAAAAAGGAAAGGGTTTCCAATGCACTTCTCCAATAAACTTCAGTACAGAAACTGCTGAAAAGTCACCTCATTAGAGCATAAAACTTTTTGACAAAATTTGAGTTTTTTCAAAATTTTTGTATATATATATATATATATATATATATATATATATATATATATATATATATATATATATATATATATATATTACCCTTTTTATTTTGATATTTAGGTTTTGAGCAATTTTTGGTGTAATGGAAATAAGACCATTGTCAGTGTGGGCAAATGCACTTATGACCACTTTATTAGGTCCACTTTGTTCGTACCGCGTTGGACTCCCTTTTGTTTCCAGAACTCTTAAATTCTGATGTCGTAAATTCAACAAGCTGCTGGAATTCTTCTTCAGAGGTTTTTCTCCATATAAGACATGACAGCATCACAAAGTTGCTGCAGATTTGTGACTGAGCATCCATGATGAGAATCTCCCGCCCCTCCACATCCCAAAGGAGCTCTGTTGGACTAAGATCTGGTGACTGTGGAGGTTGATGGAGAACAGGGAACTCATCGTCATGTTGAGGAAAGCAGGTGCAATCCTGCTGGAAGTCTCCATCAGAAGATGGGTCGCTGTGCCCATAAAAGGGATGGACATGGTCAGCAACAATACTCAGGTGGACTGTGGACTGTGAAGCATTGATCCAAGTCAGAGTGGATTCATGCTTTCTCGTTGTTTACTCCAAATCCTGAGCCAACCATCTGAATGTGGGGGAGAAATTTAGACTCATCAGACCAGGCAGAGTTTTTCAGTCTTCTTTAGTCCAGTTTTGTTGGGCCCATGTGAATTGTATCCACAGTTTCCTGTTCTTAGCTGACAGTAGGGTCACTCTATGGGTGTGATCTTCTGCTGCTGTAGTCCGTCTGCTTCAAGGTTGGACATGTTGAGTGTTCAGAAATGTTCTTCTGCAGACTTTGGTTGTAACCAGTGGTTGTTTGAGTTCCTGTTGTCTTTACATCATCTCCAACCAGTCTTCCCATTCTCCTTTGACCTCCAGCATCTCTTCCCAGAGAAATGCTGCTCACTGGATGTTTTCTCTCTTTGGGACTATTCTTTGTAAACTTTAGAGATGGTTGAGGATTAAAATCCCAGTTGATAAGCAGTTTTTCACATATTCAGAGCATTCTGTGTTCAAAGTCTCTTAAAACACTTTTCTTCTCCATCCTGATGCTCAGTTTGAGCTTTAACAGCTCTTCTTCATCATGTCTATTTGACCCAATGCATTGAGCTGCTGCCATGTGATTGGCTGATTAGATATTTGCGTTAACAAGGTGAACCAAATAAAGTGTCACACCACACCAATTTGACACACACATTATAAAGCATAAAATATTGCTCTGGCTGTGGATCATTCAAAAAAGATGATGTCCCTCTCTCTCCCCTCAGTCTCCTTTTACTCCACGTTTCAGCGTGATGGAGCTCTGCTGTAGTAGGACTGAAATGCCGCTGGTTGTGTGTATATTTGCGGAGAGGAATTAGCCAGTCAAGTGCTCTTATATCATCCATTTTCAGCCCATTTCTGTTCCAGTCGTGTTGCCACTGCAGTCACAGTTCTCTGCGGCTGACACCCTGACATGTAAAAGCCATCAAGTGTCAGACTTAAAAGGGTCAGTTTTAATGTATTCTCCTGCACACTGAATCAGTCCACGGCCCTGTCAAAGTACTCTTATAATTGCTTTAAAAACTCTCACAGCTGGAAGGCTTATAGAAATAGAATCGGTCTTTTCAAGACTTCATTCTGCCACTGACGGTACTTTACAGTGATTTATCCACCCATTCATCCTACACTCTGTCCATTCTCTTCGTTTATCCAGGGTTGGGTCATGATGGCAGCTCAGATAGAAGGTTCTGTATAGATCATTATCTCCAGTGGCTTTTCCTCGTTCCTCCTGGAGGTTTCCAAGGTGTTCCTGTGGCATATGGCACATTGTGAATTAGGACTGCCATGATATCAGAAATTCACCTTACAATTGTTGTGAAAAGAAGGTTGCTCAACGACTATGGTATTGCATTATTTCAGAAAAACTCCTCTGTGAAGTCCTCCAGGTCATGGTGATTCAAGTTCGATCTGAAAAAGTGGAGAAGTGAAACATCTCAAGGTCAACTGAAAGTATAAAGGTTGATAAAGGTTGATAAATTATGGGAAACATTCAGTTAAAATAAAGAAAGGCAATACGTGAGTGGAGCTATATCACCTCATGAACTTCACAAATAAACACAACTCAAAAAAAGTTATATTGAGTTCAGCATTTCCAATATAGCTCCCGTCACCTACATACTGCAAAACTTTGTATCTGAAACAAATGGGTGATGTTACAGAAACTAAGTCCTCATAATATACAGTCTATGGTTTTTATCTGCTGTTTTTTCTCATGATTTGTCATCTGTCATTGCTGCTTGCCATTAGCATAAATAATCCTAACTGTCTCTGATTTTCCAAAAAAGCCATTTTAACAGCAGAAATCAACATGTTTACAGTCTGGTACAAAAAATGACTTCAGTTTGAATAGCTCTTTTTTTTACATTGTGTGGGTTTATCCAAAAAAAAACCACAAATAACTTCAGCTGAAATACAGTACTCTCTGAATGAATGTGGTCTGGCTGTTCCAAGGTGCACAACAAGGAGGCACTTGAAGAAAAATGGGCTGCATGGTCAAGTTGCTAGAGGAAAGCCATTTCAAATGCCACATAGTATCTCACTTACAATATACCAAACAGCACAGAGACAAGCATCAAAACTTCTGGAACAAAGTCATTTGGAGTGATGAGACTGAAATTGAACTTTTTAGCCACATCCATAAACGTTACATTTGGAGAGGAGTCAACAAGGCCAATGATGAAAGGTACACCATTCCTACTGTGAAACACAGAGGTGGATCACTTGGGGATGTGTGAGCTACAAAGGCTCAGGCAAATTGGTCAAAACTGATGAAAGAATGCAGCATGTTATCAGAAAATACTGGAGGAAAATTTGCATTCATCAGCCCAGAAGCTGCACATGAAGATACTTGGAGGTTCTAACATGACAATGATCCAAAGTGCAAGGCCAAGTTGACTTGCCATTGGCTACAGCAGAATAAGGCAAAGGTTCTGAAGTGGCCATCTCAGTCTCTGGACCTTGGTATCATTGAGCCACTCTGGGGAGATCTCAAACTTGCTGTTCATGCAAGACAGCTGTAGAATTTACAGGAACTGGAGGCTTTTGGCCAAGAAGAATGGGCATTTTTACCATCTGAGTAAATAAAGACCCTCATTCATAATTACCAAAGAAAGACTTCAAGCTGTCATTGCCATTAAAGGGGGCAGTACAAGGTATGAAGAACTGGGGTATGTAAACTTTTGATTAAGGTCATTTTGGTAGTTTCTGTTTTCATTATGATTTAAAAAGAGTAAACGGTTGCTTGTTCATAAATGGCTTCACCCAACCACTAACCATGAGTGAAAGAAGAGTTCCTGTGTGTATATATAAATGGCCAAGACATCATAAGTTCTGCCAGGGTATGTAAACTCATGGGCCAAACTGTAAATGCTCATTGCATGGGAAGCTTACACAGCCACAAAGACTCCATTAAAGCTGTATTAAATACCTCCAAGTTTAGACACAACATATGCCACCATAATAGCAATGAGTATTTCAGCTAAGGTTTTACATATTTCAGCACAAACAGCATGGCTCTGTCATGGAGGAGTCCAGGTGTTAAACTGACCTGCCTGTCCTGACCTGTCACAAACATGTCTTATAAACATTTGGAAAATCATGAAATAAAACTGAGATAGAGGAGAAAGTTAATAGTTGAGGAGCTGAAATCCTGTATCAAACCACAGAAACTGGTCTCACAACTGGTCTCCTAGGCTCACAGAGTGTTGTTAGAGAGGAGTTAATGACACACAATGGTAAATATGAGCATGCACAATCTTATTTGAAACATTATATGCAGTGCACTAATCTTTCAGGGGATTTGGTCTGAATTCATTTTGGGTCAACTAGTAAAGGAGAATGATGGTGTCGCTGGGAGTGTGCAATATTTTTAATACAGCACCATTCAGAAAAGCAGTTAACTTAGCTAAATTTGCATATGTATGTCAGGAATTCAACATGTACTTTGGTTTTTTATGGGGTTAAGTGATGTGAGCTATTACAGGAAACCACAATGACCTACTTAAGAAGCAGACATATTTGAATTACTGTGAAGATGGTCCTGTTGCTGGTCTATAAGGCCAATTTTATGTGGCTCTTAGAGGAGAGGGTGTTTTCAGGCAGCCTTTGTTTTGTGCTTGTTTTTCGTCTCACATCAGTGAATCCTATAACAATTCAGAGACTTTAAAGTCCAGTTTGCTGACATGATGACATTTCAGCAAAGGTTTGAATTACTCCCTCTCCTGCTTCCCTGTTTATTACATCTGAAAAGTGTGTATCTGTTGTGTCCCACACATCAAAAGAAACATCCAGTCCTGTCCTTGGAGTCAGGTTTGTCCCCAGTGACTGTTCCCACATCTAACAGTAAAGTCCTGATCACGTCTCTGCTCGCAGCAACACCACCGCTGTCCCCCAACGCTGGGCTTTTATAGCCCATCAGTGAGGAAACAAATTCTCAGTGACCATACAAATCAGCCCAACGCCGAGGTAAACAACTGTGTCTTTCTTCTCTGGAGGGATTCTCAATGTCACAGCAAATCCACTGCAGAGTCATCTGTTCAGCCTCACAGACAGCTCTGATATTTTGATGGTTTTTTGGTTTAGTGTAATGCAGACAGGGAGGTGTCTGTGGAAATGGAATAAAAACCCAGAAGTGTCCCCAAATGATTACAGTATTTGTCCCCTGTAAGAATAACAAAGTGTTTGACTGCAGGATGCACAGTGAACAGGCAGCTTTAGAGACGCTCAATTAGTGTATGGAGGATAATACGGTGACAACTTTTCTAGCTTTTGCACACACACAGTCTCACACTCAACAGACAACCTGCAAGTCACAACATTGAAGAAAATTCTGATTATGTGTCATATTATGGATGTTCACATATATTTACTTTTGGGTCAGCCTTGAAGTGCAGATAAATTGGAGGCATTTTTTAGACGTGTTTATTTAATGTAACGATGTGGGTTATTGTCTAATTTTCCTTTATTTTGTGTAACCATACCCTTTTCATACAAGCCTGTACTGTGAAATGCAATTTTGCACATTTTTTATTCAAGCATATTATTCTATGTCAATATGACAAAAGATGACTGAAGCTGTTATGATTATACTCAATCATAATTTGCCATCATCTCAACTACAAAATACATTTAAACTTGGAATTTAACGTCCATCTATATTGGTGATGTATGTCAACTTGACAATCACCTCAACCCCTCCCAGCTGTTAAGTAAAGCTACAGCATTCAAGTTATACACAGAATTCCTTTGTGAATTGTACCATAAGTGAGGGAACGCAGTGGATATGATACCCAACTGGATTTGGAAAAATGGTGCAACGGCACAGGCTGTCTAAACTCCACATTTAACTAAACTATAAGAGTTCAATTGAGACATCTACAGTTAGCTATTTCAAACTGTTGCCGAAACAAGTTACGTTAACTGAAATGTCAAAATCAACCAAAAAAAGGCCGTATCTGACACATTTCATCTTAATTAATCAACATATCAACTGTTGGTGTTAGGACAACAAAAAATCCTTTTTGACCTAACGTACATTTTAAGGCAGCCCTTTACATCATATTTTTTACTTTGAAACAAGAAGTTACATTTCACAGTGTTATCACTTCTGACAGAAGAGAGGAGGGTTACCCATGTCTTTTAGTGCTACTTTTCTTTTTTTTTTTTTTTTTAGGGGCCACATAAGGTGCTTTTCAACTGCAGGAATTTTCCTCAGAAACTAGGGACTTTCAGAGAAACTATGTGCTTTCTGATTGAAGGAAACAGGGTCTAAATTTAGCTCTGGGGTACATGATCCCTGAAATGGCCCTACCTGGGGCATAGGAATTTCAAGAGGTCTATGAACTATGGGGGGTTGGAGCCCACAAGCTTAACTTTTCTGATTGGTGGATCACACACACGTTGTTTTCATCTGCCCCTCCCTCCATCCACAATAAGATGACCCCAGCTGTGATGAACTTGGTTTAAAAAATCCTAAACAATGGTTTTCTTTGAGCCTGGTAGAGTGAATGTCTCTGTTAGCCCCAGTGTTACAGATTTAAAAGTGACCCTGTGAAGCACCCAATGTGGCGCCCTAGGCCGACCTTTGTATGTCTGTATATATCACCCTCCATGGATGATTCAAATACACTAACAAATTAAAATGAATTGCAATGTTTTTACTACTGTCTTAAATCTACAAGAGAACATGTGGCCCAATTTACATGATTCTAGTTTGAACATCCAGCATTGTTACTTTACAGCCATGTTTGATCTGTGGGAAAGCAGAATACCCCCTCTTTAAACACTTTGATTTAAGTTTGTTACATACCTCACTCAGCTTAAGCTTTGTTGTAAAGTAAAGCTGTTCAATCAATAAAGCAGCCAAGATGGTGAAATGTTACACGACTGAGAATGCGCCAAGTTACTGGTAATGGTGTTTCACTACACCTTTCTCACACTTTGGGGTTTTAAAATAAAAATCTTTTTCATGTGAAGTTAAAGAAAATTGGACCCTTGCATCAGACCGGTCCAGCTCCTCTCTCCCTCTCTCGTCAGTCCTTTTCTCTTTCCTTTCTTATCGGGGCTGGTAATGAGGCCTGGAGCCCAGCGGTGGCGATTACAGGAGGAGGACCTGAACACAGAGAGCCACAGAACAGATTGCCTGAGAGAAAATAAGGTTGAAAGGCTTTTCAGCCCCCGGCCACTGTCGCAACACACACCGCCACCAACAGCCTCACCCCTCCAGCCAAATAATTGTATCAAATTACAGGTTGTGGAAATACACTTTTTGTTGTTGATTGCAGACAACAAATCTTGTCAGGGGGGTCGGTTCTTGTAATTTGAGACACACGGCACTCTCATTAAAGGGAAATCAGTGAGGTGAGACGGAATAATGGATGGAGCGTTGGGAGTCGGATTTAACCTGATGAGTCACTGACACCCAGTACACAAACATCCCCTTGTGTGTGTTTCATCTTTTGTCCTGTTTTGAAATAAGGAGACCTGCGCTCACAGGGAGTGGGACTTGTTAAGTGCAAGGCTGTTGTGGTCTCTCTACATGGAAATGAGGGTTTTTTATTTTTACTCGAACAGTGCTATAATGTCATTCACACCTTATTAAAATCTCAAGACCAGTTGAAAATTTGCACAAATTTTACATATTGTGCTGTTGGAGCTTAAAAAGGTTGAACGTAGAGTTTCAAAATGTAAAAAGAAGAAATGGGAGCGAATGTGTGAAATGGTCTGTTCATCAAATGATCGAAATTTTAAGACCAAAAACATTAATAGAAAAAAAAAATCAAAAAACATAAAATAAAAGTAAAAGTTTGGAAAAATGACTTAATCATGAGGAGCTCCACTGTTCTTGTTGATCACTTCAAAAATGCAAGTGAAGATGCCGCGTGATGAAGATTGCTTCATGTTTGGCCTCCACTGTCTGGAACTGACATCCATATTTGTAAATTTCCCTCTCCATCCATCCCATAATGTTCTCAATGTGATTTAGATCAGGGGTACACACAGGTTGCTCCAAAAGAGTAACATTATTCCTCTGAAAGATAAAAGGTCCTTTGTCAGATGGCCATTGTGAACCATAGTGTTGTCCTATGTAAAAACCCAGTCATTAGCACACAGAGCAGGGCCCTCAGTCATGAAGGACGCCTCCTACAACATCTCCACATAGACAGCTACCATTTGACGCCCCAGCATAACCGTCAGTTCCATTGTTCCACTGAAGGAAAAAAAAGATCATGATGCCCCACCTCTCCACTTTGCCACCTAGAAAACGTCGCAGTGGGATCTCTTTGCCATGACAGTAACGTCCTTTTCTCTCAGATGCGTCTGATGGTTATTGGGCCACAGTCGGTTCCTTAAACTGGGTTGAGGATCTTCCCGAGCTTTGTCCAACAGCCAATCAGATCCTCAGGCTCAGCGCTGTTGAAATGTTTCTGGGTCTTCCACTTGACTTTTTAGTTCCATAACCCTCATCCACAACAACTTCCATAACAACTACATTCAAAGAGGGACTCTGTGGTAAAAAAGCTTTGTGTCCATCTTAGGTTGGTCTCATGGTAGGGAAACAATGACAGGCCATCTTCAAACAGCTTTCCACCTCAGTTATAACTGTATTCTTTTATGTCTCCAGTTTGAATACCTTGAAATTCTTCCTCATGTATCTGAGTTCCTTCTCTCAGCTGCTCAGATATTTGAAAAATTTTCCACAGCAGAAGGTTGTGGGTTACGACGACTGAAAGTATGTTGATTTTCATGCAGACAAAACATGTCAGCCATCTTGGTATTTTTGCCCCTCTGAATGTATAACCTGGTCAAACTACATTCTTGTCCAACATCCCAACTATCATGAAATAAAGGATGAATATCTGGTGCACACTTATACTCTGTCATTCCAGATCCAGTGACTCCCTCGTGCCCCACAGTCCTGTCCCCCCCTCGTTCCCATCACCTCTTTAGTTCAGCTTATCTACTCACCTGCTCTGCTCCCCTCATTAGTATGTACAGCAGTCTTTTTGCACTCTATCCTCACCACATTGTCTGCCCCAGCGCTCCAGCCTTGTTCTTTGTCCTTTATCTGATTAATTGTCTTTTTTTGCCTTCCTGCTTTTGACCCCTCTCTGTTATCAGATTTAAGCAAACTTTTATTTTAACCTGTCTGCCAAGGAGTCTCACTGGGGGTTCAAGCTTGGGGATTTCTTTTATTACAGAGTCCTAATACTTCAAAAAGGTTTGTTTCCTGATGTCAGGTTTTGTAATTCTTGTCATTCATTCATTTTCTACTTTGTGTTGGTATGACCTGTTATATAGCCTTTGAAAAGTTTGATGAACGTGTTTTAAAAGAACCTTTGGGTTGAATTTACTCTTCATCTTATGGTGCCTCTGTCTCTTTCTGGCTGGCTGATGACCAATCAGATCCCTCAGATCATTACCTCAGGGACTCCCGAATGTGGAGAGTTTTAACTAAATCAGCTGTAGTTGCATTTAGCCCTCGTGGAGCCACTCTCCAGAACAAATTGCCCAATGGCCTCAGTTTTGTAGAAACTTGTTTTTTTGTGCCTTATTTGATTTGCATGAGCATGTTTTATCTACATTCTTAATAAGTGCATGACCTACAACTTTCCTTGGAACATCTGTGATCCAGTGTTTTATGACATGTTGCCTGATTGCAGGTTGGAGCTCGCATCAAGGTGCAACACTGACACTGCACTGCAAGCACACTGCTTCATGGGAAACCAAGCAGCAACCTCTGTTGTTGGGAAATGAAGCCAATATGGGAAAACTGCAGTTCCTTGAGGGTCCACTAGAGGCTGTCCCAAGAACAAAGAAAACTCCATGGGTCCCATGTTGAAATGCCTATTGATGAAGCTTGTTTTGAATCCTTCCTTGAAAAAAAAAAAAAAAAAACCAAAAACGTCTGTTTTTTAAACTACCCTTTACAGTTGTGTCCAAAAGTTTACACCCTCCAGCAGAATTTCTGATTTTTTTTGGCTTTTTCTCAGAAAATATGAATGATAACACAAAATTATTTCTATCACTCATGGTTAGTGGTTAAGACATTTATTGAAAAAAATAGCTAACTCTTTTTAAATCATAATGACATCAGAAGCTTCAAAAATGACCCTGTTAAGAAGTTTACACAACTCTGGTGGTTTTGGCCTGATAAATGCAGAAAAGTTAACACAAATGTGTTTGAATGTCTACTAAAGCTAACCATCCTCATCTGTGATCTATTTGTTTGTAATCAGTGAGTGTGTATAAAAAATGAACAGGATCATTTTGGAAGTTTCTGTTGTCATTATGATTTATAAAGAGTAAACACAGTTGTTTGTTAATAAATGTCTTCACCAAACCTCTAACCATGAGTGACAGAAAGGTTTTTGTGTTAACATTCATATTTTCTGAGAAAAGCCCAAAAAATCAGAAATTCCGGTGGAGGGGGTGTAAACTTTTAGGCACAACTGTATATTTGCAGTATGAACTGCTTTGGCAGCAATGTAGAATCAGTATGTGACAAAGAGCAAAATCTATACCCTTTCTTTCTTTTTTTATATGCCACTAATTCACCTGTATTTGCAAGACAGTATTAAAAACATGAAGAAAAACTGAT
Source organism: Thalassoma bifasciatum (assembly GCA_008086565.1). NCBI lineage: Eukaryota > Metazoa > Chordata > Actinopteri > Labriformes > Labridae > Thalassoma > Thalassoma bifasciatum. Next base: position 208,510 of record RPOG01000364.1, on the reverse strand, counting down.
TTTAGAAAAAATATCTCTAGGGTCCCCAGAAATATGTGATAACAAAGTAGGGTTACAGCCCCAAAAGGTTTGGGGCCACTGGTCTAGTCATTCATTATACTGTTTTGTTCTTGCTACCTTATGTTTCCTCCAAGCCTTGTGCTTGGAGGAAATATAATATGCTGTTGCAAATTATGACTAAAAGCCTCCTTTTAGTCATACTTTGCAAGTTTCAGACTGATTTTTTCTTTCACATGTTCACAAGGTAGATAACAGACTCATCAGGGAACCTTTAAACACATGAAACAGACTCTGAAGAGGTGCGCTAATACACAATTAAGATGCTGATTTCAGAGCTAACGTATTGATGCATGACAGTCTGGCCTCTGTGGTCCTGCCCTGTACCATCGAGTGTTCCTACAGTCACAGCACAGCATTTAAAGCAAATATAATAAGTACAAAGGATGTGAGGATGGCAGTGTCCACTGATTAGTATTGAGCATCACAAGCCGACCCTGTGAAACCTTTTACAGACAGCGGCAGCTTCAGTCGCATGGCCCGGCACTTGTCAAGTACAATGTTCATCCATGTTTCAAGGCGAGGTGCAGCAGTCTACATAGGTTGGCATCCAGCTGCAAGGAGAGGTCACGCATCCAGCGAGGGATGCCTGCCCCGTCCCTCTCTGATTACCAATTACTGTCGAGCTCTCCCAAGGAGGTTCAGGCCGAGCAGTCGGCTCCATCTTAATGAGACAGAGGGCCACTGCCATGCATGTGACATCAGCTTTCTAAATACCACAGCAGATCAAGCACACAACCCGTGCTCTGTCCCAGACTCACAATACTCAACCGCAGCAGGATGAGGCGTGACAGAGAGAGAGAGAGAGAGAGAGAGGGAGAGGGATTACAGAGAAGGTTTAATGGAGGGGGACAGCAGGAATAAAGAGAAAGAAGCTGTTACCAGCGTTACCTGCCTTCTTCTGCCCCCTGCTCTTCCCTTTCATTTGTGCGGATTCAAAGGTTTTCACTGATTTATAATTAGCCGACCCTGACACTAATTAGGATTGCTCTGTGCCGCAACGATTCAGATTAGAGTGCACTGAATTTTTCCTGTAATGCAGTCACCATGCCAATAAGAGGAGCAGGACTTTGTTAGAGAGCAGCTCTGCAAGCTCATCAAGATGCCATCAGGTGAACTGAAGTGAGGAAGAGGAGCGCTGATCTGCTCTGGATACAGAAACATCAATCCATGGTCACTGTTAGAGCCTGCACTGCACACATTTGTGAAAATTATTATTGTTATTCTAAGATCAAATAAAACTATGAGATGTTTTATGTTGAGATAATATGTTATATGTTGAGATCCAACCTTATTCTGCTGCAGTTGTTCTCAAAAGTTTACATACTCTGGCAGAATGTATGATTTCATGGCCTTTTCTCAGAGGATATGAACTAGAAACGTCCAAATTGAATGTAGTCATTCTTGGAGTTTCTGTAGTTATTATGATTTTAAAAATTATAAACAGTTGTTTGTTACTAATGGCCCAACCAAACCACTTGTGATTTTATTTAAAACAAGTTTTCACTTATCTTCCCCAACTTACCTTGAAATTCAGGGAAAATTTTAAAGAAATTGAACAAAATATTTACTCTCTAATTCTGACTTACTTATAATGAAATTCAGACATTTTTTGAAGACGTCACATGCTTATTTTCACTCAATGACTGAGTGACTTAAATTTTTTTTTTTCTTTCTTCCTTTTTTGTAAAAATTGTCCATATTCCTATTATTTCTAATTTTTAGTTACTTAATATCTGTTATTTTATATATTTGATGGTCAATGTTTATTCTTACTTGTTTTTTTTTACAAAGAGCACAGTTAAACCGAAGTCGAATTCCTTGTATGCTTCTTGAAGATACTTGGCGATAAAGGCGATTCTGATTATCATGAAATTTGAGGAATTTTCAAATAAATAAAATGAAAGTTTGTCTTATTATTACCTAATTACAATTAAATATGTGGCTGTGTAAAGTAAAGTGTTTCCAAATAATCTCTTTAGACCAGGCTGTTTATTTTTGCTCATCTTTTTAATTAGGCTATTAAAGAAATGTAGTTCATAGTGCTTGCATACGGGCTTTGTGTTATTCGAGCAGAGGGTGCTGCCTGCTAAAAACAAAGCCTGGATGATGAGCCACCTGAAGCAGTCGGGCAGAACTCCAGAGGTCAGCCACAGCTGCTCACGTCTGAGGGCTAAATGCAGGTCAAGAAATGCAGTCCATGCTGTTAACTGCATGCTCCACTATGCTCACATCACAGACACACACGAGCTGAACGACTACAAACAGCTGCCTCAGGAGAACAGGATGACACCCACGGAGGGGCCGAGGCCACAGGAAGAAAGAGAGAAAGAAAGTGTTTAGCCGGCCAAAGTGGCGTTCAGCTGGGAGAAAGGCTCTGAAGGACACAGAGATGAGAGCCACGCTGTATTCAGCCGGCAGACAAAAACTGCAGGAGGAGGGCAGGAAAGGGATTAAAGCGTATCGACCGGCCTGCTCTGTCACCTCTGTTCACATTATATGAAGCTGTGTTTAATTCAGGCCTACACTGAGAACAGACAGAGAGGAGATACAGACAGAGCTGTGAGTTAATCTGTTTGGAGATCAACAAGAGCACAATGAAAGCTTGGTTTGCACACAGCGGTCAAAACGAGATCAGAAATATTTAAGTCATAAAAGAGATTCACTCACTCATAAAACAGAAATCTTCTCTGTGAGCTTTTTAGAAATAGTTGTTTTAACTTTGGGTTGTCTTTGAGAAACTTTCAACTGTTCTTGAGTATCTGTTGAATCAAGTTTCAGATTTTTTCTAATTCTATTATGATGATTTCATTTGTTGTTTGAAATAATAGATCTGATTTCCTTAAAGAGCATATTGGAAGTTTTTTTTCTTATAATTAACTTAATCTTGTGTGACACTGGCTGCAGAATAAGTCAATCATTGATTTTATATGTGGTACAAAACAAAAACACAACTTTAGAGGAAAAAGTGTCTGATTTTAGTATAGCTGTTAAATGCACTCTTTTTTTTAACATCGCGTCAAGTGACGTAACAATGGGGACTCAGGCTCTCTGACTTTGCCCTTCTTCAATGTGTAATAGATACTAATGATCGAGAGCAGGCGTTTCAGGTCATGTCTGTTGTGTTTTTTCCAGTGTATTACATTTCATTTGACCGTTCATTAAGACGATTAAATATCCTCTTTGCACTGGAAGCAGAAATACTCTTTTAGCAGGTCATCAAATCCACTCTTCCCCCACTTTGAAGAAAAGAATTAGCTTTCATGCTTGGGTTTGTTGTTGTTTCCTTCCACCTCTGGCAGGCGGCTGCAGAGCACTCAAAGTTAGACCACCAAGCTCAGGAACAGCTTCTCCCTGGAAGCTGTTAGACTCTTGAACTGTAGTAGTGCTGTGAAGCCCTCACCCCCCACCCACACCCATCTGCTCTCTGAACATTTTAACACTGAAGTGCTTTATCACTGAACCACCTCGGGTATTTAGCAGTGCTAAACTACCAGCCTTAGTTTATATACCTACTGTATACTTTATATTTCTATATTTTTATGTTCAGTTAAATGATTATACGTATATATTTTTTCTCTCATGTGTATAATCAGGCCTTAAAAAACCAGGAACTTTAGGGTGAAATTTCCTGCTACTAATGTGTAAATGTGGGATTGTGTGACAGTGAAGCTTATTGAATCTTGAATCTTAGGTGCAGGTGAAGAGAAGGGACTTTATTTCTGCATCAGTCACAAAATAATGTGATGTTCTGTGGTGCCCATTTTCAGCAAGAAGATCATGTGCCTGTTTGTACTATATAGAGGACAGAATGAGCCAGGGCCAAGTGAGACTGGTAGTGGGTGTGGCCCCATCAACACAGGTGGCTGCAGGTTCACCAGTTGTAGACAAGGATTTGTCAGAGATTCATCCCAACAGAAACATAGGCTGCAGGTCGGAATTTATTTCTTGGATTATGGTTATTCAAATTTCAGTGGGTAGTAAAAGCATTTCATATATGATATCATTGAGGCTTTGAAGTGCACTGAGCGTGTGCAGACCACATTGTTAACTCGTATTCGCCTCTTCATATCAGGAACATACTGCACCATTGACTTTATACATTAATTTGCTATTTAAACAACATGAGCTCTGGGCTGTATCAGGAATAGAATACACCAACACCGGTGCTGCTTTCACACCTATATCTCTTTTTCTCTCTTACACACACAACAGGGTAAAACATGGTCCAGATTTGACGTTTTTACGAGGCACTCGCTCACAACTGAATGGTTTATGATCAGCCCTTAAACTTACTTTTTTAGGATACTTTATTTTTCTGATTTCAAACTTTAAGTATTCTGATGTGAATGCAGCATTAGGCTACATATCCCCAGCTGTTGACTGGGCAGCAAATGCAAATGAAATACATCCCATGGAAAAACTCACCTTCCTCTTCAGACTACAAGCTGATGATTGCGTACAACACTGGGGGAAGAATGGACCTCATAAAACAGTTTGTAACCCTTCATCTGTGTAAATGATACACACTATTTTGAACTTTTGATTGGCATTTCACTACCTCACTTTATTTTATTGTATTTTGTTTTATCTTATCTCATATTTACCTTTTGTTTAATAAAAAGAAAATTTTAAAAAAACAACAGGATGGTTAATGATTAGCACTTACACTTACTAAATTTTTCTAATTATAAACTTTAAACACACAGATGTTAACCTAGTTTTAGGCAACAAATATCTCACAGACAGTGGTCACTCACCAGGTCTTGCTCTGCTTCTCCTCACACCACAGCTCACTGCTCTTTTTTGGCCGTTATTCCTCGTAATCCTGCCTTGTTCCTGCTCTCCATCCTGTCTAACAGGTACATCAACACAATACTGAGGGCAACAATATGTAAAGGAAGACAGATTTTCTTTATTTCTGCCTCTGCATTGACAGGGGTGACAGTCTGATCCATGTTTATCATGTTAAACTGAGGCAGAATCAGCTGGACTGCTCTTTGTGATGCAGAAGTAAAGGCAAATGTACTAAAATGTCTCCAGCAGACCATGTGGTTTACTAATTTCAGGATTTCTGTCAAAATATCATTTTTAATATCTGTTCCTAATAGTTGCTTGACTGCTGTCAACCTGCAGTATTCTCTTTGAAGAAGGAATCTCGTGTCATTTGTGTCTGAAGTTTGAAAACTTTCTAACTTTATTTCTAACAGTTTCTCTGTATTTCTCTTCTCATTCATTGTACTCTCTCCGTTTCTTTTCTTGCCCATCTAATCATGTTACATAGGGTCCTTCTGTGAGTTTGAATTAGCCACATACTGCTCCAGAAATCCCTCTGACAAGAGCTCAGCATGTCACCCTATGATTATCCTTCCACGGTGATGGCAACCCGGGCTTAATGTTTCTCTTAGAATAGCCTCTATTTGAAATTTCCACAAATATCTCTAGCTCAGTTCAGCTGTAATAAAAAAAAAAAGCTGAATATCAACAGCCTGAAAGGTCTGCTGGTTGGGTCTCTGTTTGTCTTTGTCGACGTTTCTCTGAGCGATAGCGTTCACCTCACAGCACAGACAGTGTTGTTTTGATGGAGGAGTGAGAGCACAGATCAGTCCTTCACAGATCCCCTTCTATTGGCACAACAATGGACTCAGCTCCAGACAGCACACAATATCAGTCAGTGACAACAAACCTTTCATGAGGCTGTTGGCAGGCAGCAAATCCTCCAGTCAAATGAAGGTTAGATGCATTACAGCGCTCTCCAACACCCAGTCAACCCGAGTTCCACAGCTGCTCTGGAAAAACAACAGAGGATACAGAGTACACAGCTGCAGGTCGGAGACAAACACAGACACCAGAGGACAACAAACACTTCAAGAAAGACGGGTGGAGGGGTGGGTGGCCAGATAGATGCAACTATTGACGGGAAAAAAGGAAGGATGGACATGTTTTAAGATGAGCAACATGTCCACCTCCACCTGTGGAACATGTGTCTGTTGCTGAGAAATCACCTTCCACTAGAGCTTGTACATTACAAACTTGGTGCTTTACTGTTGGGAATTGGTTGTTAATAACCCCCAACACTCAAACACCAAAGCTCACATTTAACTTAAAGTCATGACTCCCTCAAAGTGGTGTGTATGGGGAGAGGGGATCTCTTGGTCCAGTTGTTGGAGAGCACATCCTAAAGTGCTCTCTTGTGAGCCAAATAGCACACTAATATGTCCTCCTGAGAGCCAAAACATGTGCCAAAGTGCCCTCTCGGGAGGCAAAACACACTTGACTGCCTCCTTTGCTCGTTAAAACATGATAAACGCCCCTCTTGGGAGACCAAAACGCGTGCTGATGAGGCCATTCCAATTCAGTAACTCACTTCTGCATCGTCTTATTAGTGGAACAATGACGACCGCTGCCTGGTCACTGGATACGATTTTTTTCTGGGGTCTGTGCAATACATAAAAATACTTTTAGTGCAACTTGCACCCTGGCTGTGTGGATGTGCTGGTGTATGGACATAAGGGGAAGCTGCACTGGTTGGCAGAGAGGTGTGGTCACGGTGCATTCCCTCTCAGTTACATGCCCACACAGGATCTTTTATCCAACTCTGTTTCTGAGGAAAAGTTTTAAAGGGTTTAAGGGATTTTGCACAGCTTGTTTGTTCTTTTGTCTTTGAGGGTTAAAGTTGATTTTAAAGGTTATTCTAAGGTCTTTTATGGTGGCTTGCTTTGTTATACTGGTGTGTTTTTAACATTATTTCCATACTCTACAGTCCACAACCTAACCGTAGTGTGGTTTGCTATTTTGACAATTGAGTTGAATTCTAAGTAATATTTGTCCCTAAGGCCCCATTTACATAACAACACTTCCCAGCGTTTCACCCTAAAACGCAAAAAAATGGACTGAAGAAAAATCTGTGCTTACACGGAAATCACTGAGGGACTTATAACGCAGTAGTACACATGCCAGGCCCGTAGATGGTGATTTGACTGTAGGAGCTTTATACATGACAAAGGTTTAGAGGCTGAAGAAGAGGTGAGCTGATCATCTGGAGTTTATACTAAAAACGTTTTGACTGCAGAAAAAGTGCAATAATTGCACATTTTGTTAGAAGCCAGTCAATAGATTCAGTAGCACAAGAACAGGTTGGTGTTGCAGAAAAATTCCACTCTGAAGGGCATTTTCAAGAGTTTGTGTTTTAGGTCAGCTAAAATGTCGTTTTGGGTCAGAGGATTTGTTTTAAGTTGGAAGTGTCTGACTGCTATTTTACCTCCCTCAAGGGTAAGACAACGACAACCAGCAACAGGAGGATGACTGAGGAGCAGGACCACCATAAAGACATGGGGACTGGGGGTTTTAGTTTTGTCTTTTAAATAGATAATCTTGTTTACATTCAAGAGTCTGAGACTCTGTGACTCTGCTTCAGCTTGATTTTAAAGAACCTGTGGATGAATTTTAATGGAGTTCTAAAAGGCTCATTTTAACCTAAGGGGCGTTGCCAACTTTTTAAAAAGTGTTAGAGTTTCAACCTTGCTACACATTCTCTCTGTATTAAAGCATAAAAACTCGAACCAACTTTGATTTGCTGAGTTTCTAAAGCTGCAGACTGTCTGTTTATGAAGCACTTTGGTAGTTTGAACACACTCTCTGTCTGTCTGCTGCTGTGCTCTGAAGGCCAAAAATGTAGGTTTATATTTAATTACAGCTTGTTTTAATAGTTTCCAGCAGCAGGTTTCAGTCTTCAGTTTATGGCAGGTTTGAATGGGGCTGGTTTGACTCTGTACACTGTTCACCCTGCACACTCTGTATCACTTTGTGTCACTTAAAATTCCCCCCACGTCTCCTCCCTCTCTGCCACCTCGGCCAATCACCACCCTGCACAGATGAACCTCCAACAGAACTGTAAATTGGTTCATTTTCCACTCCCTTAAACATTTATGATGCTGGAATTGGTCATTGGGAGGACTATATTGTTTTCTAAGTGAGTAATACTAGCAGCAGGTAAAAGCTAACAGCCCCATGGGTGTACACTTCCATGTTTTAATGTCAGGGGTGGGAATTTAGGGCACTTCAAACAGTCTGTGTTTCTAATTAAATAAAAGTTCAAGCAAAGACAAAAAAATTACACCTTTTACTCTTACATGTCCAAAATATTGAAAAAATAGAGGTCAAATTGCTTCATAGGTGAGGAGAATGACTCTTTTAATGTATGGTTTGAAGAAAATGCTGTTAAATTATTTCTTTCAAATGTAATCCACTCTGACTTTATTTTCCAGGTCTTTGACACATGAGAGGCAGCATTTATTTCCTGGAAAATTCAAATAGTTCCTGTTTTTTTGGGAGGAGTGTGGTTTCACAGTGATAGCTGCAGGGAGAAACGCCAGTCGTCTATCTAATTGGCGGAGGGATTTTGTTTATGCAGATGGAGGCTCACTGTGACAACTGATGCATGACAGTTGCTCCACAACACATTATTTATCTCAAATAAATTTAGTCTTCTGTTCAGTCACTTATTCTACAAATGGTTCAAATTGCAAAAAAGAACGTACATTTCTGAGGGAGGAGTAACATGCTGAAATTGATATTTTTATGTTATACAGGCAGAATGTTTCTTCTCTCAGAAAAACTAAACCATCTCATTTCATGCTGACTTTTCAAACTAATGTAAGCTTTTCACGGAGGGCTTTACAGGAGGATGGAAACTGGTGCAGCTGAGCAGTTTAATCTTCTTTTATGTTATATGCTTGAATATTGGCTTGTTTGGCCTCTTATGGAAATTAATATTTGGCAGCACATTCTGATTCAACCCAATCTACCAAGTTTGGCAAAAGTTGTAAGTTTATTCAATAGGTAAAATCTTTGTGCAGCTCTGTCAGACTTGTTTGGCCATCTCAAAGTGCTGTCAAGTTTTTCCTCAAAGACTTTGCTGGAGACTACTGACTTATTGTTTTATTGTTCAGAAAGCAACAATCAATCAAAAGAAATATTTGCTAATATGGCAAATTTGACATGTTCTTTTCATACAGCTATCCAGTCAAATGCTAAGTGCTTCATAAGGTGTGTTCACACCTGGCTTGTTCCGAAACAGTTAGCGACAATAAGTTTACAACAGAAGAAGAAGGAGTAAGAATCTGCAGTAGCAGATCACCCGCCTTCTGCGTAAGATTTCTGACCAATGAAAGAAAAGTTTAATATCAGGTGCAGGGCCGGCCCTACCCCAGGTGGCACCCTAGTTCCTGTGTAAATGCAGATTTATTTCAGTGTGTTTTGGGGTGAAATGCTGTGAATCATTGTCGTGTAAATGGGGCCTTAGTCTGGTCTCATATTCTTAGATCCTTATACTGTTAAATACTGGATTCTGAGTTGTCAAAATCCCACAACAACAGCATTTGGTCTCTTTACAGCAGAACCGATGCTGAGGATGACTCGATAAAATAAAACATTTTACATTACACAGATAAGACTACCTGTTGACTCAAAGTTGGTATCTATCTCATAGCGTGGAAATAATGGCAGTGATTAGCACAGATGTGAGAGCAGCCTGAGGAGCTACTGGATCCAGAACATCTCTGAGAGAGAAGAGGGGAACATCCTGTCCTGCAGTCCAGACACACCAACAGCAGAGCTCGAAAGAGCATCTCTAAACTACTGATCTCCACAAAATCACTTTTTGACGAGGAAGAGATAATGGACACTATATTTTCTCTATTGCGATCAAAGTGTGGGACGTTGAAGCTCTGAGAAGAAAGAGAGCTGGACAAAGACAAAGATGTGAAGTCCAGCTTTCCTTGTCTAATGTAATCATAAGTGGCAATATTCCCTTCAGTGTGAAGTAAACAAATAGTCATGGTCATTTTGCTCCTTGCCTCTGTGCTTGTCAGTGGTGGTGTTAGTTTGTGTCTCAGACAGGCGGATGGAAACTTATGGCTGTATGAGTGTTATAGACTGTAAAACCAAAAGGCAATTTAGTTTCAACTGTAATAGAATAAATCCTTCCTAATCATTGTTTTGTGTCAGGGTTGTTACGTCTTATGTCAGTGTCTTGTTAAAAAAGTGGGGTCACATATCATGAGGATGGTTCTTCTATAGTCAACCTGAAAGCCAATCAGCATCTGGATTTCCTGAAATTATGGATCCATTAAAAAAATAAACATTCAAGAAGTAATTTTCCTCCTCCTTTGACAACAGACTTTATAACACTTAAATTGAGACTTTTAGCAGATTTTCATCATGATGGTGTTATTTTATTAAACTTAAATCATGTTAATTGAAAAATAATCTTTTTTCTTTTTCTGACTAATATCAGTGAAGTAATATATCATCTTTTCAAAAAAGATCAGGGATGAATAAAGTTAGTCACAGTCATCAGAATTGGAAACCATGAAGATAAACGTTGGGTTATAACTTTCCAGCAGTTCACTCGACAGTTACAGAGGTGCTAAAGCCTCGTTATTGGATCAAAATTGATCAAATAAAGATTGGCACTGCCGACCCCTGCAGTGTTACATTAATATCCTGTGAATTAAATGAGAAACATTTTGATGAAATTCACGCTGAATAGGTAAAATTTAATCTTTATGACTCACTTTTTTATTGTAATGACTCAGATATTGCTCAGATTGTGCTCTCTGTCTGAGTCCCAGTGTATCACACAGTGTGGTGTTGGTGCAGCAGCCTGCAGCTGATAGTGTGACTGCTCTCTCTCTGTTTGAAGGTGATGGAGTATGTCGTACCTGCGACACGCCAAAGAAAGCAATTGTGCCCGCTGATGGATGAAGTTTCCCGGTGCAGCTGTGTCTGCTGCTCGCTGCTTTAAATCAATCTGTTCGTTTAGTCTCTGTCAAATTGATTATCTGAAAAAGGCAAACAGATTCCTCCTGAGCTGAATATTGCCGTTACATCACAAATCACAAGCACAGCAATATCTGGGTGCTAACTCTGCTTTCATCCTCAGGCATTCTGGGTAAATATGGGAGAAACTGTCACAGAGATAAGAAAGGATAAAACGTGATGTCAGGCTTTTTGTCAGAGCTTTAAATCAATTACAGTTGAGGTGATTTTAAAAAACCTTTTGGTCTTTTATCAGGGTCTGTTTGAACACAAACACAGCACAGCACGGGACGCCAAGGTCACCACGTCCTGGATGTACCTTCAGGGGTTTCAGACCACTTATTCATGGCTGAAAACACATTAAAATAGTCACAATGAGGTGGAGGACTCTTATTTTTTTTCCAATATGTGGTTATAAAATCTTTATCTCTTGTTATTGGGTTCACTCAGATTCATGATTCGGATTCACATCAAGTCACAGTGTTGAAGCCTAATTCCAATAGCTGATCGAATCAATGTTAAACCTACTTCTCTTAGCAAAAAAAAAAAAAGGTTGACACTTCTTTGGTTTTATTTTGTCAACACCAGGCAGTCACCACGGTTGTTGAAACCATAGACCGGTGATTCCCAACCTGTGGATCGTGGGCCGTGGAGGCATTGCAAGTGGGCCGCCAAATCATTTCCAAAAAACTGTTATTTTTGTCAGGAGCTGTTTTATAAGGGTACAAATATTCATTACAATGTTAAAATGTTAAATATCAGTTATGGTCTTAAGAATATTAAAATGACCCGAAATGTAATTTTAAAAATGTTGTTATACCTAAAATGTAAAAAAACAGTGTTTAGCCTAAAATGTAATAACGGCAAAAAGGAAAAGTTATCAGCACCTGTTTCATCATTGACTTATAATATTTTGGGTTTTATTACTTATTTTTAAACATTTCTGGCTCAGCACTTTTGTTACATTATCGACCATTTACTATATTTCAGGTAGTTGTTACGCTGTTTTTATGACATTTCATGACTTTGTTACAAATTGGGCTCTTACTAGGCAATAAATATTACATAGCCTTCATACTTCTGGGGTCGGAGGCTGGTAAGAGGTGGGCCACAAACATTTAGTGAGATGTAAAAGTGGGCCCCAAGATAGAAAAGGTTGGGAACTGCTGCCATTGACTATATGAAAAATTGAGGTAGTCAAAGTGATGTCACCCTTTGGTTTATGATGCAGAGTTGTGAAGCCAACTGATAGCAGCCATGTTATTTTTTTTTTTGATTTTTCAGTCATCCAAATCAGAGGCAAAGAGGTGGAGCTGACCTCCTGATAAACAGCTCCATTATGACCCTAATTATGCAAACCTCATGATGTCAGTATCTTACAAAACTGAGATTATACAGACAGAAAAATGAGCAGGGCAACTGTAATGTATCAGTCTGATGGCGTGCCTTTTGGGCCATCTTGTATCTCGAGATAGTTTTTTGTAATACAATAAACTCCCCTTGTTTTGTTCTACAAGTCAAATGTGTCACTCATTTGGAATATTTCTTTTTTCTTAATCCCTCTTTCAGACCAGCCATACCTGCCTTCAGTGGACTGAAAAATTAAATATTATAATAAATAAGTGGTCTTGTCTCTGTTGATTTCATTTGTTTTTGTGGATCACAAAGATGCTTCAGTATTAACTTTATTGTGTTTCACAACCACTTAAATTCTCCCTCAGTGGTTCTGATGAATAAAGTGAACAGAGATCATTCTTTAAAATGTTCTCTGAGTTAAAAGCAGAAGTAACAGACCCTGTGTGTGAGAGTGTGTGTCTGGGTGTGTGTTTAAAGCACCTAGATGTTAAAAACATCTTTGTGTAGTTGTTCGGAAGTCGAAGCAAATAGCAAGTCATGGGTCTTAAACTACCAAAAATATAAAGTAGAAGGTGAATTCTTCTCACGTCTATACTAAAAAGAATAACTTTGCAGGTAGTAACTTCTGACTCGATTTAATTCTTTCGGAAATAGTAGGACTCTCAGAAACTACCTCGACTGACAAGAGGGAGTGTTTCGAGCAGCGCTCTCAGTCATACCACTTCGCCTCACTTTTTATTTTACTGTAGTGATCGTTGCATTAACTTCTATCTAAAATTGATTTTTCAATATTTTAAACTATCCCTTGGTCTAATCAATTGAGCCCACGGAGAATTCAATTTGGAACCTAAAAGCCAGGAGAGAAAAAAGTCATCTTTCTTGAGAGAAGGAGAGAGTGAATAATTCAGAGCCATTTCTTTTGAACAGCCTGCCAACAAATTACCTGGAGTCCAGACGCACTCACACACTGCAGCAACACACATACACAGGTAAAAATCACATACACACACTGAAGTCTAACATAACACACAAGCACACACACATACCTAATGCATACCCTCTTCTCATGTCACTACATTTTCCCTTTCACACTGGATTTCAAGTGTTTTTGTTATTTTTTACACACCCACGTTTTTACGTCCAGTTAGCTTATTCGTAACATTTGTATGAAAGCTCACAATATGCGCTCTTTTACATTTACACACAGAGACCCACTGATCCTGAGTGTTTCATTCATGCATGAGAAGGCTTGAAGATGACAGATTTTTTGCCCCTCTCTCCAAACATCATGATACAGATTTTGGTACCTCACTGATCCCAGGAGTCCAAAAAATGAAGACAGTGTTATCTCCTCACACACCTGTTTGACCTCAGCAGTGCACGTGCCAGAAACTACAATCAGACATCACCAAGCTCTCCATGTACACTCTAAAGTTACAGAATAGACACAACCTCACATAAATGCAAAGTCATAAACATCATAACATGCCCCTCTGTACCACCAACCATGGTGCCTTACAAGAAAACCCCCACATGGTGAAGAAATACAAACTTTTAGCTGTACTGTCTCTCTTACAGATAGGTAAGAGAACTCAACCTATGTACACTTGTTCCAAATGAAAAAAAGAAGCAATAGAGACTAGACTGTTTTTGTAACAACAGAGGAGTTTTTCTGCAGCTTTTTTAACAGATCTGTCAGCCAGTGAGCTTTCATTCCCAACTGAGGGGAATCTATGAGCTACTTTTCAGGGGCGTGTCAACATGTACCCTCTTTAACTTCACTCTCAACAACTAAAACCATCAATGACATGTTTTACTGTTGTTCTATTTCAGAGTGCAATTTATACTGTAGATGAACAATAATAATTTGTAAACATATGTTAGACAGTCTAATAAACATTTAATTCTTTTTTTAAGCCAAGAAACAAGATAAGCCTTTAAATCACAACAACAGGATTAAGATAAAATAAGATAAGATAAGACATTTATTCATCCCAAGAGCTGCTGCTGCAACAAGTTGCCACTGAGTGGTGCTAAAAAAAAGTAGAAGTAGGTTTAAATCAAATGATAAATAATCAATAAATTAATCAAAAAGAGACAACAGCTTGTCCATAATTCTCTTTTGAACCTTCACCTCCACAGGGTCCAGGACTGAACTGGACTTCTTCACCAGTCTGTTCAATCTCACTGTCCTGTATCCTGAATATTTGCAGTGTTGAAACAGTACTGTCAAAAACACATTTTATGAAGAAATAATTGCTAAACATGCATAATTTCTAAATGCTTCACTAAATTAACCACCAGCAACATCAAATAATTATAGGATTACCAAATGAATCTGCAGCTCCATGTTAAGAGGACTTGGAAACTCAGTGACTTTTCAAACATCCTGCTACAGATATTATCCTTTCTTGTGTGAAGTAAAACCTCCTTTAAAACAACTACTTACACTTTAAGAGGACTTCAAATGTCTAAAAGAAACTTACTGTTTGACTACAAGGTATTTCATTTATAGCTTCGACATGAACTACAAGTTTCACCTCCTGAAAACACAAAAATGATTTAAATTCTTTTTCTTTAACCTGTTGGAGAATCTGTTTGGTTAGGTTTCATTAAATTAGCTTATCTAAAAAAGAAACTGTCTGGTTCTGATTTGCTGCTTTGTATATACATTGATTTATTTTACAATTGTTTACAAGTTTGTACAGTTGTTCACAATTGTTTACAGTTTTTTTTTTTACAATTGTTTACAAGTTTGCACAGTTGTTCACAATTGTTTACAGTATTGGTTTTTTTTTACAATTGTTTACAAGTTTGTACAGCTTTTCACAATTGTTTACAATTTTTTACAGTTATTTACAGGAAGACAGGATTTTAGTCGTCATCTTCTGGCAGGATGCCACAGCTGAGCCTTTTTGTCAACCAGCTGATGAATCTCCTGGTTTTGCTCTTTTTTATGTTCTTCACAGTCACAGGGGGAGTGTTGTTCATGTCTTCGCCCCCCAGGACTGGAGTGTTTACAATAACTCCAGCTGGCAGGGCATCGGCGGGTGACGGGCTCAGGTCTTCAACAGGTGCAGGCTCCTCAGATGTGTCCTGGTCTAAAGCTGGTGTTGATTGGCTTGTGGGTTCAGGAGGCGTTGGTGGTTGAACTGTCACACTGGCCGACTCTCTGCTGAGCTGCCCCTCCACATCCTCACCCCCCGGGACTGACACTCCTACTGAAGTGACAGCCGGCAGGGTATTTTGAGAATGTGGAGTTCGCCCAGCAGAAGAGTCATGGGCTTGGCCAGGTGATGCCTCATCAGGAACAGGGGCAGGCTCCTCAGGTACATCCAGGTCTAAAGTGAACGGTGTTTGGTTCTTGGTTTCAGGAGGCGTTGGTGGTTGAGCAGTCACACTGGCCGACTCTCTACTGAGCTGCCCCTCCACATCCTCACCCCCCGGGACTGACACTGGTGCTGTAGTGACAGCCGGCAGGGTATTTTGAGAATGTGGAGTTCGCTCAGCAGAGGAGTCATGGTCTTGGCCAGGTGATGCCTCGTCAGGTTTGTCATTGTGAGCTGGTTCCTCAGTCCTTGGTTGAGGCTGGAACAGCATACAGATGTTTTTTGCTGCCACTTCTGTGATCGTATTCAAGACTTCTGCCTCAAGGCTCCTTAGTTTCTGCTTCAGGATGTCCTCGGTGTACAGTCGTCGAACCTCTTGAAGTACGGCTTGAACGATCTCCTCTTCTCCAGCTCTTGTGATGGTAACTGTTGCTGGAGAAGAGGAGAGAGCTGATGATACCTTGTCCAGTACGGCTTGAGCGACTCCTACCACGACATGGCTGAGCGTCTTGGATGGCATGATACGGGCTGTGCTCGGCTTTGGTTTCCAGAAGCCCTGCAGGACTCTGGGAACCAGATCCAGAACAATGTCTCGGGGTCCTGACTCCTTGGAGACAGGGCCCTTGTTAAACTGCTCTGTCAGGATCTTTGCATAACGCTGAGCGCTGCTGAGGAACCTGACGTGGTGGACTTTGTCTGGTTCAGAGTTGAGTGATCTTCGTGCCTCGAACTCAATGTCCCTGCTTACCATCCTGTTATTCACCTCCCACACCAGCTGAAGAAGGGGCTGGACATCCTGATCATATCCTTCTACTTCGAACTCCCACATTTGGACTCGGACCGACAAGAAACTCAGGAGGAGTTAGTTGAAGTCGTACAGGAGTCGTTCGTCGAGTCTCCCGTCGACCAAAAAGACGACGTCTGCGTCTTCGAGGTAGTCGTGTCGACAAAATTGAAACTTCCGACCTTCTACGGTCGTCACAACAACCCTATAGAGCATCTATCCACAGGGTTTGTCGTGGGACTACCCAAGTATCTTTGGCTGGCTTCCTTCAACAAACACCATCGTGAATAAAATTCTGTGCAATACAGAAAAAAAGTTGTGATACAATCGCAAAAGTTCTCCAAACACTTGGTTGGTCACTGACAAACTGAGAGTGTTACTACACAGTCAATGTTCAGGTATAAATGAACAGACTGTCATAAAGGCTGCTATGGTGTTACACAGTCTGTCATGAGTCATAAAGACCATCATTCTATAGTTTACATTCAAACTCTATCACCACGGTAACAGCTCAGCATGACCAACAGCAGCTGGACTCAGTGTTCTAATTAAAAACACCAATAACTCAAAAACATCAGAAACTGGTGATAAATGCTGACAGATTGATCAGCTTTTGTTAACAGAAAAAATGGCCATGATTTATTTCTGTTTGTGCTCCAAGTAGCTCTTCCTCTCCGGTTTAAAGATGAAGTTTGCAGAAATTTTCGCTTCTCTGTTTACAAATAGCATCCAAACTCGTCTCCCCCTCTGTGGCGCAGCATGAGCAGCAGCGCATGCTCACTGCCCCTGACCGTAGCTAATAGCATGGCTTACAGTTGTAGCTAGACGGTAAAAAAGCCAAAGTTAGTGACACCTGATATGATTTGACCAGCCCTTCATCTGTGAAGAAAATAACCAATGTTGTTCTCTAATTTTACCTGCGTTTAAAATACAAACATGGCCAGAGAATGTTAGCCAAAATTATTTTATTGATGTTTTAAATTTTTTATCAGATTCACTGCAGGGCTGGATTACTTTAGTCTACTCATTTTAAAGACTAAGTGACAGCTGAAAGCAGTCCAACTCCCCACAGGTCCTACATTATCTCGTTCAGAGCTACTACCAGGACCATCATCAACACCACTGTCACTGTCATCAGCCTGGTGAAATTCCTGCTGTGGCAAACAAATGTGTAATCTCAGCACATTTGATTATGTTTGCATTTTTTCTTTTTCTCTGGCAGGTTATCTGCGCCCCCTTCACGAGTCCTCTCCATCTCTGAAGATCCTAACAGTTGATGTTACCTTGCACTGATTTTTGCTGAATGCTTTCCACCGGGGGGACCAAAGCAAAAGAGGTTGGTGTCTAACAATGTGATTGGCTCAGCTCAGTGTCACTCAAGCTGCTGATCCACTGGGTTCATGGGCTGGTCAGAACAATATGTATTTAACACAAGGGTCGAACTGTCCGGCCCAAAAGCGTTGGAAGCATCAGGAAATGCCTGTTATGCCAGATGGTCAGTTTATCCCTGGGCTCTGCTATTTTTATTTGTACATCACACTCAACACATCCAGGCTATTTACTAAGAATTATATCTGAGCAAAGCTAATACCAAGGTTAAGATTTTTTGGTGTGATGTGTATAATTTCTCCTTTTAAAAAAAGGTAGCTTTTTATGGAGACATTGAAAGAATATAAGCATTATAACATGATATCAGTATTATTTGTGCTAGATTGCCTCATAATTTGTGCTCATTGCAGTCATGTTTTACAACGCAGAAAGGAAGGTTTAAAGTTCCTTAGAGGTTACGGATCACTCAATAAATAGAATGGTAATGGGATCGCAAAAAAGAAGGTGTTTGCTTAAAGTGCGATGCTCTAACTACAGCTCTCATACTCAAAAAACTGCTGCACACAGCCACCGTATCCAAGGTCACATAACTGATTAAGTGGGCTGTCTGGTCAAATAAGTCTCTACAGAGAGCGAAGGAATGCAACAGTGTAAGAATTGTTTCTCTGAGTTTCGATTCACATAGTCCTGTCTGGAGACGGGAAGAAGAAAATGAACAAGTTAAAACTGAAGGACACCATGTGAAAATGACTCAACCTACTTTGTCAGATAACCACGGTTGCACTACAAAGGGTTTAGGGAAAGATGGTTGGTGGTTCAGACTGCGTGACCTGACCACAGAGACTGTCTGCTGTCAGAGGGTGTAATTTGGACCCAGAGACTCTGTCATTGCATATTCTTGACAATTCTGTAATAAGTCAGACTTCAACTGAGAGCTTGGATGTCTCCTGCATCATCCATCTCCATCAACTATTGGTGCAGAAATAGGTAAGATTTAAATTGGAGTCAGAATGTAAATAAAGTCATTTTATCAAACTTCATGGTTTTTGCTCACTGACTATTTCCAACAACATCCAAAAGGTTAAAGAAGAACAATGCCCTTACCATCTCAATTTACAAACAACAACAAAAATGGTACATATATAACAATGCACACAAATACACAGAGTACCCAAGATACACACNACAGAGATCATTCTTTAAAATGTTCTCTGAGTTAAAAGCAGAAGTAACAGACCCTGTGTGTGAGAGTGTGTGTCTGGGTGTGTGTTTAAAGCACCTAGATGTTAAAAACATCTTTCACATCAACAAGCCTTCAGCTTCGTTTATCGTTCAGTACCCAGAATTTGATGGTTTTTATATTTCATCTTCCACTTAAGAAGAGTGCAGATATGATTTTTCTTATTGAAACGTCCATCATTGAAGACTGAGCTAAATTAAGAAAGCCTTTATCATCCTGAGAGTCTTTGATGGAGCTGACTGTTCTCCCTCACAAAGCTCCCGCGCTCTCAGTCATACCACTTCGCCTCACTTTTTATTTTACTGTAGTGATCGTCGCATTAACTTCTATCTAAAATTGATTTTTCAATATTTTAAACTATCCCTTGGTCTAATCAATTGAGCCCACGGAGAATTCAATTTGGAACCTAAAAGCCAGGAGAGAAAAAAAGTCATCTTTCTTCAGAGAAGGAGAGAGTGAATAATTCAGAGCCATTTCTTTTGAACAGCCTGCCAACAAATTACCTGGAGTCCAGACGCACTCACACACTGCAGCAACACACATACACAGGTAAAAATCACATACACACACTGAAGTCTAACATAACACACAAGCACACACACACATACCTAATGCATACCCTCTTCTCATGTCACTACATTTTCCCTTTCACAGAAGATTTCAAGTGTTTTTGTTAGTTTTTACACACCCACGTTTTTACGTCCAGTTAGCTCATTAGTAACATTCGTATGAAAGCTCACAATATGCGCTCTTTTACATTCACACACAGAGACCCACTGATCCTGAGTGTTTCATTCATGCATGAGAAGGCTTGAAGATGACAGATTTTTCGCCCCTCTCTCCAAACATCATGATACAGATTTTGGTACCTCACTGATCCCAGGAGTCCAAAAAATGAAGACAGTGTTATCTCCTCACACACCTGTTTGACCTCAGCACTGCACGTGCCAGAAACTACAATCAGACATCACCAAGCTCTCCATGTACACTCTAAAGTTACAGAATAGACACAACCTCACATAAATGCAAAGTCATAAACATCATTACATGCCCCTCTGTACCACCAACCATGGTGCCTTACAAGAAAACCCCCACATGGTGAAGAAATACAAACTTTTAGCTGTACCGTCTCTCTTACAGATAGGTAAGATAACTCAACCTATGTACACTTGTTCCAAATGAAAAAAAGAAGTAATAGAGACGAGACTGTTTTTGTAACAACAGAGGAGTTTTTCTGCAGCTTTTTTAACAGATCTGTCAGCCAGTGAGCATTCATTCCCAACTGAGGGGAATCTATGAGCTACTTTTCAGGGGCGTGTCAACATGTACCCTCTTTAACTTCACTCTCAACAACTGAAACCATCAATGATATGTTTTACTGTAGTTCTATTTCAGAGTGCAATTTTTTACTGTAGATGAACAATAATAATTTGTAAACATACGTTAGACAGTCTAATAAACATTTAATTCTTTTTTAAGCCAAGAAACAAGATAAGCCTTTAAATCACAACAACAGGATTAAGATAAAATAAGATAAGATAAGATAAGATAAGACATTTATTCATCCCAAGAGCTGCTGCTGCGACAAGTTGCCACTGAGTGGTGCTAAAAAAAAGTAGAAGTAGGTTTAAATCAAATAATAAATAATCAATAATAAATAATCAAAAAGAGACAGCAGCTTGTCCATAATTCTCTTTTGAACCTTCACCTCCACAGGGTCCAGGACTGAACTGGACTTCTTCACCAGTCTGTTCAATCTCACTGTCCTGTATCCTGAATATTTGCAGTGTTGAAACAGTACTGTCAAAAACACATTTTATGAAGAAATAATTGAAATAATTTTAAAACAACTATTTACACTTTAAGAGGACTTCAAATGTCTAAAAGAAACTTACTGTTTGACTACAAGGTATTTCATTTATAGCTTCGACATGAACTACAAGTTTCACCTCCTGAAAACCCAAAAATGTTTTTTGTTTTTTTTTTTTTTTTAACCTGTTGGAGAATCTGTCTGGTTAAGTTTCATTAAATTACCTTATCTAAAAGAGAAACTGTCTGGTTCTGAATTGCTGCTTTGTATATACATTGATTTATTTTACAATTGTTTACAAGTTTGTACAGTTGTTCACAATTGTTTACAGGTTTTTTACAATTGTTTACAAGTTTGTACAGCTTTTCACAATTGTTTACAGTTTTTTACAGTTATTTACAGGTGAAGACAGGATTTTAGTCGTCATCTTCTGGCAGGACGCCACAGCTGAGCCTTTTTGTCAACCAGCTGAAGAACCTCCTGGTTTTGCTCTTTTTTTTGTTCTTCACAGTCACAGGGGGAGTGTTGTTCATGTCTTTGCCCCCCAGGACTGGAGTGTTTACAGTAACTCCAGCTGGCAGGGCATCGGCGGGTGACGGGCTCAGGTCTTCAACAGGTGCAGGCTCCTCAGATGTATCCTGGTCCAAAGCTGGTGTTGATTGGCTTGTGGGTTCAGGAGGCGTTGGTGGTTGATCTGTCACACTGGCCGACTCTCTGCTGAGCTGCCCCTCCACATCCTCACCCCCCGGGACTGACACTCCTACTGAAGTGACAGCCGGCAGGGTATTTTGAGGACGTGGAGTTCGCCCAGCAGAGGAGTCATGGTCTTGGCCAGGTGAAGTCTCATCAGGAACAGGGGCAGGCTCCTCAGGTACATCCAGGTCTAAAGTGAACGGTGTTTGGTTCTTGGGTTCAGGAGGCGTTGGTGGTTGGTCAGTCACACTGGCCGACTCTCTACTGAGCTGCCCCTCCACATCCTCACCCCCCGGGACTGACACTGGTGCTGTAGTGACAGCCGGCAGGGTATTTTGAGAATGTGGAGTTCGCTCAGCAGAGGAGTCATGGTCTTGGCCAGGCGACGCCTCGTCAGGTTTGTCATTGTGAGCTGGTTCCTCAGTCCTTGGTTGAGGCTGGAACAGCATACAGATATTTTTTGCTGCCACTTCTGTGATTATATTCAAGACTTCTGCCTCAAAACTCCTTAGTTTCTGCTTCAGGATGTCCTCGGTGTACAGTAGTCGAACCTCTTGGAGTGTGGCTTGAACGATCTCCTCTTCTCCAGCTCTTGTGATGGTCACTGTTGCTGGAGAAGAGGAGAGAGCTGATGATACCTTGTCCAGTACGGCTTGAGCGACTCCTACCACGACATGGCTGAGCGTCTTGGATGGCATGATACGGGCTGTGCTTGGCTTTGGTTTCCAGAAGCCCTGGAGGACTCTGGGAACCAGATCCAGAACAATGTCTCGGGGGCCTGACTCCTTGGAGACAGGGCCCTTGTTAAACTGCTGTGTCAGGATCTTTGCATAACGCTGAGCGCTGCTGAGGAACCTGACGTGGTGGACTTTGTCTGGTTCAGAGTTGAGTGATCTTCGTGCCTCGAACTCAATGTCCCTGCTTACCATCTTGTTATTCACCTCCCACACCAGCTGAAGAAGGGGCTGGACATCCTGATCATAACCTTCGACTTCAAATTCCCACATTTGGACACGGACCGTGTTCTTTGAGTCCTCCTCAATCAACTTCAGCATGTCCTCGGCAAGCAGCTCAGAGGGCAGCTGGTTTTTCTGCTGCAGACGCAGAAGCTCCATCAGCACAGCTGTTTTAACTTTGAAGGCTGGAAGATGCCAGCAGTGTTGTTGGGATATCTCGTAGATAGGTGTCCCAAACAGCACCCTGATGGGTTCATAGAAACCTTGGCTTCCTTCAACAAACACCATTGTGAATCAATTTCTGTGCAAAACAGAAAAAAAGTTGTGATACAATCGCAAAAGTTCTCCAAACACTTGGTTGTTCACTGACAAACTGAGAGTGTTACTACACAGTCAATGTTCAGGTATAAATGAACAGACTGTCATAAAGGCTGCTATGGTGTTACACAGTCTGTCATGAGTCATAAAGAGGATCATTCTATTGTTTACATTCAAACTCTATCACCACGGTAACAGCTCAGCATGACCAGCAGCAGCTGGACTCAGTGTTCTAATTAAAAACACCAATAACTCAAAAACATTTGGAAAAACTGGTGATAAATGCTGAGAGATTGATCAACTGTTGTTAACAGAAAAAATAGTCATGATTTATCTCTGTTTGTGCTCCAAGTAGCTCTTCCTCTCCGGTTTAAAGATGAAGTTTGCAGAAATTTTCACTTCTCTGTTTACAAATAGCATCCAAACTCGTCTCCCCCTTTGTGGTGCAGCATGAGAGATGACTGTGGCTAATAGCATGGCGAACAGTTGTAGCTAGATGGTAAAAAAGCCAAAGGTAGTGACACCTGATATGATTTGACCAGCCCTTCATCTGTGAAGAAAATAACCAATGTTGTTCTCTAATTTTACCTGCGTTTAAAATACAAACATGGCCAGAGAATGTTAGCAAAATTATTTTATTGATGTTTTACATATTTTTATCAGATTCACTGCAGGGCTGAATTACTTTAGTCTACTCATTTTAAAGACTAAGTGACAGCTGAAAGCAGTCCAACTCCCCACAGGTCCTACATGATCTCGTTCAGAGCTACTACCAGGACCATCATCAACACCACCACTGTCACTGTCATCAGCCTGGTGAAATTCCTGCTGTGGCAAACAAATCTGTAATCTCAGCACATTTGATTATGTTTGCATGGGGGGCATTTTTTCTTTTCCTCTGGCAGGTTATCTGCAGCCCGTTCACGATTCCTCTCCATCTCTGAAGATCCTAACAGTTGATGTTACCTTGCACTGATTTTTGCTGAATGCTTTCCACTGGGGGGACCAAAGCAAAAGAGGTTGGTGTCAATCAGGCTGCTGATCTACTGGGTTCATGGGCTGGTCAGAACAATATGTATTTAACAAAAGGGTCGGACTGTCAGGCCCAAAAGTGTTGGAAGCACCGGGAAATGCATGGTATGCCAGATGGTCAGTTTATCCCTGGGCTCTACTATTTTTATTTGTACATCGCACTCAACACATCCAGGCTATTTACTAAGAATTATATCTGAGCAAAGCTAATACCAAGGTTAAGCTTTTTTGGTGTGATGTGTATAATTTCTCCTTTTAAAAAAAGGTAGCTTTTTATGGAGACATTGAAAGAATATAAGCAGTATAACATGATATCAGTATTATTTGTGCTAGATTTCCTCATAATTTGTGCTCATTGCAGTCATGTTTTACAACGCAGAAAGGAAGGTTTAAAGTTCCTTAGAGGTTACAGATCACTCAATAAATAGAATGGTAATGGGATCGCAAAAAAGAAGGTGTTTGCTTAAAGTGCGATGCTCTAACTACAGCTCTCATACTCAAAAAACTGCTGCACACAGCCACCATATCCAAGGTCACATAACTGATTAAGTGGGCTGTCTGGTCAAATAAGTCTCTACAGAGAGCGAAGGAATGCAACAGTGTAAGAATTGTTTCTCTGAGTTTCGATTCACATAGTCCTGTCTGGAGACGGGAAGAAGAAAATGAACAAGTTAAAACTGAAGGACACCATGTGAAAATGACTCAACCTACTTTGTCAGATAACCACGGTTGCACTCTAAAGGGTTTAGGGAAAGATGGTTGGTGGTTCAGACTGCGTGACCTGACCACAGAGACTGTCTGCTGTCAGAGGGTGTAATTTGAACCCAGAGACTCTGTCATTGCATATTCTTGACAATTCTGTAATAAGTCAGACTTCAACTGAGAGCTTGGATGTCTCCTGCATCATCCATCTCCATCAACTATTGGTGCAGAAATAGGTAAGATTTAAATTGGAGTCAGAATGTAAATAAAGTCATTTTATCAAACTTCATGGTTTTTGCTCACTGACTATTTCCAACAACATCCAAAAGGTTAAAGAAGAACAATGCCCTTACCATCTCAATTTACAAACAACAACAAAAATGGTACATATATAACAATGCACACAAATACACAGAGTACCCAAGATANACCCAGAGACTCTGTCATTGCATATTCTTGACAATTCTGTAATAAGTCAGACTTCAACTGAGAGCTTGGATGTCTCCTGCATCATCCATCTCCATCAACTATTGGTGCAGAAATAGGTAAGATTTAAATTGGAGTCAGAATGTAAATAAAGTCATTTTATCAAACTTCATGGTTTTTGCTCACTGACTATTTCCAACAACATCCAAAAGGTTAAAGAAGAACAATGCCCTTACCATCTCAATTTACAAACAACAACAAAAATGGTACATATATAACAATGCACACAAATACACAGAGTACCCAAGATACACACACACACACACACACACACACACACACACACACACACACACACACACACACACACACACACACACACACACACACACACAAATACATTTTTTAAAATCTGTGTGGTACTCTAAATTACATGTTGCTATGGTCATCCTCTTGTGCAGTTATACTGTGTGACTGAGTGCCAGAGGTATTAAGGTGTCTCATGGGTCTCCTAAGAGCAATGATGTAATTTGGTTGTTTTATTTAACAATTCATATCCAGTCCTCTCCATATATATGGTTCTGCAGAATTATGTAAGCCAGGCCTCAAAACTGGGCGATCTTCCTTTATCCCAGACTTTTAAGATTTTTCTTCTTTTTTTTTTTTTGCGATCACCATTCCATACTGAGTTGAGGATGATTTCCAAAACATATGAACCAAGATACCATCAGCTGCATATGTACAATTTCTTGCTCTCCTTATTGCACAACAAGTTTTTTATTTACTCTACAAGGAAACTAACAGTCTTTTCTCTTAAATGTTTTCTTAAGGTGTGCTTCAACTAACGGGAAAAATGATTTGGATTACACAGATCAAGGAGTCAACATGTGAATCTAGATCAAAGGGGACAAATTCAAAATGCAGCAGAGAAAACTGGTGGTAATAGGGTAAAAGCTGCAAAAGAAAAGAAATGCAGAAACGAAAGCACAAACAAAAAGATAAAAAGGATAAAATATAAAAGCAATAAAAGTGAATTAAAGCTGCGTAGCAGAGACAGGATATGAAAGCAATAAAGAAGCATAAAAGCTATATAAGCAATAAAAAATAAACAAAAGCAATAAAGAGAAATTGATGAAGTTGAGGAATGAGGTCATTATGAGGATAAAGGCTGAACATCCTCAGAAATCATTTTTTAATTAACCGATATTAAAACTTTGATTAATAGCCAATTTAAGTTGTTTTAAATAGGTTAGCCTCTGTGTGTTTCTCCTCAAACAGGGAACACGAGGATCATCCACATGAAGAAAAATCACTGATACATCACAATGATATTCATGTTGAGAGAATCAACTGGTAGTTACACAAGTGTTGTTCAACGATGTGTCCGCAGGTCAGGAAATAGATCTAGAAGACCTGAGTGTAGTTACTTTATGGTTGCGTCTAATCATCATGGCTCTGTTTTTGCGGTTAAAACCCTTCTTACACGTTTCTTGGATAAAATCTGCAAAGAGGTATGTGGTGCTTTGTTCTTGGGGTGTGAAAATCCACTCAAATCTAAAGTTCCTAACTGGAGCTTTAAGTGTTGGAATTAAAATATCATGTGATTTTCTTCATAAATTTACACCATCAGTTTCTGACATCTCTTGTCCCTGCACTATTATGCTATCTGTAGTGGAACCACCAACAAGGCAAGTGTATGATGTTTGTAATTCAGTACGAGTGGAACATGTGACGTGAAAAGAAGGATGTATTTAGAGCCCTGAAATAAATCATGGCCTGCACCGCACTTCATACATGTGGCAAGAGACATAAAACACTCTTTCGCTCCACAAAGCACAGTCATGAACTCTTTACTCGATACACAAAAGATTCAATATGTCATGCTTACACACAGCCCTCCATAAATAGGCAGTACACACACTGAACTGGTTTTACAAAGAGTTGTTGGGAGTGTGTGGCAGACTGGCTGCAGTTTTCAGGGTGGTGAGTTATTAAGATGTATGTGACGCCAGCTGCACCGTGGGAGAAGGTCTTCACCACGGAGCTCACTTCAAAATGTGAATAATTAGGATGGATTTCCGCCTCCAGGGAAAAGCCGAAAGCAGCATCCTGGAAGCACATTAGCAGGGTGCTGAGCAGCCCTGTGACAAAAACAAATGGCCCTCGCGTGCCACAGGAGATACCGAGGAGCTCCTTTATTGTTTCTGTTGAGAGGCAGAAGTGCTTCTCAGTTAGGCTCTGTCACACTGAGTCTGCTTTGACTCGCCCACACACACTGGAACCAAGTGCGACTGGAAAAATGCACTCCATTCACTGTTTTACTCCTGCAAATGGCACAACTCTATATTCACCACATGCCATTATTTACATCTTGATAGCTGCTCGTTCCTCACAAATGGACAGGTGATGATTTCAGATGACACACTGTATTTTCTTGTTAGGTATACCTGTTTTTTACTCACCTGGTGGCCGCGAAAAGCATTAAGTTTTAGGAGCTCAAACCATGTTTTGCTGTACTATTGACATCATTACATCTCCTATAGAAAAACTTGTTTCTACTCATTGTAACAAGACTGCTAAACCAAAATCACCAGTTTTGCTCAGAGTTGGGTCATTATTTTCACTGGGAAACTAATGTTTTGTGCAACCTTGCAGAAACTGGTTGCACACACTGATTATTGTCCCCACAGTTAAGAGGTCAGAAATACAGAGTTGTTATTCTTGACATCCATTTAGTTTCACGGATGGATTTTCTGCTTGTGCGAAGAAATGTCATCTGGTAATGAAAGAGAGTGAAATTAATACTAATAGAGAGGGACTCCATTTCCCATGAGTGCTTGCAGCCAACTGTAGTGAGAGTGTGATGTTTACCAAGGTTTTGAAGCAAATGAATGGAGAGCAGATCTCTTTTTTTAATACTGCTTTTCTTTGATCCAGACAACTTTTCCCATAATGCAAAGGGACAAGTAACTATATTTGCTTGTGGTAAGTTAGAGCTATATTCCTGAAAAGTGATATCAATCATACTTTGTGAACTCAGATTGCAGTGTAGTTAAGTAGCAAACTATATTTAGTGCGACTCACAGCTTGGTGCTCTGAGATGTGTCAGAATAGTGAAACATGACTGGGTCCTGGTTATGTCCTACCAGTGCTCATCTACCAACTCACTCAGAGTCAGACCACTGCAGAATAACTGCTGCATGTGGGTTGGAGTGAACATAATCACAAAGAGCTTTACTCTTGTTTTAGCTCTATCACTCTCCTGTTTGGCTTTCTTCTGCTCTGACGTACTTTCTCTTTTTGACAGTCCAGCTTCTGTGCCCAATTAATCTACAAAACAAACCCAAGAAATAAGCATAGAAAACTCAGATCCCTCTCCTCACTGTTAAAGTTTGTCAGCTGGCGTGATGCTGTCATTGAGCCTTTGGCGTGCAGTAAATCAGTCCTGTCAGACCTAACCTGGAGGCTGAGGGATAATGTTTAAGATAACCTACTTTGATGCTGATAATCTCATTTCAAAATTATAGATCATGATGAAGCACGTATCTAGAAGTGAGACTTTTTCAAGAACACTTAGAAAGTCCTCACAGTCCCTCTAAGGGTGAGATTGAGCCCGGCTACGACCAACCAGTGTTTTAGAGATTTAGAAAGTGATAAAGAACTTAGAGAGAAGGCAATTTTCTGATTTGTACACACACACTGACAACACAGGAGGAAACAAAACGAACTTCAAACTATCTCTGGAGGTGAGACAATGAGTCAGCACAGGTCACTGGACTCCAAAAGTCTTTATAAGATTTTTCCAGCTGTTCCAAATCAACAGCAGTCAGACACAAACACACACACACACACACACACACACACACACACACACACACACACACACACACACACACTGCCAGATAAGTGACCCTTCACGTCCGTCCAAAGGAGCCAAACTTTGGTCAATTAGGAACATGGCTGACCTGTCTGATGCGGGCACACTGTCAGTGTTAGCATGAGGCTCAAGGTTCACCTTCACTCTTTGCCTTTTTAAAGGCTGGGTGAAAGTTGTGGTACAAGATCCTTACACGCCAGAAAACGTAACATGGTAATATAATGAGATAAACATGAAGCTACAGCAATCTTTTACCATCAATACTCATGCTTTCAGGACAAAACGATAGATGGTCCCTCTGTAAGTATTTTAAAACTGATTATGTTGATTTTTCTCTGATGTTTTCTGGGCCTCTTGGTGCTGTAGCTCTTTTAGTAATGCTGTGTACATGAGATCTGTTGCCTCACATATCTGGTGGTTTTGTAAGCAGTTTTGGTTCATGTTACTTTGCCTTTGCCCGTGGTAATGTCATCCCCAGAACGTTCACTTGTAATGTGGTTTATGTTGGACAGAGTAGTATAAGGGCTGACAAGTCGAACATGAGAAATTCACATGAATAAAACTCAAAGTGATGCATTGTGTTTTACAAGCCCTGCCCTGCAGCTTGGTCTTAGGGAGGTTTTTTTCTCTTTGCTTTTGTTGTGAATGTGGGTATTTGTGTATGTGTGTGTGTGTGTGTGTGTGTGTGTGTGTGTGTGTGTGTGTGTGTGTGTGTGTGTGTGTGTTTGAGAGAGAGAGAGGGAGACACAGCGAATGAATCATTCTCTCACTCTCACTTTTCTCTGAAGCTCTCTTGTGGCGTAGCCAGAGTTCAGTGGACACCACTCATGCATACACTGTGTGGAGTATTGCTCTGTGTGTGTGTGTGTGTGTGTGTGAAGCAGGGGTCAGCTGGGCCTGGCCACGAGGACAAAGAACACAGAGAACAAGAGTAAAGAGGAGGTAGATCACACACCTTAAAACCTTTGGAGGTTAAAGGTACAGTCAGTGAAATGTGAATCCCATTGAGGTTTTGGGTTGAAAGCACAAGATGAGCTTCTAAATGTGTGTTGAATTGTATTGATAGAAATCAATATAAAACTTATTTCATTGAACAATATGACTTTGATTCTACTGGAGTGTCCATACTGAAGCCACTTCTTAGTAAAAGGCCTCTGAGAACACGAAAAAGGAAACTCTCTGCTCTGATGAGACACACATTAAACTCTTTGGCGTCATGTTTGGAGGAAACCAGGCAGCACTCATCATCTACACTGAAGCATGGTGGTGCAGCATCATGCTGTGGGGATGTTTTTCAGCAGCAGAAACGTGGAGACTAGTCAGGATTGATGGACAGATAAATGCAGAGTCATCCTGGATAAAAACCTGCTCCAGAGCATTTTGACCTCAGACTGAGGTGACAGTTCATCTGTCAGCAGGTCAACGACCCGAAGCACACAGACGAGATATCAAAGGAGTGACTTCATGGCGAATCTGTGAGCGTCTTTGAGGAGCCCAGACAGAGCCCGAAATCTGATCAAACAAAACTGGAGAGATCTGAAAATGCACCAACGCTCCCCCTCCAACCTGATGGAGCTTGAGAGGTGCTGCAAAGAGGAATGAGCAAAAAAGCTTGTGGCTTCATATTCAAAAAAACTTGAGGCTGTAATTGCTGCCTAAGGTGCATCAGCAAAGTATTGAATGAAAGCTGAGAATACTTATATACAGGTTGTCTTAGATTTTTTGTCTAATATATTAGCAAAAACTTAATTTAACAAAATAAATAAATAAATAAATAAAAATAAAATTTCATGTTATCATCATATGGTATTGTGTGCAGAATTTTGAGGAACAAACTGACATTTTTTTTATATATAAAATGTAAAAAAAAAGTGCCGTGAAAACTTTCTACAGAAAAGTCCTCTAAAACATCAGAAACGACAGCTTTGACATCATTCTCTCGTTAGCCTCCACCTGAAATTAAGTGTACCTAAGTATAAAAAGTAACTTCCTGATACAAAAAGCGCTTAAGTACTTGAAATGGAAGTAAAAGCACCTCTCTAAAAAGTGAGTAGTAAGAGTCTTGATTGTGAAATTTAAGGCTTTGGTACAGTAAAATAACAACACCCAGGCACAGAAGAAAGAGGCTTGAACTTTTTTAACATTAAAGATAAAACTCCTGCCATCACCAACATTGACAAGTTGGTTCTCACTGGTGTTAGGATTTAGTTTTATTCTAAAGGCTGACTTAAACTTCTATCAAAGTCATTTTCTGGTAAGACAATTTCAAACAAGACTGCTCCCTAGAGTGCATCAGAAAGGATAGATTCACCTCCATTTCAGAGACAAACATTTAAAATGTTAGTTTCTCCTCCCCTTTAACTGATCAGTATTGTGATTTTTTTTTTTTAAAGAAATGTATGAGCTTTACACCTCTAAGGAAAGCCAGAATGAAGCCTCTGCTGAACTTACTTTTAACAGTGAAATTAAATCCCCTCCCATTCTTGCAGTTCAAGGTGCAACATTTACACTCCTGTAATACCTCACCTACATAATGACTGTCACAGTGGTGTAATGGTGGGACATAGTCGTCCCTCTGCTGTGCTGCTATAGGAGGCTGTAACAGGAGCATAATAAAGGTGAGATGGGAGCACTTTGTGATGGCAGGTAATGTGTGTGTGTGTGTGTGTGTGTGTGTGTGTGTGTGTGTGTGTGTGTGTGTGTGTGTGAATTTCTGAGTGTTTATATTTGAATGTCCTGCTGTGTTTACCCTAAGTGCTATAGCAACACTAATACAATAAGAAATCACACATCAGGACACCAGTTCAGCCACTGCAGGCTCAAGATAGAAGCACAAAGGTGTGATGATAGCAGCTTGTTGTTGTGAGCTTGCAATAAGAAGGGCTTGAAACTCACCCGAACATATAGATGAGTGGAGGATGTAGTAAATCAAGGAATGACGTCTATTTTTCAAACATGTCTGGATGGGAGAATTTGGCTTCATTTTCCATCCCAACACATGATTTCTCCTCAAGTTGCTAACTGTAAATGGAAACAGAAGTCTTGGCTGGAAATCCCTTATCCCTAACAGCTGGCTACACCAGCTGGCTATCTTTTCTTTACAGACTTCACAAAGAATTATTTGCATTAAGACATTGCTGTTTTAGCATTCTTTGGATCCATTTGTTGCTGTAAATCAAAGCGGACCAGTTTAATTGAGTTCATATCATTTGGTAAGCAAGTTTCCAGCCAACTCATAGCTCCCTGGGAACAATCAAACTGCTTTGTGCAATAATTTATCTATACTTTTCACAACCACAAATCACAATATAGTTGTTTCAGCATCCTTGGCGCCATTTACTGTATTCAAACTTACAGCAGAAAGTGATCATTTTAAGTTTGAATAAACTTCAGCAACTTGCTTCATCTTTAATTCAGTAAAGCTATAGGATGATTAATGTCCGCTGTTGAATTTGCCCCCCTTTAGGAAAAAAAACAATACAAAACACAAAAATAAGTTTTATTTGTGTCTGGCAAAACCTGAAAAACCGTCATGCATGTTTTTATCTTTCATTTGGACAAATGTAACTCACTGTCGTCGTTTGAACCAAAAGAGTTCTCTCAAGATACATTTAAAAATCACCAACATTGTATTGCTGACATGTAATTTGAATAATGCTCTGGGCTTTTATCCAAGAACTTTTCTGATCTCCTCGACCTATATGTGCCCGCTTATAACTGTAATTCTTCAGCCAAGGCTCTGCTTCAAAGCTGCAGACCGAAAGTGAACTTTGACCTTTTCTGTCAGAAAACCTCTTGGAAAACCTCCCTGAGGAGATCAGATCAGCAGACTCTTGAAGTTTTTTTGTAAAAGATATTTTCTGAGTGAGTTTCAATCCTCAAAATGCTGGATTTTTCTACTCAGGCAGGATCACAGGCAGAATCTTTAATTTAATATTTTATTTTATTTTATTTTTTTATCTTTAATGTTATTTTATTCCTTTGATTCTTACTTTCTTTTTATCTGTTGGAGGTTTGAAGCCATTTTTAATTGTTTGTGTCTCTTTCGCTTGGTTCTATCACATTTATCTCTTGGTGTAATTTTTGTTTTGTAAAACCCTTTGCAGCCCTTTTTGGAAAGTGATTTATTAATAAGGTTCATCGAATTTATTATTGTTAGAATCACAGAAATTTTGACTATTTTTGGTCAAAGCAATAGACAGTAACAACAAAAGCAAAATTCTTCTTTCTCAACAGCTAGACTTAACTTTTTTTTTTTTTTTCCAAATACAAAAGTTTAAAAATCATTTGTTGAAAACTTTTTCTCTGTAATGTGGTCCAGACTACTTTTAATATGAACTGCTGTTTCTTCTGTCACCAATTTTATTGCTTCGTTCAAATTGTTTAAGTCTAACAATCTACCTTAAAGTAGTTTTATATTTAACTATACATTTCACTTAATTATAAAGAAAACTTGTATTTTTGCTTATGATGAACAACTTCATAGAGACAGCTGAATCTGATCTTTAGACAGCTACCACGACAATGACAACAACCATGAGGATCAACTTATCTTAACTTTTTGGACTAAAAACATGTTTTACCCATTCAAATAAATTGTTTTGCAAATTCTGGGATAACACGATAATCACTATTAAAGTGGACAAGACAAAAATAATAATAATAATAATAATTTGATGAATGTTAAGACATAAATGTTTGAATGTTCGAATCGTGAATTTAATTGTTGTTCTAAATCAATAAAATTCAAACAGAATAAAAGCACATTTAAATACTTTTTTTTTAATTTGTAGGGATCGTTTTCATACAGTCAGGGGAAAAGTTTCGATTCTTATTAAACTCATGGATTTATGAGTTGCGCTCGTTTTGAGTACCGGGACACTCTGAAAGTCGGGCGGAGTCTGTCATCTAATGGTTAATTCCGGTTCCGACTCCGCACAGATTCTTATCGGTGTGAGGGAACATATACTCAAGCATACTCTGTGTCATGTAAGATATTTGAGTGGTTGGGTGTTGTAGTCATTAAACCGTACCAGGCAATGGATGTTTACTGGAGACGAACTACGATACCCATAATCCACAGCGAGCAAACAACTGCAGTCGTCTGCCGGTGGGACACACATGCAACTGACAGTTCAGCTCCAAGGCGCTTTAGAGAAGTATAAATTGACGTGGTGAGATTTAAATACCTGCTTTCTGCTTTCATGCATCTGAATGTGTTTTATATTAACAGCCTCTCTCTGTGTTAACGCTGGAAGAGCTTTGAAAGAGGGGGACAAGCTGACATGCTAACAGTAGCTACCTGTACAGACTATAATAACACCGTCAGAGAGTCTCTGTCAGTGATGTGAAGAGGTTTAAAGTGCGCAGACAGGCGAATAAAACACGTAGACAGTGTTCAGTCATTAAAGAAAGCTCCGAGTGCCTTCACGTTTCCTCCCGTTTCAAAGGAAACTTGTGAAGGCACTTAAGGAAAAACTGACCTGTTAAAAGTAAACTTTCCTTCCTTATTCAGTCTTTCAGGAAATTTGTTGATGTTTTCTGCATTCAGCCCACACTCTATCCACCATGCTTCCTTAATTACTCTGTTACTTTACAGGTGTATTACAGGTGACGTCATCAAAGCTAACTTTCAAACAGCAGAGCTCTGTTTCTTTGTATACACAGCTGGATGAAAACAATAGGCTGTATGACTTTCATCGACTATCCCTGTTAGTAAATATTTCATCACGTTGTTTTGAAACAGTTCTTTAAGTCCTGTGACACTGGTTGTTTTATGATAGTTCGGTATACGTCACTGCATTTCTTTCATGTAGACCTGGCTGAAATTGAAAATAAGTGTGTGAAATGACACATCTTGAAGGTAATGGCTGAAAAAGAAAAATCATTGTATTGTCATGTTTTAAATTAAATTCCTTGGAATTATCCACCTTGTACGGCCACTGAATACCCTCATCCTTTAGCCATGTAAATATGTGAGGATAAACACAACGAGCCAATCTCCAGTCTTCAGAAGAATCAAAGTGGTAACTTTCCTGACATCTTCTTCTTAAAACCCAAACAGTCAGAAGGATTATGAGGCCCTGCTTGAAAGGTCTGGGTTTAAACTGAAAATCAAGATCACGTGAGCTTTTGCCCTCCTGCTAAGAATCAAAATGAACTCTTCTCACTGAGAACAGAAATTGAGAAAAATCTTCCATAAACTGTAAATACTCATGTTTTACATTTAAAACATTTCGAATGGCATACAGAATGAAAAATCAGCGGCTATCAAAAAGTATACGAATATTTTCAACACATAGGATGTCATCACACTCTTTTACTCTTGTCACAGGATTCTGTTTTTCAGGATTTCTGTGTTTTTTCAGAGTGGACAGAACAGTGAAGAGAGCAAGAAACAGGATCAGAGCAGGAGAGACGTACAGTAAAGAGGTCAAAGGATGTACCATAGGCAGCATAAGCTGTATAGCCTCTGCCATGTTACACATTTATGTCTGAGAGGCTACAGGGACGTCTAAACTTTAGATAGAGTTATCCCAGCTGTAAAGATCTTTTTTATTTTTGGCATGGTGAATTTAGTTTCAGGTGTTTCTGTAGATTGGATCTGGAACAGCTCAGGGGCCACCCCACTGAGATGGTTAACAGGCGCTAGGCCAAACTTGCACCTCAAGTCAAAAAAATCTTGAAAGAATAAATATTACTATTAATAAAGGGACATTCTGGATATAAGACAACCCCCTTTTTTTTGAAGACAGAATTTTGGGAAAAGGGCTTTTTGATGACAAAATCTTGCTTTGTCATCAAGAACATTTTCTTAAAAAATTCTAATGGAACACTGATTAAAGAACAACTTTAAACAAGGTAGGCTTTTTTTTTTTTTTNCCATCCCAACACATGATTTCTCCTCAAGTTGCTAACTGTAAATGGAAACAGAAGTCTTGGCTGGAAATCCCTTATCCCTAACAGCTGGCTACACCAGCTGGCTATCTTTTCTTTACAGACTTCACAAAGAATTATTTGCATTAAGACATTGCTGTTTTAGCATTCTTTGGATCCATTTGTTGCTGTAAATCAAAGCGGACCAGTTTAATTGAGTTCATATCATTTGGTAAGCAAGTTTCCAGCCAACTCATAGCTCCCTGGGAACAATCAAACTGCTTTGTGCAATAATTTATCTATACTTTTCACAACCACAAATCACAATATAGTTGTTTCAGCATCCTTGGCGCCATTTACTGTATTCAAACTTACAGCAGAAAGTGATCATTTTAAGTTTGAATAAACTTCAGCAACTTGCTTCATCTTTGATTCAGTAAAGCTATAGGATGATTAATGTCCGCTGTTGAATTTGCCCCCCTTTAGGAAAAAAAAACAATACAGAACACAAAAATAAGTTTTATTTGTGTCTGGCAAAACCTGAAAAACTGTCATGTATGTTTTTATCTTTCATTTGGACAAATGTAACTGTCGTCGTTTGAACCAAAAGAGTTCTCTCAAGATACATTTAAAAATCACCAACATTTTATCGCTGACATGTAATTTGAATAATGCTCTGGGCTTTTATCCAAGAACGTTTCTGATCTCCTCGACCTATATGTGCCCGCTTATAACTGTAATTCTTCAGCCAAGGCTCTGCTTCAAAGCTGCAGACCGAAAGTGAACTTTGACCTTTTCTGTCAGAAAACCTCTTGGAAAACCTCCCTGAGGAGATCAGATCAGCAGACTCTTGAAGTGTTTTTGTAAAAGATATTTTCTGAGTGAGTTTCAATCCTCAAAATGCTGGATTTTTCTACTCAAGCAGGATCACAGGCAGAATCTTTAATTTAATATTTTATTTTTTATCTTTAATGTTATTTTATTCCTTTGATACTTTCTTTTTATCTGTTCGAGGTTTTAAGCCATTTTTAATTGTTTGTGTCTCTTCCGCTTGTTTCTATCACATTTATCTCTTTGTGTAGTTTTTGTTTTGCCAAACCCTTTGCAGCCCTTTTTGGAAAGTGATTTATAAATAAAGTTCATCGAATTTATTATTGTAAGAATCACAGAAATTTAGACTATTTTTGGTCAAAGCTAAAGACAGTAACAACAAAGGCAAAATTCTTATTTCTCAACAGCCAGACTTAACTCTTTTTTTTTTCCAAATACAAAAGTTTAAAAATCATTTGTTGAAAACTTTTTCTCTGTAATGTGGTCCAGACTACTTTTAATATCAACTGCTGTTTCTTCTGTCACCAATTTTATTGCTTCGTTCAAATTGTTTAAGTCTAACAATCTACCTTAAAGTAGTTTTATATTTAACTATACATTTCACTTAATTATAAAGAAAACTTGTATTTTTGCTTATGATGAACAACTTCATAGAGACAGCTGAATCTGATCTTTAGACAGCTATCACGACAATGACAACAACCATGAGGATCAACTTATCTCAACTTTTTGGACTAAAAACATGTTTTACCTTTTCAAATAAATTGTTTTGCAAATTCTGGGATAACAGGATAATCACTATCAAAATGGACGGGACAAAAAAAAAAAATCATTTGATGAATGTTAAGACATAAATGTTTGAATGTTCGAATCATGAATTTAATTATTGTACTAAATCAATAAAATGAAAAGACGCAGAATAAAAGCACATTAAAATATTTTTTTTTAATTTGTAGGGATCGTTTTCATACAGTCAGGGAAAAAGTTTCGATTCTTATTAAACTCAAGGGCTTATGAGTTGCGCTCGTTTTGAGTACCGGGACACTCTGAAAGTCGGGCGGAGTCTGTCATCTAATGGTTAATTCCGGTTCCGACTCCGCACAGATTCTTATCGGTGTACGGGAATATATATTCAAGCATACTCTGTGTCATATAACACATTTGAGCTGTTGGGTATTGTAGTCATTAAACCGTACCAGGCAATGGATGTTTAGTGAAGACGAACTACGATACCCATAATCCACAGCGAGCAAACAACTGCAGTCGTCTGCCGGTGGGACACACATGCAACTGACAGTTCAGCTCCAAGGCGCTTTAGAGAAGTATAAACTGACGTGGTGAGATTTAAATACCTGCTTTCTGCTTTCATGCATCTGAATGTGTTTTATATTAACAGCCTCTCTCTGTGTTAACGCTGGAAGAGCTTTGAAAGAGGGGGACAAGCTGACATGCTAACAGTAGCTACCTGTACAGACTATAATAACACCGTCAGAGAGTCTCTGTCGGTGATGTGAAGAGGTTTAAAGTGCGCAGACAGGCGAATAAAACACGTAGACAGTGTTCAGTCATTAAAGAAAGCTCCGAGTGCCTTCACTTTTCCTCCCGTTTCAAAGGAAACTTGTGAAGGCACTTAAGGAAAAACTGACCTGTTAAAAGTAAACTTTCCTTCCTTATTCAGTCTTTCAGGAAATTTGTTGATGTTTTCTGCATTCAGCCCACACTCTATCCACCATGCTTCCTTAATTACTCTGTTACTTTACAGGTGTATTACAGGTGACGTCATCAGAGCCTAACTTTCAAACAGCAGAGCTTTGTTTCTTTGTGTACACAGCTGGATGAAAACAATAGGCTGTATGACTTTCATCGACTTTCCCTGTTAGTAAATATTTCATCGCGTTGTTTTGAAACAGTTCTTTAAACCCTGTGACATTGGTTGTTTTATGATAGTTCGATATGTGTCACTGCATTTCTTTCATGTAGACCTGGCTGAAATTGAAAAAAAGTGTGTGAAATGACACATCTTGAAGGTAATAGCTGAAAAAGAAAAATCATTGTAACATCATGTTAACTCTAAATTCCTTGGAATTATCCACTTTGTACGGCCACTGCATTCTCTCATCGTTTAGCCATGTAAATATGTGAGGATAAACACAACAAGTCAATCTCCATTCTTCAGAAGAATCAAAGTGGTAACTTTCCTGACATCTTCTTCTTAAAACCCAAACAGTCAGAGGGATTATGAGGCCCTGGTTGAAAGGTCTGGCTTTTAACTGAAAATCAAGATCACGTGAGCTTTTGCCCTCCTGCTAAGAATCAAAATGAACTCTTCTCACCGAGAACAGAAATTGAGAAAAACCTTCCATATGCTGTAAATACTCAAGTTTTACATTTAAAACATTTCGAATGGCATACAGAATGAAAAATCAGCGGCTATCAAAAAGTATACG
Organism: Thalassoma bifasciatum; assembly: GCA_008086565.1. Taxonomy (NCBI): domain Eukaryota; kingdom Metazoa; phylum Chordata; class Actinopteri; order Labriformes; family Labridae; genus Thalassoma; species Thalassoma bifasciatum. The sequence continues at coordinate 169,626 of RPOG01000364.1, read as the reverse complement.
AATATTTTCAACACATAGGATGTCATCACACTCTTTTACTCTTGTCTCAGGATTCTGTTTTTCAGATTTTCTGTGTATTTTCAGAGTGGACATGACAGTGAAGAGAGCAAGAAACAGGATCAGAGCAGGAGAGACGTACAGTAAAGAGGTCAAAGGATGTACCATAGGCAGCATAAGCCGTATAGCCTCTGCCATGTTACACATTTATGTCTGAGAGGCTACAGGGACGTCTAAACTTTAGATAGAGTTATCCCAGCTGTAAAGATCTTTTTTATTTCTGGCATGGTGAAGTTAGTTTCAGGTGTTTCTGTAGATTGGATCTGGAACAGCTCAGGGGCCACCCCACTGAGATGGTTAACAGGCGCTAGGCCAAACTTGCACCTCAAGTCAAAAAAATCTTGAAAGTATAAATATTACTCTTAATAAAGGGACATTCAGGATATAAGACAACCCCCTATTTTTGAAGACAGAATTTTGGGAAAAAGACTATTTGATGACAAAATCTTGCTTTGTCATCAAGAACATTTTCTTAAAAAATTCTAATGGAACACTGATTAAAGAACAACTTTAAGCAAGGTAGGCTTTTTTTCTTTTTCAACAACAGCATAGTACCATATCTGATGCAATATCTAGTGCATTCTACATCACAGTGGGTGGGTTAAAAAAATCAGTGTTTCTACATCTAGCGCCACAACACAGCATAAGTAATTTTAAGTGACCTCTCCTATTATATCAGGTACCTTGTTCTTCTATTTAACAGACTAAACAGACTTATCTTATTTATCTCATTTACATGACAGGATCTCATTTCTGTCTCATAGTCGAGTGTTTACAACCCTCCTCTGTTCTCTGTGTCACGCACGACAGAGTTCAGCCATAGACACAAACACTTGAGCGTGCACACACAGAGATGAGCACATTTTTTATTGCGAACAGAGAGTTGGGGAAAAATAATGTGAAGCCAACACAAGACGTGCAGGGAAAAAAAATTGTTAGCACCTAGGTCCCCCTCCTCTCTGCCACTTTGTATGTTACCTGTAGTTGTGTGGAGGTTTTGTGGATTGACAAGTGAGAGAGAGGGAGAGAAAGTAGTACAGCTGTGAAAACCAAGTATCCAAGAATAAGACCACCCCACTTTTTCAAAGGGGATTTCCCTGGAAAAAAAAAAAACATTGTCTTATAATCAGAACAATACGGTACTTAGCAGATACTTCCAGGGACAGCAGGAAGGATCCACATTACACTTTGTTTGGCCATCGCTAAGAGATTGCAGCAGTGAAATAGGTAGACTGGTGTTTATTTCTGTATTTTTCTTTCACTGTTTTCACTCTCTCAGATATCACCTTGTTTGCTTTGCTACACTGATTACATTTGAAAAGAAAGAGTGGAGGCTGTAGATAAATTATTCATTTCATTCTTCGCCCTTTTCACACGGTGACAGGTTATGAAAGGAGTCATTATAGAGAGTATGATGTTGTAGTTATTTGCTTTGTTCAGTTGTATTTATTTGTCATCTTAAAGATGTTCAAAACCAATCAGTGAAAGAATGTAAACAGTTCTATGATCAGTTTAAGTATACAGTTTGTTTCTGTTTGTCAGTTCTAGAAAAAGACCAAAGGACTGGTGTGTGGAGACGAGCTCCAGAGAGCGATGGCTCCCCCACGGCTGACAGGTGCACTGCGCTCCTTCTCCAACGTCAGCAAGAGAGAAGACTTCAGTGATCAGCTCTATGACCTGAAGGTGAGGACAGCAGAGTGGTCAACAGGAACTTATACCGTCACAACTACAGTATAAAGTTTATGGACAGAAAACATCACTGTCATAGAACATTTTACCCTCAGCTGTGTTAAATACTGTTATGACCCCGATATAAGATGATACTGGATAAAAGACGACCCCTTTTTTCCAAGACAGGTTTGTGGCAAAAGGCTATTTGATGGCAAAATCTTGTTTTATCATGGAGAATATTTTCTTTGAAAATTGTATTAAAACAGTGATAAATACAATATAAAACAAGGCAGACTGTTGTTTAAAGCATGGGACCATATCATAATGAAGCTATCACATTGGAGAAAAACTATGATAAAATAAGATAGACTGTTTTTAACAATAATGAAATACCCATTGCATCCAACCTCACAGTGCGTGAGGAGAATGAATCAGTGGGTTCTCCCATGGATCAGGTTCATACCTTGGTTTTTATTTTTCAATTCATCAGACCAAATAGCTGTATGTTATTTGCATGACAGGACGTCATTTTTGTCTCTAAATGGTCTCACATTCCCAATTCTCTTTTGCTGTGTGAATCGTGCATGGCAGAGTTCTGCCCCGATGCATACGGACAGGGCGTTTTCAGAAAACTGCACCTTACAGAGCCTAGTACAAACACACAGAAAGACAAGCATACTACCTAAAGTAAATAGAGAGCCCGGAAAAATAATGGAAAACCAACATTGAAACACTGGAAATTCAGAAAAAAGAAAGAAGGAGGTTTTATTGTGTGACGAGTGAGAGGAAGAGAAGGTGGTGCAACTGTTCAGAGCCTAGTCCCTGAAAACAAGCCACTTTTTCAAAGGGGATTTCACTGCAAAAAAAGCGTCTTACATTCAGAACAATACGGTTCCTGATTCTGATTGGTCAGTACCCCATAACAAGGGGGGCACGGACCATTCTAAATAGCAGTGACAACCTGATAGCACACATCATATCAGAGGAAAGACAGTCATAGTTAAGGTCTGTGTTTTGTGTCATATAGTTTGAAAATGTTGAATTATTTTGTAGTTTTTTTCTTAAGAGGCTGTCGTGCAGTGTTGCCTGCCTGTGGCTGTAGTATCTTTGGTAACAGTTCATTTTCACAGTGACTGAGTGATATTAAGTTTGTGGAGCTCCTTAGAGTATTTGTTGCACATCAAACTGTTTCTGAGACTGTTGAGGTTTCTTTAAAGTATTGTATAATGATCATTTTGGTTCCAGGTTAAACCAACCATTTGCAACAGTTTTCTTTTCCCTGCTTCTTATCCTGCTCTACCCTATTACTATTTTACAACCCTGTCGATCAGTGAACCATCTATAAAAACCAAAATGTTCCAACTTTTAAAAGTATCAGAGCAGTCTCATCTTCCTGAGTTAAGGAGTAAAATTGGGAGCTGTTCACTGCCACCTGGCTCACCTCCAGTTGAATCCTCTAAGCAGAAAAAGTGCCTCAGCAGGGAAAAGAAGTCTGGAGTCACTCTGAGATTATCTCTCGGCTCGTGTTAAAAATGCTTAGTTTTAGGAGACACTGAGAGCCAGATTGAAATGGAGTCACAGAGTCTTAACCCTCAGACCTGCTCAGGTTTAATACCTCACTGCTCTAATAAGAGGAGTTCTTTGGAGCTGGAGGAACTGTAATGTGAACAGTATTTTCTGTCTCAGCTAACTGTGAGGAGCATTTTTGTATGTTTCGTTTTATTACTTTAGTTTTAAAATTTAGGTATAATAGTAAGTACCATTGATGAGACTATAGAATACTATAGAATAGACTAGACTAAATAAAGATGCTTTCTAAAATGTCCAAAACAGGTAAAGGATGGATGGAGGTCATGTGTTGTAGGTTTCTTTGAAAAGGTCAGTTTTGTGAAAAAGGGTTGTCAACATTTGGAGGGAGAGAGCTCCAGAGAGTTGTGGCTGCATTGGCGAAAGCTTTGTCCTTCACTGGGCTGTACTGTACTTGCATCTTAGTGAAATAAACAAAGATATTTGCAACTTTTAACTCCCAAGTCACCACGAATACAATATTACTATACAGTGTCCCACTTCACTTTACACTGACATGTAAAATCTACTGGGACTCATAAATTCACAAATCAATGTCTACTAAGAGTGTGTGTTTTTTTAGTTTAGCTTGTTTAGTGTTACTAATCAATATTCCTTATTTCGGTTGAGTAGTGTTCTGCTTCTTTGTCTTGAATCATATTTTGGATGTTATAAGAATGTCTGTCCATGTCCAGTGTCCTGTGTATATCAGTGTTCTTATTTCCTACATTGATTATCAACCAATAAAACAAATATTGATTGGTACATCAGATATCAGCTTATTCTGCCCTCAATATGAGTTTCAGCTTAGACCCCAAAAATCCCATATTGGTTGCACTCTTTTAGGGAGATGCTCGTATGAAGGACATTAACATTTTGGTGTTAGGGTTGATGAGTATTTATAGGAGATGGAGAGGATCTGAATTTGACCAACACATTTTTTCAGACTAAAAATAAACTTGATGCTCAGTTGATCTTCCTCAAGAGAAATAAGCTGCTTATTCATAAATTATGCAAAATTGTAAATTCAAAAGTACATTCAAAAGCTCAAAAAACCCCACAATAAATAAATTATCTGAAAATGGAAAGAAGAAAAAAATTCAGGCCTCAAACGGTAAAAAACCTGAACTGATGATGGACATAAATCATCTATGTATATGAAGCAGATCCAATAACATTTGTATATTCTAAACAGTAGCATGGCTAAATCTGTTTCAATGTAAATTGAATTAAATGCACAATAATTATCGTAATGAAATATCTTCTTAGACTCCATGTTTAAGAGTCTACTCAAAAAAACAATTATGAATACCGCTACAAATACTGATTAAACCTGACAAATTCTATTTCACAGTGTGAGTGGTTCAGAGTACAGCTGTAGGACATATAGTTTACTCAAACACGTCTGTCACTGGAAGGGTTTCCATCTGCAGCTGCCCCTGACAGGAGACAAGATCAGCAACCTGTCGTCTTCTCTTTCATTCTACTGACAATTCTTCCAAAACACCTTTATGTGTTCATGAGCAAAAAGAAAAGTCCAACATGCTGACATGCAGATAAATGACTGTCTGCATTTGTGAATGGGACACACCACTAATATGTGTTTTTTTAAGATTATCTGTGGAGCTTCAGTTTGATTTATGTATGGCACATATTTAACACTTTCTGGCAGACTAACACTGTCACATCCAACTTGATGTTGATGTGTCATTTATAAATTAAGAAATTAAGAAATAAATGAGATTGATGTTTCCGTCAGGCAGATACAGTATAAAATTCTGATTAAAATGGTGTACTGGAATAATTATGGGTTTAAGACATGCCACTAAAAGCAGTCAGTGATAAATCATGATTAATTTTACGGCATCATATAGAATGAATGACTCAAAATCAATGACTGATCACATTTACCATGTTTTTACAAATATCTCCACCACATACCAGCAGCAGCTGTGAGTTTTATTGGAGGTGAGGTTTTATGTTCTCTTTGTTCACATCTAATTATTTTTCTCCCCATGGCTCATGTTAGGCCAAACGACTGAAAAGAAGAGAGCAGTTTGCCAAAGAGGGACTGACATGGCAGAAGATCGTCCATTTCTGCAGTGAGCACCAGGACAAAGTGAAGCAGCAAGCTGCCAGTCAGGACCTGAAGAGCCTCCTTCATGCGGCCAAACAGATAGGTAATGAACTCCTGAGACTCTGGTCCAGCATCATGTTTGACTGTCTATTTTTATGGGTTTGAATTCTGCTAAAGGATGACAGAATACCGTTTTCTTGAAGTGACTCTGATTGTCCGACTAGTCATGGAAATGGTTTCACTTTCAAAGCTTGAAAAGACAGAGAGGCTGGTTGAATTATATGTCCCAGATTGGTTCCTCAGTGTCTTGGTAATGTGCCACTGTATGGAAAGTTGCTGGGATGCAAAGTTGCAAGAGTTAGTCTCATTCGCAGTACAAGAAGCAAATGCATCTCTCAGACACTCATAGGCTGGAAGGAATAGTGAGACTGTGGGGGATTGTTCAGGTAGGCCAGTGTGAAACAAGGCAAGTCCTAAAGAAAGACAGAAGCTGATAGTGGAGCAGATACTTGGGGAAGAGGAGGCCGTTAGGTTTAGACTCCCGCTGGGGGCAATTACAAGTTGCTATCATCACCCTAGAACCTGAAACGCTGGGTAATAGAGGAGGCTTCATGTCCACTGTGTGGAGACAGCAACATAAAAGCATATTCTGTCAGGTAATGTTGGTTCATCCCAAGGACATTATTCTTTGATACATGAGGTGTTTAAAAGCTTAGAGAGTTAGCAAAATTCAGTGGAGAAAACGACAATTTTTTTAGTTACTTTTCACAAAACTCAAGCTTTAAATCTTAAGCATATTTCACTCTAATTAACTAGAGTAAAATCTAATTGACTAATCCTGGGGTTTATTGGATGAAGTCCTTTGTATAAATTTGGATACATGTGGACACCATAAATAAGACAAAAACATGCCGTATTCAGAATATTGAATTAACAAGTCTGACTCTGTACACTGCAAAAGCTGAGTCTAGGTAAGTGTTTATAGCTCATTTTTAGTCAAAATTAGTGATGTTTGATACGGCTGATTTCCCTACTGATCCAGTACAGAGTAAACTTCAGGCTAGTACTGGTGATACCAATTGGTTTGGTTGTAAATAATAAAATATATTGTAGAGATATAATGTGACATTTTCCCCATCTTTTCTAGCATATATTTTTCAAATATTACCATGGCTTTTTTATTTCAATTGCTCAAAATAATCAAACAACATTTTTTCTATGTAATCCACTTGATGATATCAGTTCTTTAGGGAACTTTACCAGGATAAATCAAGGAGCTGAAATAGCTCCACACAAGACTTTAACTTTTGATCAGACTTTTTCACTTTAATTGTTTTTTGAATAAATTGCTCTCTCAGATTCATTTTGTTCCCCCTCCCATTTCTTCTTTTTGCATTTTAAAATTCTTCATTGAAACTTTCTAAGATACAAGAGTGCAAAATGTTAACTTGTGCAATTTTACAACTGGTCTTCAGACTCTGATCAGGAGTGTATTTGAGGTCCATTAAGAAAGCAGAGAGAAATGGGTTTGCAAATCAATTGCAAATGTTTCCCAACTAATGAAAACATCCAGAGAAACTCCAGAGACTCTAACAGGTGTTTGCTGTAATCCCTCCTTTATGACTTCAGGTGTTAGCTGAACTTCACGAGTCAATTACGGAGCACTCCCATGAAAGCTTGTGATAATTTTGATGTGGTTTGCTCCTCTCACCAATTGTGCTCGTTTGCTCTTTTCTCTTGCCACTCGAGAATAGCTATTTGTTGATGCTTTATGTATCGAACCTGCCCTCTCTCAGTGCAACTGCATCTGAATGAAAAGTTAGAAGGTAGTGCTCGCTGCGGAGGATGAAAGCAGCTATTCTGCTCGTGTGTTTTCAGCAGCCAGTCTGCTGCTTTTAGACCATTTTAATTGGTATAAATCCTTTTCATCTGTTTTTACTCCTCTGCCTCTCCACCCTTCTTTACTCTCTGCCCCCTCTGTCCCTCCAACATTTTACCTCTAATTGGACAATTACTCTGGATTCCTTTCTGTTAGTTGCCGCAGTGGCAAAGTGGGAATTGTTTGGAGTATTATTTGAATGAAGTGCAGGGACCATAAACATTGAACTATTGAGAGAACAAGCTGCTGATTCTTCCCTGAGGCGATGGATGTTGATACCACAGTGTTTTTAAAAAGATTATTGTTTCAGTCGTCCTCATTATAAAATGAAAGATTACCATGCCATCAGTACACTTTTAGTTATATTTGCTCATTTGTGCCAGAGTCAGGTGGGTCAGGACACTGACTTAATCCATAAATTTTGGCTTAAACACTGGGTTTTAAATACTTCAAATGTGGTCCCCTGATATTTGGCATTTGGTCGATTCTGTAGATCAGCATTTTAATTTGTTTTACAGATTGCCTATCAAATTCTCTCACACTATTTTCTCACTGCCCCTTGACGAAGACTACAGGCAGCAGTTGTTCCTGATTGTAGTGTTTAAGTTATGGTCGGAACCTTCAAAAGCATTTTACTTACCTTTACTCTCTGAGGCTGGGCAATTCATTGCAAATGAGAGTAATTCCCAACATGACCTGCTCTAATGTTCTGATCGCAAACAGTGTTATATATATGTATTTTTTTACCTTAAATGTGTCACAATATCAGATGTGTTTTGCTGTAGATGTTTTCTGCTCTACACTAGCGTTACTTGACCTTGCTCAACCAAACAAACAAATTGTTGAAAATTACCTTTGCAAGAGCAACAATCTCAGTGGTGAAAAGTGGCAAAAAAAGGCAAGACATAGTAATAATAATACGTTCAATGTGTCAAAAATAGTCAAAAAGCAGCAAAAATGGGTGAAAAGAGGTGAAAATTGGGGGGAAAAAACCTTGAGAAAGGGTCAGGAAGTAGCAAAACTTTACAGATGCCTAATGTTCCTGTTTAAAATATAATTTCTTTATTGGTCTTGTGTAATATTCTAATTTTGGGTTTTCATCATAGAAAAGCTATAATCATCAACATTTCATGGGATAATGGGTTGAAATAATTCACTTTATGGAAAATGAGTCTAGATAATATCTTGGTTTCACTTTTTGAAATGAGTGACTAAGAGTGTTTAACTTTTTTTTGCGATATTCAAAATTTTAGATGTTATTGTACATGTAAACTGGGTTTATTTTGTGGATTTCTTTTCTTTTTACAAAACTCTGACTTTTCACCCTCATGTATGTGATTTTCTCATTCGAAACGAGAAAAAAATATACAAAAATATCATTCCCTTCAATGTAGCAATTGATATCAACAACACTTTAGTACAATAAATTGCAGTTGCAATTTAGGGAGAAATGATTGCAATTATATTATTTTTTGCAAATTGTTGAGCCCTATTACTCTCCCAAGAGTCTCAAATAAAAAAGTGTGCATCTCCGTTGGTCTGTTCACAAACAAGTTTGTAATTTGCATAAAGTAATATGTCTTAAATGCCAGCAGCTATCTTTTTGTCATTTTACCATATCCTGCTGAGGTGGGATGCAATGCTAGAGTACTGAAAACTAATTTGAAAATAATTATTTGACCAATGAGAAATCAGTATCATACTTTGGTTGCTGACCTTTCAGGAATGAACGCCTTTTTTACGGCACAATACTTTACCTCTAAACCAATCAAAGATAAGATAATCACAATAAAACAGGATGAAACGAAAAAATGAAGCATCTAGATGTAGAAAACTTTGCCCACAGAGAACAGCAGGAGCCGCTCCCTCTCTGCCCCTCACCTCCTCCTCCTCCTCCTCCTCACAGGCTGAGCTCGTTGGTTTTGTTGCAGATATTTCAGGTGTAGCATTTTAATTTGACTCTTTCAAAACAGTAAGAAATGATACTTTCTGATTTATAACTAACTTTGGTAGTACTTTGGTTCAACCATTAACCCGTTTTTAAATTCTGAGAAAATGCGGAGAAGCTCCCAATGTTTCCTTGCATTGGCCAATGAGATGTTTGTATTAGCTGGTTCAACTTAAACACCTATATGTAGAGCCCTGTTAGAGCCTGGCATGTAACAACGATCCAAAATGTCACAACCGGAAATGTAATTTAAAAAAATGAAGTAAAACCCCAAATGTAATACCCAGTATCCCAAGTTGTTACATTTTCGGTTTAGCATCCATTCGTTATTGATCAGTTATAATGTTTTGGGTTTTATTACAGCTTTATAAGACATTTCAGGCTCAGTACTTTTGTCACCTTACAGACCAGTTATTACATTCTGGGTCATTTTTATATATTTGGCTGAGCAAGACCTAAGTGATTCTGTGCACTTTGTTTTTTCTGTAGTCTGAGACAGCAAGTTGATATCAGTCACAAAGTAACAGACACGCTAAGAAACACACAAAATTGGCTCCACTTCCCTCAGTCATGTGGACAGCAGTAGAAAGGCAGCTGCTGTCAATTTTGCAAGTTTGTAGCCATCCTCTGGCTAATGATAGTGATCAACCTGCTGATTTCAATTTTAGATCACAAGTAAATGATCATTATTCCTGCAAAACAAGCTCTATTTTCTCAAGATGAGTAGACCGAGATCTTGAGAAAACATCGAAAATTGACTCTTTATCTATCTAGAAAGAACTCAGAAAATAAAACATATTCAGTTATGACCTTTTTGGGCTTCCATACCCATGTATGAGTGTAAATATATGAAAGTTGCCAAGCACATTTTCTTCCAAATTCCAAAAAGCTGATTTCAAAGTTATACCCAGTGTTGCTTTTACTGTCCCTTTGTTCAGAGGAAAGTTTGAGGTTGGGTCTTTCTTGGGCCTCATATCCAGTATTCCTCTGGTAGCAGTGATGATGAATCATGGCGCAAATGTGCTGAGATATTGTGTTTTGTTTTCCAGTGGGGACTGAACAGGGTCAGGAGGCCATAGAAAGTGCTGCCGTCTTTCTGTTTGAGACCTTTCACAACAAAGACCATGTGGGCACCGAGGAGACCCGAGCCATTAAACAGATGTTTGGCCCTTTCCCGTCGTCTGCGGCTGAGGCCTCCTGCTCCTCCGTGGCTCGTCTGGTTGCTCCGCTTGGAGACTCCCGCGTGGAGGATTTCATCCAGACCCAGAGCTCCCGCCACAACTCACAGCGAGGCTCCTCTTTTGGACGTAACATCGCCTTCTCGTACGAATGCTACACACTGGATCCTCTGGAGGAGCTGCCCTACTCTGGCCTCAACGAGGAGGACATGAACCTGGACTTCATCAACTTCCTCAACAACCAGCAGAGCGGGAGAAAGAGTGCTGCAGAGGGAGAGAGCTCTGGCTCAGGAAGATCTCCGAGCTCTGGGGATGGATCCATCCTAAGAACAGAGGTGGAGAAGTACCTGAATGGAGGGAACATGATTTCCTCCAGTCCAGAGGAGCTGTGCACCTCCCTGTTTGAAATGCTGGCCTCTCACAGGAGTGATGACGAGCTTCAGAATGAGGTTTGTGTGGATGAGTAATACCAGGTCTGTGTTATGAATGTCTGTGATTAATTGCCCTCTCAAACAGGTGAAAATAAATAAGTGTGGCCCACATCCTATTTTATTTATGGAAGTTAACTAATATGAGCTCAATCAAATCCTGAGACAGAATCTTCAGGACTTAGCACAGAAATTAGAGTTTCACTGATTTAGACTCTGCAACATGACACAATTATGACCCATTGGTTGTTCGTAAATCTCAGCACAATTCCTTCCTTTTCTAGGTTTTTACATTGCAATGAGCTTTACTGTAGGTTTTCTTTGGCCTGACATCAACAGTTTCAGTCAGACTAACTCAGAGGGACTGTGTGGAGAATCTGTTTGAAGTGGATTGCAGCGATTCCTTCAAACAGAGGAGTTGAGCAAACTGTTGTGATGACATGACTCAAATATCTAATTCAAGACAAATGAATGGAGGGTAGATCTTCAATTTAACTCTACATTACTTCATAAGCTAAACTTCATCAGCTAGCATGGCATTGTCATAGAGACTTGGATGTCTTAAGGTATTAACTTTATTTTCCTTTTTTACTGTGGCCCGAACATCCTTTGGGTGAAATGTGATCAGCCCAGGGAAAAAATAATAGTTGTAGTAAAATAAAGTAATTTTTCTCTTTCAGATCCTTTAATAATTTTGATTATGACATAATGATAAAAGAAGGTGCTAGCCTTATTTTATTGTTTGTCTGTCTTCATGTGAATGGAGAAATAGAAATTAAAGTATCTAAAGGAACAAATAATGATTCAGACCTGGTGATGAATTATAAAGACCACCCTGAGCTCGAGTGTAGGAAGTAGAAGCCAGCTCATAGGGTTTCTATGATATAAAATTTGATGTAGCGCTGATGTTTTATTTTATAGCTATGTGCTTCTATTGATTCTGTAACCTTGACCTTAAGCAACAGGCCTTTTGGATTCGATCCAGATGCTGAATTTATGATGCCCTTGGCCTTTAGCTCTGCACTTTTTGAGGCCTTTTTAACTTACTGCATAACTATGACCGGAGAAGGTCAAAGCTGTGGAAGAACAACATTTTAGAAATATTAAAAAGTCACTATTTACCCAAATATAATAAATGTTTACCTCTCAGACAACAGTCCTAGAAAGGCTGTCCACTTCCACTTACAACTGGTTTGTCAGTGATCTTTGAAGTTATTCTGTTGCAGCTGATTAAAACTTTGTCTTGTTAGCCTTTAGTTTACACAGTCAGTGTCTTATATAGTGTATAGGTACTTAAGAAACATTGCTCAGAACGAAAGCTTACTCTATTTTTCCTCCTATTGAGGAGAGAGTGTGCTTTATGTCCAAACTACTATTTCTGCATCCAGGGCAAACGCAAAATTTAACCATCTTAATAAACTGTCAAATTACATGTAATACACTGGGAAAAACACAACAAACATGACCTAAAACGTCTCCTCAAACTCACTACCACCATGTTGGTTAAAAAAAAGCGTTTTCAACAGCTATACTGAAAATAGATAGGTCTTCCTATATATTTGTGCCTTGTGTTACATATAAAATTAATGGCTAACTGTCTTTTACAGCCACTGTTACACAATGTTTAGTGTTAATTTTAACATAAGTGACCAGCAATATGCTTTTTAAGAGTAAAGGCCTTTGCACAGTGAGTCTGTTTTTTGAGCACATTTAAGCCAAATAATCAGGTTCAGCTCACTTTTAACTTTAACTGAAGTGTGTAGTGAACATAACGTAACTGTGGAGCAGATGGAGTGAAATTCTTACTGTTTACTTAGTGTCAATAGTATTTGTGTTTGAGAAGTTATGAGTGTGTTGTGTTCAAACTCTCCATTAATCAGGACAACAGTTCAACTACTTGATGACGTATTATTGTACTAACATTATAATAACCAGAAGCTGAAACAGTCAGTGGCTCAACCTCTTGTTCCATTGTGAAAAACACAATCTGAATGAGCTGATGTCTGCTAACTCACTCCAGAAACTGAGCTGGATATATTTTAACATCACATTAGTTTGGACTCTCCCTCTCCACTCAGCTCATCATATGTGAAAAGTGCAGCAAGGATCTTTACGCTGTCAGGTAGCTCCCTATAGCTCACCTCAGTCACAATAAAACAGAAAACTGGAGGAAACTGAACAGAGTCGCTGAACTTTGTGGGTGCATTTATGCTTGAGCATCACTGAGGCCTTTACTGTGTCATTTAAACCTTAAGAAAGATTGAAAGCAGTTGGAAATTATACACTATTCTTGGTGCTTTGTGAGGTCACCCTCTGAGTCTTTTTTCAAACTTTATGATTATAATTTGTGCAACTAAATATAAGCCTGTAAGCCAGGGAGTCTGCAGAACAACAGCATTCTCCTCTTCTCTTCTTGGTTCTCTGAAATGTGAAATCGCAGAAAAATTCCTGACAGGTAACTATGGGTTCAGGTATTTCCCAGGTAGCCGTAGATTTGAACACTGAGCAGGTTTAACAGACATATCCACCGCCTCTGTTATGATCCTCCTCCACATTTTGCTGAGTGAAGAAAACAGAGAGGTAATAGAGAATAAATAGCAGGATCAGAGAGTTCACTGTTGGCCTCTGTAATGTCTCACCGTGTTACAACCTCCAGGAGATATTTCCCATCCCCTACGTTTACTTATACATCAGGAAAGTGCTCCATCATTCTGTCCCCCATCATTTTCACCCCCTTCCATCCTCTGCCTCCCTCACACTCTGGGGCTTTTAAATCGTCCACTCTCTCTCCACCTCTCCCTACCTCTCTCTCTCTCTCCCTACCTGTCCTGTGAATCGGCTCCACCACAGTATCAGGGTTGTACAACTTCAGCTGGTTCCAGTTTGCTTCAGATGTTTCTCACGTTGCTGACATTTGGAGGCGAACTCTCCCACTGACATCTTTAGATGTAGAATGCCCGGCAGTGTGTGTGTTTATGCAAGTGTGTGTGTGTCCTGAAAGAAAGGAAGAAAAGAGCGAGCGCACCTGCAGACTTCTCATGCATCTACCTCTGTGTGACTCCAGAGTCAGCGTTAAAGTTCAGAGGCTCTGCTCTCAGTGCCATTAAATCTAACAATGAAGGGAACCTGCTTCTTATTATTCTCCTCGCTGACCCTCCGCTGCTGACATTTTGTTGAAGGAGCTGAGCGGAGGTGGGAGAAGGGGTAGGTTAGGGGTTGTATATGTACACTCTGGTTGTTCATGAAGGCCATTTGAGCCCCCTCTATGTAACACTGAATATAGATTGCACTGGCTTATAGGGCTGAACGATTTGCATAAATAATCTAATTACAATTATTTTTCCCTATGTTGCGATTGCGATTCATGGTGCAATTATTTTTGGGTCCCACATGACATTAATTACAGCATGACACCATCCCATGTCATTTTTGTTATGCTACTCATAACTACTTTTGCCCATTTCTGTCACTTTTCACTCTTTTTTGACACTTTTGGACCATTTTTTGCCACTTTCTGACTACTTTCTGATTCTCCCCCCAATTTTCTTGCCAATTTTTCTTACTTTTTGATCAGAATTGCCACTTTGAGCTAACTTTTATCACTACTTTTTTCTGGTTTTGCCACTTGAAATGTTGCTTTTGTGAAGGCAGTTTTCAATAAGCCGTCTTATTGGTTGAGCACGGTTAAGTAACACTGGCGTAGAGCATAAAGCATCTCATATAAAGACTGTATCTTGTATACTGACACATTTCAGAGTCACACTGAGCACACACTCAACATAACTACGGATAAATGCATTATCTCGTCACTTTGTATCCTAGGAAAAAGATGTCTTCAACAAAGAAAAGTAGTGTTGAAAAAAATTCCATTTGCCTCCAGAGCAACTGCATATCTTGACAAGAATCATGTCCTCGTGGGTGAAGGTGTTCATGGGAAATGGAGTCTTTAACCCAGAAACACTCTTTTCTTGATATTCCTCACAGGGCCTTTAATGTACAGTCTTGATTATATTCATCTTCAGATATTTGAGTCATATTACATTTTTAAAGGATGACTCCTTGTCACATCCAGCCTCCCTCAGTGGTGACTTAGTTCAAACATTTCTTTAGTTATTGCTTTTACCGTCTGAAAACAGAGCAGTAAAGGCTGAATATTTAAACACAAATTAAAGAGGTCACAGGTATTTACACTCCTGACCTGTAGCTATACACATGTGGACTTATTACACATTTAATGCTTTAAAGGTGGACTCGCCTTCAGGGTGGTGGACTGAACAGAATCCATCTGAAGGTGAAACTCTGCCTCTCAGTCCCAGACGAGCCCACGCCTAATCAGTCAGCTCCAAGGACAGCATTCATGAGTTCATAAAAAAAACTACTTTGAGCTTGAGAAACCTTCCCTGCCACAGCCACCGCCACTGTACCGCACACTCAGCTGTAATAAACCCAGACAGTCACAGGGACCCATGGAAATTTAGAACAGATATAAAAGAGACCACCGAGGGAAACAAAGATAACCTCAATAAAGACAACGCCTGACCTGACATCAAAGTGCGTCTGTTGTTTTAGTCCCCTGCTGTGCAGACTATTGCCTTCCCCGGAGAGGACGCACTGAAAGAGCAGGCCGCCATGTCTCCATCGTGAGAGGAGTGAGAGACAATACGGCATTGTTATTCCATCTTCAAAACACAAACCCTTCAGGTCCTTGGGTCCACTATTTTCCAATTACAAAGCACAAACTTTATCATCCCCTCCACTTCTGTCACACAATCAAATTGATGAGTGTCTGTGCAGCTCTGTCTACGCTCTGCTTTTAATTGTGTGCTACTCCTACTCTGCTGTGCACAGGATTTCTTGTTGTTGTTGTTGTTTTTCTGTCACTTACTAAGTGCCAGGTGGTTGTGTTTGGGAGGCTAAGCGGCGGAGCATATTCTGTACCAGGCGGATGGTAATTACCAGGTGCTCAGCCTTGGCAGTAGCAGCATGTTTGGGGGTGCTGGTGAGCCATAGGATGTGTATACATGTATGGATGTGTGTGTGTGTGTGTGTGTGTGTGTGTGTGTGTGTCTGTGTGTGTCTGTGTGTGTCTGTGTGTCTGTGTGTCTGTGCGTGCGCTCCTGCTGTAGATGACTGTATTTTTGGCTCATGGGGTTGATTTTTCACCCTCTCTCCTCTCCAGCTGTTCGAGCTGCTGGGCCCTGAGGGGTTAGAGATGATCTCAACTCTGCTCCAGTGCAGGGCCGCCATCGTCGACTCCCTCCTCGCCATCCCACCTGACAGGACTGGCTACCAATCAGGTGAGAGTGCCCCATGGCAACCAGGTCATCTCCATGGTAACAAACTCCACATACATTGACTTTTCCAAGCAGACATGAATACAACATGTTGCATAGAAGTTGATAGAACAGGCCATACGCTCCGATTGCTTGTGTTTGCATCCATTTCAGTGCAACAGATGTACAATCATTTTGACACTATAGAACAGATGTTATATTTGGTGATTATATCTTTCCTCTCTGACTTCTCAGTCACCAGTTACCTATCTTTCCAATCAGAGTGGTTCATATTCCACACAACAGTGGTTTCAAGTGCAGAGCTCCATTTGAGCTTTTGCCTTTTGAGGTTTGTGTTCACAATGATATAGAAAAGACTAGAAAAAAAACTTAAGATCTTTTCACACCTTAACCGGTACAAACAACAACTGTCTTTAAAAAATAAACAAAAAAGAATTGTTGACATCGTGCCTTGAGCAACCATGTAATAACACCATGATGATACCTCATCAGGAGTTGGTTCACAGTAGGGGTGATCCCGACAGGATACTGCATTTACTTCTGCAGCATCAAAGGTTTGGTTTTGACCCATGAGATCCACACAAGAGAATGTATGTGGCTTTTATCCTTTTTTTCATTCTGCACAGTCTGTTGGCGTCAGTTCCCGAACTGCACAGGGCAGTGTGTTGCAAACACCAGTCTATTAGAGCACTTGAATACAGCTCCCGCAGCTCCCTCAGCTCTTCTCTGATTGGCCCGCTACTTTTGAGCCTGGTGGAGACGTTTGTCACTGGATCTTAGCAAGATGGATCTGTAGGATTTCAGAAAATGAAACGGGCAAATGAATCTGCTCTGCAAGGTTATGTCAGATCCAGATGACAATAACGGCTGAGACATTGATCTCTTGTCCCAGATCCGTCTTTTGATATCAAACCCAAATGTTTTTAGTCAACAGTAAAAATAAAGAAAGTGGCCTCATTGTTGCAAAACTTTTGTTTTTTTTGAGCTTTGAGAATTGACCCACCAGAATCAAGCAATTAAAGCAGCCAGGTATAAAGACACGTATCTTTTTTACTGTGGTGTGCTCTCAACTTTTTAAAATTCTGCTACTTGTGGAACTGGTTGAATTTCAGCAAAACACAGTGAACAGGGGTTGAAGAGAAAGCTCTGTAGGTTTTAGCTGTCACTCATACACTGTAGTTTTTAAGTATTGTTTTATTGTCCGACATCCGTTTTTTATATATCAGCTTTTTGGGGTGAAGCACAAAATGTTATATTGCATCTAAGCATCTCTGCAGATAATCCAGGTTTTGCTGAGGCTTTGATTCCAGCAGTCCAAAATGGAGCTGTCAAGTATGTTTATGTCTTCAGATCTGTCTGATGTTTTAATGCTGTAATCAGTATTCATCCTTCACATCTGAAAAAGCAGGAGGCTGACTCTCTGTCCCCTCTGCTCTGGATTTAGATAAGGACCGTCTTTATTCTGTCTGTGATCAGTGTTTATGATGAGTCAGATTACTAATGTACAAATAACAAAGACCATGCTCAAGGGGCTGAAAGCATCTGATAAAATCACTGATTTTTAATAATGATGCCAATCGGCGTTTATTTTAATCTCACTCAGAATGAAGAAAATTAAATTCTGCTGCCAATTTTCTCCCAGTTAAGAGCCAGAAAACCCCATCCTGTCTCTATTAGAGCAATTTCATCTGTAATCTGCTTTTGTGTTATCAACTGGCTTTTTTCTGGAGACCGTTTCTCTCTTCTGTCGCTGCGATAAAAGCAGCAGGCCAGAATTTTGATTAACAAAGTATTTCCCTATCTTAACGATCTAATTTTCAAATTTAGTGATGAAATAACATTTATCACCCCTGTTACCTTTCTTTGTTTTCTTTCAGGGAATATAAATCTTCAAATACTAATAAAGCATGAAACACAAACAAATTATCTCTTTAAATATTGAAGATTAAATTTATTTTTGTCAGTTGATGCATACTTTAGTTGGAGCCTAAGACCATATAAATTGTTGAATCAAAGCAATGCTAAACGAAAGACAAATCAAAATCAAGGATAGACCGATGTACAGTTGTTATCATACCCTGGCAGAATTTAGGATTTCTTGACCATTTTTCAGTGAATGAAAGCACAAAAACTTTTCTTTCATTCATGGTTTGTGGTTGGGTGAAGACATTTATTAACAAACAACTCTTTTGAAATCATAATGACAACAGAAACTACCAAAATGATCCTGATCAAAAGTTTACATACCCTGGGGATTTTGGCTAGATAAAATGCACACAAATACATTACACAAATCAATTTGCTTGCTATCTGTGTGTGTATAAAAGGAGTTTCTGAGCTCCTGACAGACGCTTGCATCTTTCACCCAGTGCTGCACTGATGTTTCTAGGTTCTGAGTCATGGGAAAAGCAACAGAACTGTGGAAAAAGGTATTCACACAATATAAAACAGGAGATATAAAGAGAAAGGAAAGAGATATAAAAAGATATCCAAGGAATTGAGGAGTATAGATCTTCGGCTGAGGGTGATTGAAAAAAAACTGGAATTGGCATCAGCTTGAAAAACCCATATTGGTCGATCCCTAATCAAATTGTGTGATAAAAATCTTCAATCATTCACATATTTGTTAAATATTTTGGTTATTTTTCTTAAAGTTATGGGAATAAAGATCCCTCATGGTTGTGGATTTGGACATATTTCCCAAATTCCTGCTGGTTTTCTTCCATTATGGTTTTCTACACCAGGTGATGTGGATTGCCATATACATATATATCTCGTTGTAAAAGTCTCAGCGAGCAGCTTGACTGCAAATCACTCTTGATGTACTGGTGTGTCCCTGCTCATGGTTTCTACATGCCGGTGTATCAGCTCAATGCACTGAAAGCCCATTATCTAAAGATTGGCCTGACACTTCAACTCAATCCTTCATTATTTCTTTCACGTCTTTTATGCCATCTACCAGGAATGATGAGGACTGAACTAAAGCCTCCCTAGTGGGCACACACTTTTCTTCTATCCCCGCTGTTATACTTCTCATGAATAAGAGGAACGATAGGATATCATGCCTTCTGAATGGAGCAAAAAGAATGAGAAGGTGTTGCTGGTGCCTAAACAAGAACAGATTCTGTTTTGGAAACAGCTTACACTGGTTTTTGCTGTTGTTATCTGGCTCTCCTTGCAGCTTTAAGTCGAGATCATTGATTTTGCATGAGATGGTATTTCAGGAGGCATGTTAGTGAGCTGTACAACATCAGCCCCGTCTATTGATGTACCTTTTTCCTGTTTTTACTGCAAACGCCATCCTCCGTCCTGAGCCAGCATTGTCTTGTTTCCTTTGTCCTGAGGTGGTAGTCTCCTCTTCTTGTTTCCTCCCCTTTAATGTGAGAGAGGAGCTGAACAGTAAGTGGTTGGAGATATTGGAGGAAAGATAAGGATGGATCATTTCTCATTGCCAGAGCTGTCCTCTGATCCATATGCAAGGTAGACATCAAAGAGTGGCTGAAGATAAGAAGAGTGAGCTCCTGCTCTGTCAGAATAATCCCTGCAACTATCTCAAATCACACGCACTCATCCTTTAGACTTTTAGGAGTGATTTAAAATTTACGAGCCCTAAATATAGATTTTAATTCTGGGTTTGAAATGGTACATGAACTAATTAATACAGGCATGTTGGTCTGTTCATCCAATTAGCTGCTTAAATCATTGATGTGAGTGCATATTAAAGAGTCAACTGAACCATTTTGAGCCCCAACAAAAGAGCCAGTCCTGATGTGCTTAATTAAATTAAATTAAATCTTTTACTAATAAGTAATCTTTCACATACATGAATCAAGTCTTGCAGTGATGGATTTTACACATTTGAATCATTCTAAGATAGAACTGGAGAATCTCTCAAGTGCTATCACTCATAATACTTTCATCTTATATACGTGCTGATTGAGTTTTCTTACACAGTGGGGGAATTTAGTGTTATTTATTTCAGCAGGTCCCTCTTTAAGGAAGCACTTAGATATGTAAATTTAAAAGTAGACATTTAATTGGCTTGACCAGTTTATACCAAGGGGAGGAAGCAAAATTAAAAGACATGAATTAATGACATGATTGTCCACAGTTAACATAAATTGAATCCCTCCTTCAAATATATTATAAGGAATATGAATAATACATGTTAATGTAATAATTAAAAAAACAGTGTCATATAGTATAATAGGAAAGGATACAACACTCTGGGACATCATTTGGCACTGTGGTTATATCTCATCTATGCTTTGATTGTGGGTAGGTAAACTTTAAAGCCACACAACAAATGTATTAACGTATTATTTATTAATTGAACGCATATTCGTGTAAATGTATTGCAATGTGCATGCATTTAATTGTACCAGAATTTGGTGGCATAGGAAGGGAATTGCCTCAATCCAATATCAACGTGTTGACTTTGACAGCTCAATTGAAACTTGCTCTAAGTTTTACAGTGTCTTTTAGTAGATCACCAAATTCAGAGAAAAAAAAATCTTTCACTGGTGATTCTGAGAGAAGTATTTTTGGATGTGAGAAAATACACAAGAGCAGACACAAGAATCCTGCTGAGCAAAACTGAACAAACTTACACTGATGTATTAGGTGGCTCTGAAAGCCTCTGCCCAAAATTCAGGACCAGTGCTGGCAGTTTCTTTGGATGTTGAGAAAAAAAAATTCAGCCTGCCAGATGTTGGTAAATATACAAAAACTAAACACAAAATTCTTTCTCACTGCAAAAATCCTCTGACCTGGCAGAATTAATGGTCTGATGGAGAAGACTGATTTTTATACAGAGTCAATAACAGTTTCTGTATTAAAGTACAAATTTTTGGCTCAACTTCAAACCAATGCATTGAAAAATTGTCAAGTCACATTTGAAATGCTGTATGTTTCATTTTGAACAAAAGAAACCAGCCCAAAGTGGTGGTTTACACTCTTACTCTGCTTCAAACATCAGCTGATGTTTTTCCCATTGTAGAAAACTTCTGATCATCGTTAAAAAATTTCACTTGCCAGACAGCTTTGAGATTAGTGTTGCCTTGACGACTGAGGGTTAAAAAAGGCTGATTAAATTTTCCACTATTTGCATGCCATCAGGAAGAGTGGGATTTAGTGGGGATGCCTGTCTCTTGCTGATTAGCTTTTTAAATTGCCGGTTTGCAGCTTGGCACTTGCATGTTTATCGAGGAACGGATTCTCTCAGAGGCTCCTCTCCACATTTCAATGACTGATAGATGCTGTGGTCTAAGGACGGGGCAGTTTGAAAGACTACACATCCACAGATCTGAGAGGTTTTTAAAAGGAGTTAGAGTCAAACAAAGATACAATCACAATTTCAAAGCTAACCACATTATACATCTTCATCTACTCTTTCTGATCAGTTGTTGTTAAAAAAAGAAGTTGGCTGATTAATTATTTTCCATTTTAAGGCTCTGACTTGCTTCTCTGGTGTGCCCCCCCCCCTCTGGGAGCTTTGCATGAGTTCAGATTTATACGATTTTATGATTCCTCTTATTTTGAGCTTTGCCTGAAACACTTTGTTTAAGCTGCTGTCTCTTTAAGGCTCCAAGCTCCACAAACCCCCTTCTCTCTGATTGGCTGGCCTTCTGGGGGCCTATCAGAGTGTTTTCAGTAGTTTCCCAAAGTCTCAATTTCATAGTAAACACAAAGTTCAACAGAGGAATCTTGTAGCAATAAGAAGCAAAAAACAAACAAAAAAAACAACAACCAGATTTTCTTGTAAGTTTGATGACGAAGAAAAGTACTTTTTAAGTGTTTGGTGAATGGAGGTGGATCAATCATTTCTGATGCATTCCAGGAAGTAGGGAAATTTTTACGTTCTCGGCCAGAAGTCTGACTCTCTTTTCTGCATGTATACATAGATGAGACTCAACAAGTGAGCTATGGTCTTCATTTGACCCCTGTGTACATTTAACTGTAAATGTCAGTGTGAGATTGTTACCTGTTGTTAATGCAGATATCTGTTCATAGAGAGGAACAAATAATCCTCAGATTACTGCTCATGGAAAAGGAGACGTCATTACAGTGGAACGTATCCCTCCTGCTTTTGCTCTCTATACGTACTGTTCTCCCTACAGGTACAAAAACCTACAGAACCTATACAACCTAAACAAAAACATTGAATGAACCCAACCTGCAAACAACAAATAACTTTCCAGCCTGCGTGGTGTAACTTCCTGAAAGCCCTTGGTACAATAACTCCATTACAAAAACCAAAGTGCTAGGACATGATATAAGATGCATGAAAAAGGGTACTGATTGTATTTCCTAACTTTTTTACAACTTTTCGGGGAAACTTCATTTTTTTTGCACTTGAGTCATTTAACTTTTTAACAGCTCTTCTGTCTGTTTACTGCACTGTTGCAGCTCAAGAGAAGGAAAAGCCATCGTCAAAGACAGACCTTTATTTTCTCTTGATCAGCGAGGGGAGTAACCGGAGGTAAAGCACGGCAGGATGCTGACGGCTCTGACCTGGCAGGAAGAGCCTCCCATGGAGTGTTTGTGTTTGTGTGTGCAAATGGCTCTCTCTGGGTCATTAAGCTCATTTCTTTTTCATTTAAGTCTGGTACAGTATGTGAAGAGGTCTCTGTGCAGAAAATGTTTTTCCTCCACACTCGATGTAACTCAAGAGATAGCTCTATCATGAATTTATCAGGAAGACGTCGTGTTTCTTTGACGAGTGATTTAGACATTTTCCTCAGGCTGTGATCAGAAGCGAGGCTTTTTCTCTGTCACTCAACTTCAGACAAGGCTGCTTCTGACAACCTGACATCTACATCATCCTCTTTCCAAACACTTTTCGCAGTGAGGCAATCTTTCTGACAACCTGGAGTACACAGAGTAATTTATGAACTATTAGATGAACACTATTATACAAAGTAAATGTGCTTAAGAGCTGCATATTGGAATTTCTATTATATAAAACACACTGAAAGAAAACAGAATCACAGGGAAAGTTATGGAGCCCATTGCATAGGCTTGGACTTTTCTGGGGCTTAAACTAATGTAATGAAAAAGCAAGGGGTGCATTTTATACTCATACACAACCCAGAGATTGCATAACAAGCCAATATCTGAATTTTAGATGCCTTATTTTAATTTCAGATTTGCTCACAAGCAGTCATTTTACAGTTGGTAAATTGCTTCATTGGGCTGGACAGGATTTAATTGTCAAAAGAAAGAAAAAAGGAAGATCTTGTCATGAATAAGCTCACATAAATGACAGAACTCTCCACTTTGATTTCATCTGAAATGGACTGAAAAAAAAAGGTTAGACATAATTCTTGCTCTTCAGTTGTCACATTTCTTTTCTCGCTCTGGTTTCATGACTTTAGCCACATGATTCCTGCTCACAGTAGGTTTATTGTTTTCTGCAGCTCACCCTCAGTATTTTGGGAAGTTCGTTCATTCATAGATGCCTTTTGCGTTTTTAATTTTAGTTTTTCAACAATCTTATTTTGATAATAACAACAATTTATCTTTTTTTTAAATTTCAGTACGACAGTTTTACCGTTACTGATAAAGTGTTGACTGAAAATTGCTTTTCCTCAAAATCCCATTAAATTAAATTTAAGGGTGACGGTTCCAAATTTGTAAAAACACCACAAAACCATCTCGTCAACAAACAAAATCTATCTTGGCATTGCTCTTGGCCGTGATTATAGCACCATGATCGCTTGTGGAAATGAGAATCCTGAAGATTTGGAGGCAATCACTGCTGCAGACACATAACAAGGTGCAATAGCTCCCAGAGAGAGAAGGAGAGTAAAGGATGGGGAACGGTTTCGACAGAGGAATTGGTGCATGGAGGGTGACAGAGTTAACGGGGCTGGGAGTTGGAGAGGTAATGGGAGGGAGGTGGGGGGGAGAGTGACAGGAAGAGGGGAGCTGCTGGAACGAGGGGGGAGGCCGTGTAGCAGGTAGAGCCGCTAGATGAGATAAAGAAGAAATCATTCAGTCAATCAGGCCCAGCCACGGTGCAATCATCAGATCTCATCTGTTTTCAAGAGCAATTCTGCCTTTTATTGAGCTGTTGTGCCTCAAACAGGGAGGCTGCAAAGGGGAACATTAACCGTTTCAATGCCACATGCACCTGCAGCTGTGGTAATCGGGGTTATAGCTGTGACAGAAATGTCTTTTAACTGAAAACCACAGCTGAAGGAGTGAAGCAGTTTTTTTTGTCCTTTGCATTTTTTCTAGAGCAATAGATTTCTAGTTTTCAAGATCTGCGTGACTAAGAATAATTCAATTTTAAATGAACACGATAGTGCTGGTTATTGCTCCGAGCCTCATGATTCAATTTTATTTTGATCACATAGGCTGTGATACGATTTGGTATTGATTTGGTGTTGATTTTGTTGCTTCAATGTCAATGCAGTAAGAAATAGACATATACAAATCATAAAAGTTCCTGTTAACAACTTCTGAATGTTCATTTTCATGCCTGTAAAATTGTTGGAGCTGGCTTTAAGCGACTGATGTTGCTTGCTTTGGTTGCCATTTCCTCATTGTTTGGTCTATTGCAGCCCCATACAACGCAAACAATGCCCCCACTGGCCACAGGGTGAAATCGATTTTAGAGATTTGCCAAATCAATACTGAATTGGGTGGGGTAATATTGCAATGCATTAATCGATCAATATTTTTACCCACCCCACAACATGATCTTTTCTCTAGGTCCCTCAAAGTCAGGATCATACACGATTTTATGTGGGAAAAAAGTTAGAAACCATTTTTTTCTTAATGTGACTTTCCAAGTATGCTGTAAACTGAGTAAATATTTGTAACAGGAGTGACTGTAAACACTTTATAAAGAGAAACAGAGCTTGTCGTAACAATGTTATAAATATTGCAGTTTGATGGTATACAACTGCCCAGGAGACATTATTGAGTAAGATCTGGCTTTAGCCATGGTTGTCCTGAACCCATGAACTTCATATTCCAGAGGTAATACCAGAGTGAGTGAAATATATTCTAAACTTCAAAATGTGTGTTTTTTTTCCATGTATTGCCACCACCAATATTTTTCCTTTGTTCCCCAGGCTTCAGTTTACACTACATTTTTAAACAGATAATATCGGGGAAAATCAATTTCTCTTTAAATTGGCTTAAATGAATGATTTTCCTGAACCTATAGAGATGTAGGACTTGACTTTGTACAGAAAAATGAAAGCACATCAAGTAAAAATGTGACAGAAGCAGAAAACAGCAAGAAACTGTTTGAGACTCAAAGGGTTATAGTGTACCCTTCAGATATCCTGGTCTTTTTTGACTTAAACAACTGAAACTGTGTGCCACAAAAAACTTTATAACACCTTGTCCGTCTTTTCTTTTGTTTGTCCTACAGATATGACCCGAAAAGTCAGCGGAGAGGTGACGAAGCCCACCTACGGCTGCCAGGTGACCATCCAGTCAGAGCAGGAGAAACAAATGATGAAGATGTACCGCAGAGAGGAAAAGAGAGAGAGGAAGAGAGGCAAAGGAGCAGATGACAGCGATGCATCAGATGCTCCCCTGACCTTTGACCCCAGGGAGATGAGAGCTCTGCGGTAAGAAACTTCTTTATGGTCCTTTTTCTTCATTTGTCTTTGTCTTCTGCCCGGCGATCCTGTCAGTGCTTTTCAAACTGACAAGCTTTAGCTCTGGGGCTTTACCGTGTGTGTTTTATTTTTTTGCCAGATTTTTTTCTGAAAGTTTAATTTCAGAGGAGGAAAAAAAGAGCAGCGATCTGTTTAATTAAAAAGTTAGCATGGCCAAATCCAGCCCAGTGTGAAGGAACAGATTAGCAGAGAGGTAAGCCACTTTAGGACGGAACATAATGCTGCACATCTCTGTCTCTTCCTTTTAATCATCAGCTGCCCAATATTCACTCTACTGCAGAAATATGGGTCTTATGAGGGTTTATGTTCCTCTGTGAGTGACATTGTGCAGATGTTTTTAATGAAACGGCATTAGGCCTCATTCATCAACTGTTCTGAGGAGGAAATTTCTGCTCAACACCATCTGATGAGATTGTGATATTCAGCAAAGTTTTCTTAAGTGGGAGTAATTCTGAGTTGAAAAACACAGTGAGGAACACTCAAGAGCAAATGTGTTTAAGTCCCAGTACAGGAACAAATGCTTATTGTGTTTTCTTCATCCCATCTGTCCTAAACGTGCAGATTTTCAAACTTCCGTTTATTCATATGGTGTATAAATCCTTGAATCTGTCTGTAAACTGATCTGATTCGGTGCCGTGCTCAAGAGCACCTCTCCAGCTATCAGCCCAGTTACCATCCTTGGTTTATCCCTGGCCATGAACCAGCAGTTTTCTGGTTGCCAAGCCAAGTCCCATTGGACTGAGCGACTGTTGCCTCCAAATAACTCCTCAATTTAAGAATTAGTTCTGCAGCCTTTGAAAAAGAAGGTCACAAATCAACCTTTGAACTTTTTTGTTGGAAAAAAGGGAATAAAACCTTGTTGAAACAAATTAAATTGATTTTGGAAAATGTTTTGTGCCTTGACCTCCGTCATCTTTTCCAGTTTCATTATTCTTTGGCTCTTTGTGTTATCCTTACTGTTTTCATGTGTTCTTTTGTCTCTCACAGTGAACATGCCCTGCTGAACGCCCGACGTGAACCTGTGTTCGGTAGAGAGAGAGTGTATGAACGTATTCGATATCCCAATGTCTACGACAGCTATGCAGAGGCAACAAAGTCACCAGCGTTTGTTGGAGGAGCAAGGGTAAGACAGCTATCAGTTTTATTTTTCATAGCGTGTAGTTTTATTTTTACTTTTTTTAAACAGTGAGTTTACAAAAGGGCATGCTCATCAACTTGAGTTTTGTAGGATGACTTTCTCAGACTTTTTCAGTCTTGGCAACCCCTTACACTGAAATGTGGGATCACAAAAATTTCATCAAAATCAAGAATCTTGCATGAAACTGTGGATTTGTTTTTTTCCACTCTCAGTAGGAGAAATTTTGCCGGGAACACATTCTGCCCAGGGCTCCACATTGGCCAGGAGAAGCCCTGCTCCGCTCAGACCAAAGTCTCTTACTTGGGAATCTATTCAAGTGCATGCAAAGTCCAAATTCTGGCGAACGATTTGTCCTTTTCAAACTTCTCCTCGATGTCAGTACTGAACTTATCCTGTTAAATTTTATCCAAGAATGGCAGGGATCCAGATCTCTTAACCTTGTTGTTACGACTAAACAGGCTTTGCTTTACTCCTACTTTGTTTGGTTTTTGCTTGAAGTCGTCTAATATCAGTCTTTTCCTAAAAATAAGGCCTAACTTTGTTTAAAACACAGTCTGTTTGACGAGCAGATCCCAAAACAGTTACAAGAGTTAAATGATTTAAAGTCAAAAAGAGTCCATAGGTGTGTTTTTGATGTGTTTATTTTTAAGAAAGCATGAATGACTGAGGAAAAATTAAACATTTTTTTAAAAACCCAGATGAATGCTTCTTTTGTTGACTTTGAGCGCACCTCTAAGTTTTCAAGTGTGTTTTAAAGCCCAGGATTGTTGTTGTTGAGTCTTTGAGGTCATTTTTAAGGTCTGTGTTTTTCTTCTTTTTCTCGTCTTTGTGACATTCAGATGCTACTTCCCGAGGGAATCCGCAGAGACAACACTAAGATGTATGAAGAGGTGGAGATCCCGCCCAATGAACCCATGCCTATCGGCTTTGAAGAGAAACCTGTCTACATCTCTGAACTGGATGAGGTAGGAGCCGCTCTGTACTTCACTGTTTGTTTGTGTGTGTGTCAGTAGTCTGAGTTTGAATACGTGTGCGTTTGAACACCAGGGTTAGGCCACAGCGTGGTTCTGAAGTGACAGTGACATTTCTGAAGTCAGGACAGGTTGGTCAAAACAAAGAACACTCTGAAGACGCTATACTTCTGGAAAAAACAGATTTTTCTGTGACTGTATACACAGCAGTTGTCAGCTTGCATCAAACTGAGATCCCCAATCCACATCCTGCTTCATATATTCATGTCCTAAAGAAGCTATTTCACACTGACGCCAAAGTCTGCGGGAAGTAACTGCAGGTAGAGCGGTAGAGAAGTGTGAAAACAAGAGACAAACTGGAGCTGGGTTTTGCACCTGCGGCGTTGCCAATCATCACCTCCCTGTGGAAACGCAGAAAGTTGTTTTTGATGTCCTGTTTTTGTTCGTCTGGAACAAATGGCTGTTTGTAGGAGGATGTTTTGGATTTGGACCGAGCCTCACTAACTTTGTCTTGAAACAGGTGTTTTGTTTTGTTCATGAAACTTCCAAAAGTATATTTTATTCTTACTCTAGACATGTACCTCTCAAAGCCCAACGTTACAACAACTGAGTCATACCCCTAATGAACAAAACTTCTTTTCTTTTACTTTTGTTCTTTTTATCAGTATTTCTATAGCTTTTTTATAACTGAAAAAGAGGAGCTGTGGTTGAGTTGGCAGCTATTCCTGATACTGTGCTGCTTCTCCAGCTTTGCTCTTTCTACAATAAATTGCTGCTTAAATATTCTCTGACAAAACAGTGGAAAGAAATGGTGAAATAGATGATCAAGGTAGCAAAAAATGACCTTTAGTTTTCTTGACCTCGACCCTTGTCATTGGCAAGAAATGAAAATGACGATGGCCGTTGACCCAAAGCTTTCCCTCCCTGTTTTTTCACGTTTTAGGTTTTCTTGATGGATGTCCAGACTCAAAACACTTTGATGAGTTCCTAATTGATTTCCTCACAGTAATGCGCTGTCATGACCTTGACCCATGACCCTCTGAGTAAAATAACATTCACAGGGACAGGACACATTATTTCTCGAATTTAAGCCTGTGTTTTCAGTTAAGTTTTAGTGCCCCTTTTTCCACAGAGCTGGTGTGGGTGCTAGCTCCAGGAAAGTACCTGACTTAGCACCAGTTCTTTGTGTTTCCACTGATAAAACCCTGGCTCCAGGTGCTTAGCAAGCACCAATTCATTTCTGAGCCAGAGAAAAGTGCCGATTGGGTCAGGGTCAGGGGGCGGGTTACCATGACAAACAGTCAGCTGTGGAAACCTAGTGAGTAGCTTTGAACTGCAGAGTCCTGTGTTGTTCTGTTAACATTTCCTTATTCAAAACTTGAAATGTTGGTGAAATAGAGGCAGAAATGCAATACCTCTCTCTCTCATAGATCAATTATATGTGCAGACAGAGGGCCCAGAAACCCACTAAAAGAAATGTAGAAGAAAATATCTGCCTTTCTAAGCACTCCCAGGGCCATTTAATTTAATGTCGCAACACCGCACACAGTGCTGCCCCCTGCCGCCTGCCCTGAGGGCTGTGGCTCTCTCTGAAGTGTCTCTGTTTTGAGCTCTGCTGCTAAGTTTATTAATGAGAAATTATAAAGCAGAATGAGTATTTTTCTATGGATAATTTTCTTTTGACATAATATTTTGTCCTCATGGCTGATGCTGGAGCAGGATTAGCAAAACAACGTTTTGCCTCAGTCATCCCTTTTTTGAGCTGCTTAATACATAAAGCTACTTCAGGATACTAGAGGGACAGAATGAGGTCTAAAAAGAGCTCAATTCCCCCCCTTTTAAATATCGACATGGCACCTTTTGTAAGTCAACTCACGGTGATAATTCTGTTTACAAAGTTTAGCAGTGGTTATGTTTAGTTATTAATTTGATGGAATTATAATCATCCCTTGACCTCATTACTCAGCAACCTGATAAAAGTTTTCTCTAAGACAATCAAATAATCAGTGTCCAAAAATTGATCAGATCCTTTTCTCCTACAACAAATGCACACTTTTAAAAGAGATACATGTGGTGGTGCTCATGAGAAATGCAGTATTCATCCCAGAAAAGAAGTACTGATTCAATTTAAAGTCTGAAGAATCAGTCTGGCAGACTCTCTTTACAGTGTCTTAAAGGTGATTGCAAAGACAGTGTTGTGTTTAAGAACCCATTCACACTGGCAGCCTCACCTCTTGTCTAAGCTCCTGCTCTCATGATAGGTGTACCGTCTGCCTGAACCCATTTGACTGCAGCTTAAGCTTTCCATGGAAAATCGTGCTTATAAGGCTTAACCTTGGCAAATGCTTGTGCAATCGTGACGATGAGGTCTCAAATTAAACAAAACGTCTTCTGTGCCACACATCACTCATGAGAGGTGATGATTGCAACAGTCGAGCTTTACCCTGAGGACTTTCAGTGAATTGATTCTTGCCGTTGGACTGAAGCACACGCTGGAGAAGTCAAACCACAGCCATGGCTTAACCAGCCCCGCATCTCATCGTCTCAGTTTGAAGTAAATCTGTAAGAGCACCAGAAGCAGCCCGCTCGTCTGTTTGGCTGCCAAGAGAGTGGCGGATGCCCCGGTGTGTATTTGGTCCCTGTTATCCTCCATCTCAGCGAACAGGAGAGGACTGCAGCTGTAATGGCTAGTGAGTGATGTTCCTTCTTAATGGAAGTGCTGTAGCTCTCAGCCGGCTGTCAGTAGACACAATGACCCGTCAGTCTGACTGACACTTTGACTGACAAACCCACAGTCATGCTGGTGCTCACACACTCTCCAGCTTCTGGCCGTCTTTACCCGGGCACCGATGGGCCGTGTGAGAGGGCAGCTGGCTGTAAAAGCAGCAGCTCAGTCTGCTCAGACCCTCGGGGAAGAGGTCTGGCAAGAGGCCGGAGAATCCACCAAACACATCATTGTCTCTGAAGGCTGGGATCCCATCCTGTCTGCGCAAGTGAGCTGTGTGATCCATCATTACTGCCTCACTAGTGAAGATGCAACAGTGCAAAAGGTCAGCTGCTCTCCCCTTGGTGCAGCCTTTTGTTGATGAAGAGCCTAAACTTCCAAACCCCTAAACCTCACCAGCATTTTGTCACACTTCAAGAGACTGGTGTAACTGCTCACCTCTCTTAACCTTCCTGTCACTCATGCTAATGGACATCATAATAAACAAGGACCAGCTTCTTTGTGTGTGTTTGTGTGTGTGTGTGTGTAATAGAGCAGGAGTCTGTTTGGCTGTTTGTGGGGGAACGACTGTGTGTGTGTGTATGTGTGTGTGTGTCTGTTGCTGTGACAAATTGATGAACGGATGGTTTAATCACATCTACACTGTAGCTCTTGTCACAGTTTGTGATACTGGCTCAGGTGTGTGTGTGTGTGTGTGTGCGTGTGTGCGCGCGTGCGCGCGTGTGTGTGTGTGTGTGTGTGTGTGTGTGTGTGTGTGTGTGTGCTCAATGCCTGTCAACTCCAATTCTCATCAGGGGGTTCTTTGAGGGTTTGACAATTAATCTTTCCATTAGACACAGGACTCTGTCCAACAAAAGAGTCACATAGTACCAACTGTAAATGAACAGCTGTCTTCTTTTTCTGTACCTTTCTTTCTTTTTTATTGCATCTGTTGCATTTATCCCTCTGTCCCAATAGGTACCGTGTGTCCACCTGTCAGTCAAGTTAGCCATTCCTGAAATAATCCAAAACTCATAAATTTAATGCCTTACAATAAAAAAGTTTGAGAAAATTCACGTCCTGCAAAGTAGGGCTGGTAATCTCAGGGTACTTCACAATATGTTACAACACTCAACACATGGCTCAAGGTCACAATCGCTTCTTGAAATGGTATGTTATGGAGCCTGATTTGTAACAATGACCTGAAGTATGACAATGGCTCAAAATGTAATGGAAAAAATGTAATAAAAAAGTGCTAAGTCTGAAAAGTAATAACTTTTTGCCCAGAATGTAACAATTTATTGATAGATGTCATTAGTTCCGACATATTGGGATTTTGTAGGACTGGGGGTGTTTGACAAAGTAATGGTTTTTAGCTCTGTTTTGAAAGGTTTTTACTGATGAGGACTTTCTTCTCCTTTGTAACATACCTCATTCATAGTGCATTCCAACTAAATTGAACACTGTGAAAAAAATCATTTCCCATCAATTTTTCTAAAGGAAAATGTGATATATGTATATTCCACATCTTTTACATTTTAATTTAATAATTATTATTTGTGGTTAGAAAAGTACAATAATAATTGGGAACATCTCAAAGTATTTGTGGAATTCATTTCAGCCTGCAGAGATGGCCACAAGAAAAAAAGCTTGTAGTAGTGCTCCTCATTGCTCCTTTGTCATGTTTGTGGAAAATCTCAAAAGAATGAACTGCTGAGGTATTTCTTTATCTTTACTTAATTTTCTCTATTTGTGATGTTTTCATGTTTTTTGTGTGAGTAATACCCAGTATATTTGGTTTTGCCGTACATGAAAGTCACAGGAAACCTTTGTTTGCTCCATGATGGCGGCTCTCATTATTCAAGCATTTGTCTGCTACTATTGGGTCTTTGTTCTGATTTGATGGATATCCACACTTGTTTGTCACGATTTCAAAGCTCCTCAAAGTTGTTTACAATGATTTCTCTGGACTCTGTGTTGACTGACATGTTTGTGATCTGATGTATGAAGTGAAGGCTCCTTTTACCTGAAGTGAGGTGGGAATTAAACAGCCAGTTCTGATGAGTGGCTGAGTTTCCTTTAATCTTAAGAGTATTTTATGCTTTGATTTGCCCTGCTCGGTTTAAAAACAGCTCACTTATTTCCTTGCTCCACCTCCTGAGTGAAGTTAGGAGTGTTAAAGGTTCCTGTCTGACACTCTGGTGCAAAAAACCTGAACCAATGCTGTCACTTGGAACATGGTCAAAGCTCTGTTCCTTTATAGATGTAAACACCGGGGACCAAGATTCATCATCACACAGGACGCGATGCTCACTCTGCTTTGAGTTACAACAACTGTTCCTGATGTCTGGTCTGTTAACCAATGATAATATCACAGTGTTGATGCTCTATCATGTGTTGCCAAAAGTAACATTCAGAGTATTCACTGTGTAATACATACACACTTGGAGACGCTGGACTCACTCCAGCTTTGTTTGAGTTTGGCAGCAGTGACCAGCTGCACACAAGTATTAAAGCAGCAGAATAAAGAGATTTACATTAGGGCTGGGCTTGTATGATTGAGATTCGTGATTATGATAAATTTCAGATCAATTACGATGATCAGCTGTGAGTAGATTTAATCGGTCAAACTTGGTGAAAATGTGTGTGATAACAACCTATCAGGGTCGACCTTTTCCTTCTCCACTCCTGTTTGTAAGTTGCTAGAGAAGTAAACAGAACGACCAAATGTGGAGCTAAACGTGGGCCTGAGGGTAGCACTGTCTTTTTGATTATGATAATGTTTACATTTTAAGGACTCTTTATTTTGTATGTTTATATAATTTTGAACTAATCTCCGCTTTTTTTGTCTTAGTTTTGATTACAGATATTTAAAAACTGTTTGAATTTCACCCAGATGTAGATGTTAAGGTGTAGAAGTGATGTGGTGGATGTCTTATGTCTGGCATGAAGCATCCTGAAGTTAATGATGTTCAATAATTCGTTATAGAAAATTGAAGAGGAAAAAGAAATTTAGCTGCATTTATCCTGATGTGGACTTTAGCCACATATTAAAACATGACATTTTCTGAAACTAAAGACTTAAATCTTTTAAATGGTGTCACTGATGAATTTTGACCCCATGGTTCTACAGTTTTAAGCTTTAAAACAAAAAAAGTTTTGGCCTCT
This sequence comes from Thalassoma bifasciatum, assembly GCA_008086565.1. NCBI lineage: Eukaryota > Metazoa > Chordata > Actinopteri > Labriformes > Labridae > Thalassoma > Thalassoma bifasciatum. Next base: position 135,906 of record RPOG01000364.1, on the reverse strand, counting down.
GTCTTATGTGTCCTGGTGGCTCCTCTGAACTCTCTGCTGAATCAAGAGCAATCGGACTTTTCAGTCATTTATCCATATTTAGCTGGCCGGAGGTAAGCAGTTGTTTAGAATTTGACAAGTCTGTGCCACAGATTGTTTCACAGGGAAACTTTAGTTGTAGCACATGCCATTTTATTGACAGGCTTACCTTAGTTCTTCCAAGCTGGAACTAAATTCATAAATGCTGTGCTCATGTACCCCTGGTTGGGAATCACTTGACTAAAGGATCCCTCTCTCTGATTATCTGCTGAATGAGTTTAGGCTTTGCAGGTTATCAGACAGGACGGCTAGAGAGCAACAACATGGTGTAGATTAAAAATCATGGACGCCAATCTTCTGTTGATTATTAAAAAAAAACAGATAGGGATAAAATGGTAGGCATTATACTTGGTGTAATGAGATAATGCCAAATATAAACCAGTTTAAGGATCAGATTTACTGTTTGGATTTAACTTGGTTCCCCATTAATTGGGATTATTTGGGACAGAGGAGGGATTTATAAATATCTCAAGGGAACTAATTTCCTGGAAAGGCTGGGAGGGAAAACAAAGGACTGAGTAAATGACTGAACATCACATAGGAAGGATTTGAATCGACAGAGTTAACACTTCTCTGATGTTGTCTATCAGACACTCAGCAGCGATTCAATTTCTGTCCCTGCCTAAAAACACCAAATCCTAAACTCTCTGAACTGCTCAAATATATTTTTTCGAGGTTCTATCATTGTCCTCGTCACTGAAACAAAAAAGAAAAAAAATAAGACAACACATCAGCTTTTGTCTGTTGCTCTGTCCTCACCTTGGCAGCAGTTTTTCCTTCATCTCTGGAAGTCGCTGTGTAACTGATATAGATTGATATGGAACCTGTGTCTTGTGCTGAGCGATGTGAATTAGCCTCAGTCAGGCTGTGGCTCTATTCATTAACTGAAGCCTGGGCAACTGTGAAACAAAGTGCCTCACTCCTCTGAAGCACAGGCCCACAATGCCTAATAAGTCTTTACGTGCTATTAGACTTTTCAGCCCGCCTTTCAAAGCCTCCCTGACGCCCCCCTCTTCTTCCTCTCCTCCTCATCCCGTTTACACTGAGTGCCGATTGTCATTTATTGAAAGCTGTAATGGGAAACAGGGCTGTGCGAGCCTCCGTACGCCTTTAATAGCTCTGTGAAACATTAAAAGTGGGGAATTTATTAGGGTGCTTTTTAACTAATGAATCAAGGTCTGGGCTTTCTGCTCCTGGCTCCGTGGTAAAAGCCTTCCTAATTTATCTGAATAAATATGTTACTCAGTGTGTTGTGGGTGAGAGCAAGTGCCACCCTTTAGTAGAAGTGATGGACCAAACAAGCACAGAAGTGAACACTTTGAATGCTGATGAATGACAGCAGAAAGAACACTGGGACTCACAGTCAGAAGTTTCTATGAAGTACTAATTGATAGGAATCCACTGGAGCTGCTAATAAATTCTGAGAAATGACACATTACCACAGGGGAACAGTGTGCAGAGCGAGAGGATTAACGCAGAAACCATGGTGGGTGTAGAGGGGGTTTAAGGCATAAGTAATGACCGACTACTTTCTCCCAATTTGCTCTGTATATCTTAATGCTGCTTGACACTTTATACTTTCTAATTCCATAATTTTCCTCTCCGAGTTTTTAATTTTTCACCCATAAAGTTAAGCTGTCAACTTAAGATGTTCTAGTACCATTTGTCCTCCAAGTAATAGGACTTTAGCATCGTCACTCCCTGGAAATCCTTCAAACATCTATTAATACTTTTTTTCCTTGAGTGTTATAAACCTGTTACAGTGTTAAGACATGGTTTAAAGAACTGTGGTTTTTACTGGTTCAAAACACTTCTATTTAGTCAAAAAGGAAACTCAGTCCCCAGACACTAGCTTGAGGAGATATTTTATGGCTTTTTCATATTTTACAGACAGTAACTCAAAGGTGCAGCGTGTAGAAGTTGTCGGCATTTAGCCAAACAAGCGGTGGAAATGGGATAAAATGTTTGTGAAGTGTGTTAAATTAAGTGCACAGTGATCCCCATAAAACTTTTGTTTTCCAAATATTATGTTGGGAAAAGCATTTCATATTTAGATCATGGGAGTCCTATTCACAGAGGCAGACATAGGCTGTTTTCCAAACCGCCTACTACATACTACATACTACAGTAGTAGGTAGTAGGCACTGCCTACTACCTACTACTTCCACATGTAGTATGTAGTATGACTGTTTTATTGGACCTGTTAAGTAGTATACTACTCTGGATTTCAGGAATTGGAGCTGATGGATTTTTTTCTAATGTTTAATTTCATCATAAGTAAACCATGAGTACATTTGGCATCACATCAATCAGTGGTGAAGTTACAGGAGCAATAAAAGTAGTTAAGTTGAATTAGATGTCAATGAGATACAAAGGAAAATAAATAAATTAAATTAAGCATGTGAAGGAAGTTGTAATTTTTTTGAGAATTGTTATTGTTTTTTCATTATTTTAGTGGTTCAAGGAACATTTTTAATTCATTTAGAAAAACAACAAATTCAGGGAGAGATAAAAGTCCCGATTTTATCACATTTGTAAAGATATAAAATATAGCAAAATCGCCATATTTGATTTTTTTTATCTTGCACCAAAAGTTATCGTGTATTGAAAATAAATCTGAAACCAACTCACTTTTTATTTTTACAGCTGGTGGAAAAACTGCGTCCTCATTACCCACATAGGCTGTTAGTTGGAAAAAAAAAGTGATGAATGATTTATGGGCTTTTATGAATTTGGTAAAAGTAAACAGCTCTTTCATGATGAAGTGAGCAGATTTACCGCTTTTTCTTTCCTTTCACTTCACTTTTATCTCTGGGACCGTTTCACATTTTTGTTGTTGTGTTGTAGTTGAGCTGATTTATTCCAGTAGGTGTCAGTAATTCACCTCAACCTGAGCGCCCCCAAATTCACAGGTGGCATTCGCGCCGTGCATTGTGGGAAACAGTACGCCAGGTAGACTGGTCCGTTGCAGACTGAGAAATTTTCTCCGATCAGTAGGTCATCCGGGAACTTGTAGTTTACTACAGATCTCGCAAGTTTTCGCATACTGCCTACTACATACTGAATTTCAGCCGAAGTAGTAGGCACCGCTAGTGTAGTAGGCGGTTTGGAAAACAGCCATAGTGAACTGCCAGGTTTATCTATGGCAACTTTTGAGGGACAGAAAGAGCGAAGAGTGGTTTCCAATACAAGTCTGACTGACGGTCCTGAACTCTACCTTAAAGGCAGACATTGAAGAGGAGGATAGTGGTTGTTGTTGAAGAAGCAGTACTGGAAAGTATTCATACTGATAGTATCTAAGAATGGAGAATCACAAAGTGTCACCTGGGTGTGAATCCGACTCATTTTCGTCAAAAAAGATAAGGAAGAAATGGAATGAAATGGGGAAAGACTGTTTTTATGTTTGAAAGTTGACTTGTCTGTTTGACAGTCAGAGGTGTAATGGTCTTTCATTGTGGCTTTTACAGCACTTACAGGCTAGGTCTGTAAAAGCAAACATGAGCTTTCCTTCAAACTCAACTTTCTTTCAAACTTTCGACCCTAAAATAGAAAACAGTTATTGCTCATTGTGATGAATTTGTAACACAGCACTAGTAAAATTACAGGTGTTAGCTTCGATCATCATTTCTTCTCTTGACAAAACATAACAACACATATATTCACCAGCTTACAACTGAGATAAAAGCTATGAAAAATAATGGTTATAGAAATGAATGAATAAACAGAGTTTCACCTTATCACTTCATGTTGCTGTTGTAAATGATGTCATCTTCAGGATTGTGTTTGATCTGCATAGGCTACTGTCACTTAGTGATGAGATGGTTTAATAACGAATGGGCTCATTCTGAAATGTGATTCCCAGCTGAAATTTAAATTTCTTCACACTGTTTCTTTAATGTGGTGACAGGGTTTCATACCGTAAGGTAAACGTGAGCTGTAGTAATCCCAGGCTTCTCAAATCAGCCTTTTCAAAATAGTCAAGTGAAAATTACAGAAGCAGAGCAGAAGATGTGCTCAAATCAGGAATCAGTAATCAGAGAATAATCATTTTAATCACATTTACCAAACAGAAACGCCTTGCTTTGTTCTTTGTTGATGTCTTTGAGTAATAAAGCTTCCACTCCTTTGTTCTCAAACCACAAACAAGCCTGAATTATCAGCTTCCACTTTGCTTTTTACACTGCTCTTCTTTTTCTTGACGCCTCTGGCACAGGAAAACACTCTCAGTAGTTGTTTTACATTAAAAGCCCACCATGAAATGGAGTGAGCTTGCCCTTTGAACTGCTGGGGAGCTTTTAGATTGAGGCATCTGTGCATGGAGAGTTTAGCTAAACAGCAGTCAGAGCAGCTAATTTGTGAGTGCTTCCGAGTTTTTCCTTTTTAAAAAGAGAAATTTGATTCAGCTAAGTGCTGCAGTCTTTGCACAGAGACTCTGTTGATGTGATTGTAGCCTGTAGTTTCTATTGATTTATATGTTGAATATCTATGAAGCTTCAACCATGAACTTCTCATTTCTCCAATACTTTGTGTTTTTTAACAAATGCCTCTTGACTGCTTTCCCTCTGGGTTGATTTTTTTCTGCAAATAAAAACTGGTTTATACTTCTGAGTTAACTCTGTGTCATAGTGGCTGATGTGGTCTTCATACTTCTGCAATTACTCCTTCAAAACACATGAGGCCAGTGACATCAGTGTGAATGTCAGATCAGGTGTTTCTGAACCCACTTTGTTTTCTCCTTACGACGACAGTTTGGAGAATATCTTTTTGTTCACAAGTTGATGTTTCCATATTCTATATCATATTAACTATTACAAGTAAGAATAGGGCAAAGGAGATAAAATATACAGCCAGTGTGCAATGTGATACCGAACAATGGACTGTATACAGAATGGACAGCACATGTCCACCTTTTACATTTGTATGGTTTTGAAGCCAAAAGAACCCCACTCAAACAAGCAGGTTTAGGAGCAGAAATGGAGCGTAAGAGGGCTTTCACACCTGTACCTGTTTTTTTTTTTTTTTCCTGAAGTAAGGGTTGTATTTCTCCTTGGCCCTTGGGTTTATTTGGATGTGAATACAACAGTCGTCCTCTGACTTGGAACCAAAACCAGTGAGTTGAGCTCACCCCGAAGAGGTGGTCTTAGTTCACTTCCACTTAAACCCTGAAGTGTTTGTTTGCAGTGAGAGTGCATTCAACCAGTACCCAGAACAAATGGCATGACTCATTGCACTTTCGTGAAAGGAAGTGAGAATGGAAACAGCTATGAACTGACATTGCTCTTTTTATCCATCCAATTCAGCATCTGCAGAAGAGCAGAAGAGTTGGTTTTAGGCAACCATCTCAACATAATTGGACTAAACTAGTTCAGTCTTGGACAGGGAGCAGCTTGGTAGGAAATTGTAGGATTTTTTAGCATTTGCAGTTGCCCAAAATTAGTTTGGGAACCTTGATATGTTGAAATTGGCACAGTCCAGAATCATGGCCTCCTGTTTCGAGTTCAACACTGGGCTCTTCCACTGAGAAAAAGAGGCTCCTGCATATCTAATTTGCCATTCTTATTTGGTTTGACAATGTCTCTGAATGTTGAAGAAAGATGGCGTTGGAGTTGTCAAATAATGGCTCAAACGGTGTAAAAACCAGTGAGCCGATTTGGCTCTGTTGTCCTCATCAGCACTCGCACTCAGCATCCTTTGATTCTGCTGGCTGTTGACAGCTTGTCCTTTCTTTCCTGCACAGAAAGAAGACAGTGCACAAGCAAAAAAGTGAGCCAGAAGTGAACAGCCCTCCATCCATAATTAATCCACCTTGATTGCATTTCCTAATCCAGTTTTGACGTGTTCCCCCCGCAGCACATGACTGTGGCTCTCTGTTTTCTAGACTTTGTGGCTGTAAATCTCTAAGGCTTCTATTAAACACTCTGAGCAATATGACAGACTTTTATAAATCTGTCTGATGGAGTCAGAACTCTCAAATGAATAAACTTCACTTATAAAATACACCCAGTGTGCGTCAGACACCAAAAATAATGTGTGCAGTAAGTTTCCCCTCAGTATGAAGTGTTTAAGGCAATGTAATATCTAATTAGAAAAGACTTCTAAATTGACTTTAATTACTTCCGTTCATGCTTATTTAAGTTAATAAACATTTCATGAAGCAGCTAAAATTCACAGATTCACAGATGTGCTTTGGGTTTACTAATTTTCTCTAGAAATTACAAAAGAATTAACTTGATAATTATTTTTAAAATAGACAAGGTTTTCTTCTATAAGGGAACTTAAACTGACAAACATCCTAAAGAGTTGAATTGAAATGTGAATTTACTTTTCTTTGAGCTGCAGTTTTTTCTGTGACAAAATGATTTTTTGAAATCTATTCCATCTAATTGTTGTTGTAATGGTCTTCTCTGTCATGAGACTTTCTCCTGGCTTCATTCACTGTCCAACAAACTGAACCAACACTCCAGTCTAATTATCGGATATTGACTTATCCAAAACACACTGGGACTCTGAGCTCAGGTGAAAAGTAGTCAAAAGTAGTTTGAGCATTTTAAAATGGTGAAAAACAAAGTCTATAATACTTTTTTTGGAGAGCACTAAAATATCTTTATTACTTTTTTTGTTCAAGAGCATTTTCCCTGGGGCAAAAATTTATGCAGACTTAAATCAACAAACAAAGCTGATTGTACAACAGAACTGAAAGAGTGAGCCAGTGATAAAGAAAATCGTCTGACGGTAAAATGGAATAAACATTTCATGCATTAATTAAGCCAGAAAACATTTTATGTTCATTTTCATTTTCTTTTTTTATGTTTATGAGCAACTGAAAGTGAGTTATTTTTTCAGAAGCTGTAATTAGCCAATGCAAATTTAGGTTTTAATCAGGACAGTTGGCTGTTGCTGTGTTTGTTGTATAAATTCACAAAGTGTTTTCACTGTATACATAGAGAAGATTTCAGAGAAGAACTGTGCATCTCGTATCTTTGTAGCTTTCATCTCCATAAATAAACTCAGTAACAGATGTCAGAAGTTCCCCTTTAAACTGAACAGCAAACCATTTATTTATTGTGAAGTCTGAAACATAAGATGCGCTCATACGTAAACAGACAGTCATTTTTGAAGAGTGTTTCTGAAGGAAAAGGGTTCAAACTCTTTTCCTTTGTGACAACAAAGTCCAATAAAAAACTCTCCGTGCAACTGCTCTTTCCATCAGATGGCTATCCTGCTAGCTACCTGCACCCTTCCTACATTTTAAGCACATGTGTAAAATAATGTTCAATATCTATATGAAATATCTGCAGATTTTCAAACCTCTACATATTCATAAGTGGAAGAAATCATTGAATCTAACTGTAAACTGTTGAAAAAGGTTTAAGACCATAACAAGATCTTCACAGGACATACTCAAATGATGAGGTCATCACACAAGGTTTTCTGAATTGGTTTATGACATATTGGAGGGGTGGGCCTCAAACACTAAGGTATACCCGAAACTTCTTCCCTGACAGCCCTCTAAAGGACTGGCCAATCAGAGAGAGGGAGGTTTGTTGGGCACGTAGTCTTAAAGAGACAGTAGCTAAAGTGAAGTGTTTCAGGCAGAGGCTGAAATGAGAGTTTTTTAAAAAACCAGCAAGAGAAAAAAGTAGGAATTATTGTAAGCTGTAAATCATGTAAAGCTAGTTGGAAAAATACCCTCCCTTACATTTTGAAGCCGCTTATAATAGCACTGAGATGTGAGGGGGTTGTTTGTTGGAGGTTCTGGGAGCTTTAACACTCTTGATGCCTATTCACCAGGTACTTCTGGATGAAGTGATGGATTACCTCGCTATGTGCTATCTCCATCCTAACTCTCAGCCCGCTCTTCCTCCCCCTCTCATCCTGCTTCTGCTGCTGTTTGTAGGAAAATGAATGGTCCTCCTGTTAGATGCATCTCACTCTGTCAGACATCCCCATGCATCTGGGGCGGAAAGTTTGTGTGCATGTGTGAGCTCAGCATGCACAGAGATCCATAGGATTGGCTCTGGGATTTACTGTGTGTGTTTGTGTTTGTGGGGGTGTGTTTGGCCAGGTCATTTAGTACTCTGCATGCAGGCTTGGAGCAGACTGATAAGCTGTTAGCAAAAACTGGCAATTAAAAGTTGATCAGGCTGTCAATTCAAATGGAATGAAATGGAACCAGAAAGTAATTAAAAGGATGGCATGAAAATGACAACAATTATATCTCTTAGCCTCCCATTACTGATGCACAGAGGAATTTAATTAGTTTAGAGACTCATAAAGTGACTCATACATAATAACAACACAATATAAAAACCACCAAAAACCCGTCTGTGGCCACCTTAGTTTCACCATTCAACCTATAGACAGGGATTCCACTAAATACAGACCACACTGGTGTCCAATTAGTGTGTTTTAAGTGGCTGCTGGATTGGCAGGATATTCCCAGTCCTCCCAGTTTGCCCATATGGCCGTAGGCTGTGTATCCACTGTGTTAATGAGCCTGTCAGCTTCCATCCCACTCAGCGCTGGTCCAAGATTGGCTGGGCTCCTTCTCATGCACAGACATACAGAAACATTCAGTATTTCTCTTTTTGTAAACAGCCAGAGATTGCTCATCCCAAGTCCTGAAAATGTTTGGAGCCCTGCAGGAACTGCAGCGTTTAGAGATGGGTTCTGCCCCAAACTCAAACAGCTGCTCTCATTAGAAAGTTTATTTAACCCTGCTGCTGAGAGGATGACCACAGATGTGTTTGGTTTTCTGTTCCCCAGCAGAGTTCCCACTAGATATTTTAAATGTTCAGCCCTGGATGCTTTCTGCTGAAGGGAGCCAGGATCATTTAGCTGCAATGACAAGGATTAATTTGCCATCCAACCACTAGTTGGTTGTCAAAACTGGTTACTGTGTAAGCAACAGTTGGTGGCAGGCATTGATAGTCTTGTAAATTAAGTCCTTAATATAATTAGTTTGATGAAATTAACTAAAACAATTAGTCATACTTGGTGTGTTTGTCCATGTTTATTCTTAATTCTATTTTAAAATGAACAGAATTTATTCTTTGTGTGTGAGTGTAATGGTTACAAGATTAATTTCAGTGTCTATCAATAACCATCTAAACCCCACAGAAGCGTCTCCTTTTTTTTTTTTTTTACCTGTCTGGTAAATTTACAAAAGCATGGGTGTAGCTCTTCAGCCAACACCTAAAACAAGAAACTGTCTGGAAAAGTAACAGGATCAGGGTTTCGAGACCCTGCTAGCAGTTCTTCCCAAGTGGCCTTAAGAAATATATAAAGAACTAAAAGACAAGTTTGAAATGTCACAGACTGACACCATAAAGGTAGAAAGTCATCTGAGAAGGGTGAGACATGTTGCCCGTCAGAGACAACATATTGGCCATTATTAAACCGTCATTACCATCACCAAAGGATCCAGCAAGCAGCCTAGGACTGAGTTTGTCTTCTTCTCCGGTCTGTTTAGTCTCACTCCCCATTGTTCTGTCTGCAATCAGCAAGTGAAATCCTTCCAATGTGGCGTTCGTGTTGGGTGTTTGTGACATTAGCTGTGTCCCTGTGGATAGCGTTAAACTACTCTGACGGTATTCCTTCTGGTGCTGGATTAGCACAGCTATCTTGTCCATTCTAATAAAGATAGATCTTACATTCCCCATAAGGATGAAGGGGGGTATCAGTCTGGTTGGTCTCTTCTTAGCTTCTACCACAGCGTGTTGTCCCCGCCTCCTTCTCTTCAGCTCGCAGGGAACATTGGGCGTAGCACCACTTTGCATCATCAGGCTGTTAACAGCTAATCTCCTGTGTAAACAATGCGACCATGGTTACGCATAGGATCTCCAGACATATGAGGGAATAAGAATAGTAAAGACATTACAGCAAATTTAACCAGTTTAAAGTCCATGACGAACACATGAGAGGTAAAACGTAATGACAGACTGCAAATATAACAATTGATAAAAGAAAAACGTGAAAAATGTTGCAATGAGGGAACTTGAACAAGACTAGATTGAGTTAAACATTCCCAATACAGATCCAGTCATTACACTTTGAAACTCTGTATCAGAAACAGATGAGTGATGTCACAGGCACTGGGTCTGTTTATCATGTAGTTTATAGTTCCACCATGTAATTGAGCTAAATTCAATTAACTCCAATCCGAAAATTGATGCTTGTGAGTTGACACTCTATTTGGGAGTTTCTCAGTGTTTTACCTTGTCGTTACAGAGCCTGTTTGTTCTGTAGCAGTGCACAGATGTTGTATGTACAAACATAAACATGTTCTGCAGACATTAAGAAATAAACAGAGGCATTTTGGGGTGTGTGATGGTTCCTCAGAGCAGAACAGCACCACGTTTGCGCCATGTGTGTTTGTGAAGTTCTTGTACTTTAGTGACGTAGTGCAAGATCACACTCAGAATCCAATATTGCAGTATCCCTATTTAAACATTTAAGTGTGATCGCTATGGGATCTGATTCTGATGCTGTTGAATTACATTTAATGCAACTTACTGTGCTTTTAGGGGAGACCATTCAACAATCCATCATGCTTTAAGAAAAGAGACAGGGAGAAACTCTTTAAGAAGGCCAGACTCGTTGGTGAACAGCCATCAACTGTAACTAGTTAGTTGCGACAGAGATGGATAAAGGGAGGTAGAGAGAGAGAAAATGTGACAGCATCCTAACCAGGCCTCATATCAATCTTAATCTATCAGGTAGATTTTATTTTATTATCCCCTCTGTGAGTCAAACCTTTTGGAGTTTTCCTTGAAGCATAAGGGTCTGCTGTAATGATGTTCTTTCATCTTTAAACAGAAGGAATTTACTCTGCCGTATATTTCGTGCAGAGCATCTCTCAGACACTTTGTTTAAGAGCTGGGATACATCTGGTGGAATACCCATCATGCACCTGTGTGTCGTTATCAGCTTAGGTGACAGCCAAGGTCCAGGGAAGAAAATCAAGGAAATAATAGCAGGAGCTTTAAAATAAGGTTAAAGTCCCCAAACAAGGAAACAAAGACACTGCTTATGATTTGTAATAAATACTGAAAAGGAAGGGTCCCTCACACCTGCAGAGAACAGAAGAAGGTTTTAAAAGCAGAGGAAGTTTGACAGAATGAGCACAGTTTACTGGAGATTGTCTGGCTGCTGAAATTCTTGATAAGCAACTTTTCATCAGTGTGGGGTTGGCGCTGTATGTTAACAGCTGCATAATGTCCATTGCAGTACAGTAACCACCTCCTCACAACGACGCCATCACACCCTGGAGACAAGATTTGGCAGGCACAGCTGGATCTTCAATTGGAATATGTGTGTGCATACATTAACATAACAATGAAGCCAGAGAGGTTTTAAGAAGAGAATAAAAAAGCACTGAAGATTTCCAAAGATCATTAAATGATGGCAAATTTCTATTTACAACATGTATGCTTTACCTCAAGGTGAGTACTGGGGGCTAGGCATACATTTGCATGAATTAGCATGTTTAAGGAGTGTGGGGACGCCGGCTTTTTGTTATAAACAGACAAAGTCGATAAATCAAAATGAGGGCCAGCCGCTCAAGTGGTTGTTGTGCCTCTGTGGTCACCACTGAGACACAGGAATGAGTGTGCAGAGGCTTCGTAAAATGGGGTGAAGCTCAGTGGTCCATGATTCCAAAATGAATATTTATAAGCAGGAGCCTGGTGGACTCGGCCTTAGGGGAAATAATTGGGTAGAGGAAGAGATTGGAGCTACCATCTCTGCTCAGAGAGAGATGAAGAAGTCACTGCAGTCATTATGGACCCGGTGTACTTCAGTTACATCTTCCCTGCACCTGAGCAGAGTCTGAGATATGAGGGCACTTCAGCTCTCTTTCAAAACTACGAGTTTGACTGTACTGTACATGGGTGCACGCTCAGTGACCGTATCCATCAGTGTCTAATGGGGCATCATGCCAAAAAAAACAAACAAACAAAACATATTTGACTCCAACCCAACAAGTTGCTTGACAAGTTAAAAAAAAATCAAAAACAATCAACCCCTGTTTAGAATGAGATCTGATGGGGTTTCCTTTCCTTTGGAGCTTTGGAAACTCCAGCATGGCAACAGTGAAACAGCTTTTCAGAAGAAATCCACTCTGAAGGCTGTTTTCAAAAGTTTTCATTTTTGTCCGGATAAAATGCCTTAAATGAGAGTCATAAATGCAACGATACAAAATGTATGTTTCATCCTGATACTGCTGTTGTGTTCCTTCAGGAACCTTTGCAACTCTGAACAGACTTCAGCTCTCAATACAACCGATTGCTGTTCGGTTCAAACTGTAAGCTGCTGAGCAGGTTTGTCACTAACTGTGGCCTCTGTATAAAGCTACAACTGCATAATTGAAAGAAGTAAACTACTTATCAATGCTTATGACTCACAATGATCAGGAAAAGTAGGGGACATTACTTTAGCTCAACTAGGTTTTTGCTGATATTCTCAAGCAGTCCGGTTAAGTTGAGGCCTAGCTCATGCGGTTTAAAAAAACAAACAAAAAAAAAAAAAACATTTACTTTTTTCTCAAAGAGATTACAAGAGATTACAAACAGACTACAAGATTTAGTGACAGGATCACCTGCTGTGGATTACTTGGCTCAATTTTCCTCTTCAGCCGACTGAACTTTTTGTTGTTTAAAAGTTTCAGATAATAGGGGAAAAGATAGCACAATATTTGGACAAAAAACCTGCAGACTTTGTTATCTCCAGGAGGCAAGCTAAAAAATAGTTTATTACAATAGTTTAAATTTATTGACAATGACTCAGAATAAGAACAAAGTTTTTTCTCAAACTTTGATCATGAACTATTTTTCTCATTGAAATCGAGAAATGCTCAGAAATTTTAACAAGGACTTTTTAGTCATTGTTATTAGATTAAGAGGAAGTTGATTAAGTAATGAGAAGGATGATGAAACAAATAAAAAGGGGGGGCTTGCTGTTGATTTGTCTTACCATCCCATGACTTTTGTTGTTACATTCATCACTGATGATCTCTTCTTTTCATTTTCTTCAATACCATTTCTTTTGAACATAACAACCGTACTTTTTAATTATTTTCTGACAGTTTACACCACGCTTCAACGTTATCTAATGACTAATGACCAAATATTTCACTTTATAACGTTTTTTTATTTAGTCATTTTGATATCTCATGTCAGAATTATGCCTTTAATTTCTAAACTTGGGTTGCTTTGCATTTTTTTTCATCTTAAAACTTTAAACTTTTATTATAATTTAGATGTTTTTTCTCATAATGTTTTTTGCGTGATTGTCGTTTGTTTCATATGTGACTTTTTGTTTCAATTGCAAACTGACATTTGCATTTTTTCATAACACATTTCTTATTTCTTACCATTCTACTTTATTTGTTTTGTACACAAGGAGAAATTGGACTCTTATCAAAACTTGTGGGTGGTGACACTTGAAATAGTATTAATAATCAAGTTTGGTAAATAAGAGTAACTTTGAGACCTTAATACAACTCATTTCCAGAGGCAATATGCCTCAGAGCTATTCCAAAACTTTTTTTGACTTCACAGGGTCTGAGTTAATATTTTTTCAAAAGTAATTATTTGGGCTGAATCTTTGCCTACCTGGTACTGAGTCATCATTGCAGAGGCACAGGAACTTCTCCTCTGACGTCAACACAAAAAAAACCCTCTCAATAATTCCTGGGATCTTTTATATGCATCCCTCTTTGAGAGTAGAGTGAGCTGAGATGAAGAACAACAGACAGAGCTCCCTGAAAGTTGTACAAGGACTTCTGCTGAGGTTTTATATTCTTATAAAAGTGGCTGTTAGCACTCAGATATTAAGAATGCATTGACTAAACTCTCTGTCCTTACTGGTGATTAACATTGAGAAGGGTAAACCACAGACAAATCCCCATGAGCTTTTGAAATAGGAATAGTTTGTTGTTATAAGTTTTCACTGAGACAAAGTTTTTTTCCTACCCTTTTTTTTTTTTTGGACAAAGAAAAGATAAAAAATTCAATCCATACAGTTATGATGTCCAGAAGTGAAACTCTCACTTAGCAGAACATGCAATGTTTGGCATTTATCTTTAAAGACTTCATTGGCCTTTTTTGCCACATCACAAAAAACAGAAGTAGTTTTATATCCATGATTGATGTACATTAAAAAAGTCTGTCTCGTGACACATTTTTGTACCTTTTTACCAGATGAAATTGAACCGTCCGCATTTGAAGTTTGTGTGTCATATGGCTGTAAACAAACGCATGAATCTACATCCATTACAAACAGTGTCGGAGGTATGATTGAGGCAGATATTCAGTTACACAGTGGGCTTTTTAGCAAATGCGTTCCTGTTAGCAGCACCTCATCCCAGTGCTTGTTAGCACTGTGGCCACATATGATGGATGATAATGGACTGGGCGGACCATCTGTATTTACTCTAATTGTCTCCACCTGCAGCTCTTATATGGTATGGTGTAGTGTTTCAAACACAGCAGAAACTCGTATCTCAGAAACTTTAATTGTATAATTTCTGTTGAAAATGTCTCATAACATTTGTTATCAGGCAAATACATAAAAAAGCCCTCTTATATTTAAGATATTACAGGGAAAAAAAAGGTCCCGCTTGCTTGTCAAGGAAAAAAACCGCTGATGCAGCAAGTACAGGTGCTTGATAAATTTTTAGGTAATAAGATTCAGAGTAAGATGTAATGTCTTTCAAAAACCTATTTTAGCACCATTTTCTTCTTGGATCATGCATCCTTAATTTCTAGTATTGTTCTTATAATATTTTCCTTTTTTTTCTTTTAAAGAAGGACCTCTGAACCCTCTGTCATTCTCTTTCAGAATCAACATTTTCTGAAATATAACATAGCTTTTTCTCAATCCTCAACCTTTCTGCAATTAGAAAGATCAGAAAACAAATAGTAACCAAGCTTTAACAATGGATCATATAGTTTTGAGATACAGAGGAATGACGTCATTTTAATAGGCTGACCCCCTTGTGTTGTCCCTTTCATGCTGGAAATTTATACCTGTCACACAGAGAAGTGCAGACAACATGACAAACAAACTGAAGCCCCAGGTCTCTAAAGCGTGAACAAACAGGCATTTATTCGATTCAGGGAGATTATTGCAGAGAGGCACAGACGATGCAGGGCTCATGACTATGTCTGCTTTACGGCATAGGGTCAGCACAGAAGCATAAACCAGGCTTCAGTACCTTATTCCAAGAACAAGTAAGCATGTGGGCAGCAGAACCTCAAACTTCCAGTTGGGAGATGAACGACTCTACCACTGAGCCACAGTTGCTCCATTTAGTGTTTAGAGCTGGAGGTGATGCAAATAGGGTGGTCAGAGGCTGTAGTCTCATTTACATAACCACCTACTTTTTAAACATCATCCTTTCTATAACCTGCTACCACTTAAACATAGAAACAAGTTGCTTAAGACAAACCTGAGACTAATTCTGGCTTCTTTTTACCACGGTGTCAACAGGCAGAGAGGGGAAGTGAGGAACTCCTTTTCAAAGAATGACTTGGTGTTAGGTCTGTGAACAGGTTGTCCCTGCTATTTTGTGTCCTTGAAAATTAATAAACAGACTCAAAAGGTTCTGACCAATCAGAATCAGGCATATATCACATTCGGTTAAAAAACACAAACCGCGTATGTTCAATTTCTGTTTTTAAACTATAGAAAATAATAACCTTTCTTTTTGCTTTGTTGTTTTTGTAACTTTTAACAAAGATTTTTGGTAACAGCAGAATGTGAAGCATCAAGCAGCCAAACCTCCCCATGTTTGTATCTGAGTTTGTGCTAAGCCAATCAGAAGCCTCCTTACCGCACCTAGCAGAAACCATAGCCTCCATTCACTTCTCCCAGCTTAAGTGGACTCTGATAAAGTAACTCTTTGATGCATTAATAACTTCTTCCTCTCCACTGGGCTGCGGGGCCAACTTCCGAACAGCACCCCACATATCCTCGCCTGACATGCACTCTTTAATTATTTCTTTCTATGAGTGTTGGAGCGCAACGAGGGGAAGAGGAAAGTGATGACATACTTCTAATGAATCTTTGAATAAATAATACTGCTGTCTAAGCTTAAGGCATCGTCAACCAGACTCACTGGAAGAGGAGGAAGAGGGGAGAGTAAAATATGAGGGGGAAAAAAACATAAAAAATGTAAGATGGAGGTAGAGAGCACACCTGAAACTATAGTGACCTCTGTTGTCTAAGATTCTGCTGCAACTTGTTTACACCATTTGCTTCTGCTTTTCAGTGGCACTTGTTTCATCCTCTGTGGTGCTCAGTTAGGATTAAAGACTAATAAACTGACGCCCTGAATGGCAGTAAACCTGATTTAGCTATTTCTATTACTCCCACTGATTTATGGATAACCCAAGGGACAACATCTGGATTAGAAAAATGAAGCATGTGCGGGAGTGCTAAAAGTTGCTGTTCATTGGGAATCTAATTTAGGCTGACCAAAAAGATCACACACACGCACGCATTCACGTACACACACTAAGCCAGAAAATTGGACTTTTATCACATTATAAACCATATTTACAACATGCTTCAAAAAACAACGTCCCCCGTATGGAGCGCAAATTTTTGTATCAGCATGCACTGTAAGAGAGATGTTTATTATTCTACTCAACAGTTTGGAAGATAGCACCACAAGTTTTTCCAATCAGAGGCACAGCTTGGCTCATGTGACTGAGCCCTCAAGCTGTTAGACAGGAAGCTCAAAGCCTGTGTCACATCAAATATGGCCCCCGCCATAGATCGGCTTAATTTTATTGGATCAGACAGAGATGGTGACGTAGCTGTGACTATGCCCATGTTGTATACAGTCTGTGAGATAACCAGATATAGAGTAAGGGGCTGGATCATTTCAAAGCTGCTCGACTGGTCAACCATCTCAGCTAATGCATAGCTTTAGTAAAAACCAGGCATTGGGAGAGGGAAAAAAAACATGCACCATGAAACAGAAGTCTTTATATTGAAAGAAAGGTCAGACACTGACGCCAAGTGTGAAAAACAATGAAGAACAACATGTTCTGTACTTGTTTAAATGTTTTATTTTACAGCTAAAGATGATTCACCCTTTGAGAGACTTTTCTCACTTAGGCTGCCTAAGTAAACATAATTAACCTCAGGCTGTAGTTTGCTCAGAGGACTGTAGTCTTTGTAGATAGCTGCTGAGCCAAACCAGCCTCCTCAAGACTTAATTTAAACAGGTTTGGGAAAATGTTACTGCTGTGGAATAATGTTACACTTTGCAAGGATTGAGCATTATACATTGTCTGAAATTGAAAAGATGTTATTCAGTTTAAAACAATGAATAGCTTCACTTGCCTGTTAGGTGACTTTACCACTTGTGTGAGAGCTGACAGTTGGGGGGCACATTGATCCTTCAGAAACACAGAAACGTGGAAAGTTGTGCTGCTGACAGGGACATTAATTAGCTATTCCTGAACTAAAACATGTCTGGAGATGTGTAGTTCACCAGACATGTCATTTATCTAGTGGACTTCAAGTGCTCTCAATATGTTATGTGTTCAAGGTACCTTAAAGAGGGGGGATTTTGCTTTCCTAAACTGTAAACATGAATATAACGTAACAGTGCTGGATGTTTGGACAAAACATGCAAATTTTCAAACCTGTACTTAATCATAAATTGGAGAAATCACCATAATTCACTTCCACAGACCTCCAGAGGGCTGACCAATCAGATGGGAGGGGTTTTGTGAGACAGCAGCTCAAGCATTTCAAACAGAGGCTGAAATAAGGGGTTTTCTAAAACACAGATGAGAGAAAAATGGAGATTTTTTTAAGCTTTGAATTACGTAGAGCCACTACATATGAAGAAGAAAGAAAATCATAAAGCACACGAAAAGTACAATGTCCTTTCTTTACATGCTTACTTTAAACGTGTGGCCAGAATTTGGATGTTGAGGATTTTTTCTTGTTGCAAACACAACTGAAGATGAATCGATGTTGTTCAATTTTTTTAACCCGTGCTGTAGTTTAAAACCCTATGGTTATGTCAACACTGGAAATGAATTCCTGTGTTTGTTGGGTTCTTTTTCTTCAGAGTTGTTAAAACAAACAGACCTACGTTATCCCACATCTATGCCATGAAGAGGATTTTTTTTTTTTTTACGAGCCTCTGAACATCTTTTTGAAGTGGGCCCAGTTCTTTCCTGAAGGATGTGATTCACCTGAGCAGCAGCTGGATGTTTTTACTCTTCTGTGTTTGTGTGTATGTGTGTGTGTGTGTGTGTGTGTGTGTGTGTGTGTGTGTGTGTGTGTGTGTGTGTGTGTGTGTGTGTGTGTGTGTGTGTGTGTGTGAAGCACCAACTGTCCTTCACTGTGGCCATTTCTCTACTTATCAGAGGCAGTGTGAGATTGAGGGCCATCACCTGCACTCTGTTGCCATAGTGAACACAGACNATTTATCTTTAAAGACTTCATTGGCCTTTTTTGCCACATCACAAAAAACAGAAGTAGTTTTATATCCATGATTGATGTACATTAAAAAAGTCTGTCTCGTGACACATTTTTGTACCTTTTTACCAGATGAAATTGAACCGTCCGCATTTGAAGTTTGTGTGTCATATGGCTGTAAACAAACGCATGAATCTACATCCATTACAAACAGTGTCGGAGGTATGATTGAGGCAGATATTCAGTTACACAGTGGGCTTTTTAGCAAATGCGTTCCTGTTAGCAGCACCTCATCCCAGCGCTTGTTAGCACTGTGGCCACATATGATGGATGATAATGGACTGGGCGGACCATCTGTATTTACTCTAATTGTCTCCACCTGCAGCTCTTATATGGTATGGTGTAGTGTTTCAAACACAGCAGAACTTGTATCTCAGAAACTTTAATTGTATAATTTCTGTTGAAAATGTCTCATAACATTTGTTATGAGGCAAATACATAAAAAAGCCCTCTTATATTTAAGATATTACAGGGAAAAAAAAGGTCCCGCTTGCTTGTCAAGGAAAAAAAACGCTGATGCAGCAAGTACAGGTGCTTGATAAATTTTTAGGTAATAAGATTCAGAGTAAGATGTAATGTCTTTCAAAAACCTATTTTAGCACCATTTTCTTCTTGGATCATGCATCCTTAATTTCTAGTATTGTTCTTATAATATTTTCCTTTTTTTTCTTTTAAAAAAGGACCTCTGAACCCTCTGTCATTCTCTTTCAGAATCAACATTTTCTGAAATATAACATAGCTTCCTCTCAATCCTCAACCTTTCTGCAATAAGAAAGATCAGAAAACAAATAGTAACCAAGCTTTAACAATGCATCATATAGTTTTGAGACACAGAGGAATGACGTCATTTTAATAGGCTGACCCCCTTGTGTTGTCCCTTTCATGCTGGAAATTTATACCTGTCACACAGAGAAGTGCAGACAACATGACAAACAAACTGAAGCCCCAGGTCTCTAAAGCGTGAACAAACAGGCATTTATTCGATTCAGGGAGATTATTCCAGAGAGGCACAGACGATGCAGGGCTCATGACTATGTCTGCTTTACGGCATAGGGTCAGCACAGAAGCATAAACCAGGCTTCAGTACCTTATTCCAAGAACAAGTAAGCATGTGGGCAGCAGAACCTCAAACTTCCAGTTGGGAGACGAACAACTCTACCACTGAGCCACAGTTGCTCCATTTAGTGTTTAGAGCTGGAGGTGATGCAAATAGGGTGGTCAGAGGCTGTAGTCTCATTTACATAACCACCTACTTTTTAAACATCATCCTTTCTATAACCTGCTACCACTTAAACATAGAAACAAGTTGCTTAAGACAAACCTGAGACTAATTCTGGCTTTTTTTTACCACAGTGTCAACAGGAAGAGAGGGGAAGTGAGGAACTCCTTTTCAAAGAATGACTTGGTGTTAGGTCTGTGAACAGGTTGTCCCTGCTATTTTGTGTCCTTGAAAATTAATAAACAGACTCAAAAGGTTCTGACCAATCAGAATCAGGCATATATCACATTCGGTTAAAAAACACAAACCACGTATGTCCAATTTCTGTTTTTGAAAATAATAGAAAATAATAACCTTTCTTTTTGCTTTGTTGTTTTTGTAACTTGTAACAAAGATTTTTGATGACAGCAGAATGTGAAGCATCAAGCAGCCAAACTTCCCCATGTTTGTATCTGAGTTTGTGCTAAGCCAATCAGAAGCCTCCTTCCCGCACCTAGCAGAAACCACAGCCTCCATTCACTTCTCCCAGCTTAAGTGGACTCTGATAAAGTAACTCTTTGATGCATTAATAACTTCTTCCTCTCCACTGGGCTGCGGGGCCAACTTCCGAACAGCACCCCACATATCCTCGCCTGACATGCACTCTTTAATTATTTCTTTCTATGAGTGTTGGAGCGCAACGAGGGGAAGAGGAAAGTGATGACATACTTCTAATGAATCTTTGAATAAATAATACTGCTGTCTAAGCTTAAGGCATCGTCAACCAGACTCACTGGAAGAGGAGGAAGAGGGGAGAGTAAAATATGAGGGGGAAAAAAAACATTAAAAATGTAAGATGGAAGTAGAGAGCACACCTGAAACTATAGTGACCTCTGTTGTTTAAGATTCTGCTGCAACTTGTTTACACCATTTGCTTCTGCTTTTCAGTGGCACTTGTTTCATCCTCTGTGGTGCTCAGTTAGGATCAAAGACTAATAAACTGACGCCCTGAATGGCAGTAAACCTGATTTAGCTATTTCTATTACTCCCATTGATTTATGGATAACCCAAGGGACAACATCTGTTTTAGAAAAATGAAGCATGTGCAGGAGTGCTAAAAGTTGCTGTTCATTGGGAATCTAATTTAGGCTGACCAAAAAGATCACACACACGCACGCATTCACGTACACACGCACACACACCAAGCCAGAAAATTGGACTTTTATCGCATTATAAACCATATTTACAACATGCTTCAAAAAACAACGTCCCCCGTATGGAGCGCAAATTTTTGTATCAGCATGCACTGTAAGAGAGATGTTTATTATTCTACTCAACAGTTTGGAAGATAGCACCACAAGTTTTTCCAATCAGAGGCACAGCTTGGCTCATGTGACTGAGCCCTCAAGCTGTTAGACAGGAAGCTCAAAGCCTGTGTCACATCAAATATGGCCCCCGCCATAGATCGGCTTAATTTTATTGGATCAGACAGAGATGGTGACGTAGCTGTGACTATGCCCATGTTGTATACAGTCTGTGAGATAACCAGATATAGAGTAAGGGGCTGGATCGTTTCAAAGCTGCTCGACTGGTCAACCATCTCAGCTAATGCATAGCTTTAGTAAAAAACAGGCATTGGGAGAGGAAAAAAAACATGCACCATGAAACAGAAGTCTTTATGTTGAAAGAAAGGTCAGACACTGACGCCAAGTGTGAAAAACATAATGAAGAACAACATGTTCTGTACTTGTTTAAATGTTTTATTTTACGGCTAAAGATGATTCACCCTTTGAGAGACTTTTCTCACTTAGGCTGCCTAAGTAAACATAATTAACCTCAGGCTGTAGTTTGCTCAGAGGACTGTAGTCTTTGTAGATAGCTGCTGAGCCAAACCAGCCTCCTCAAGACTTAATTTAAACAGGTTTGGGAAAATGTTACTGCTGTGGAATAATGTTACACTTTGCAAGGATTGAGCATTATACATTGTCTGAAATTGAAAAGATGTTATTCGGTTTAAAACAATGAATAGCTTTACTTACCTGTTAGGTGACTTTACCACTTGTGTGAGAGCTGACAGTTGGGGGGCACATTGATCCTTCAGAAACACAGAAATGTGGAAAGTTGTGCTGCTGACAGGGACATTAATTAGCTATTCCTGAACTAAAACATGTCTGGAGATGTGTGGTTCACCAGACATGTCATTTATCTAGTGGACTTCAAGTGCTCTCAATATGTTATGTGTTCAAGATACCTTAAAGAGGGGGGATTTTGCTTTCCCATACTGTAAACATGAATATAACGTAACAGTGCTGGCTGTTTGGACAAAACATGCAAATTTTCAAACCTTTACTTAATCATATGTTGGAGAAATCACCATAATTCACTTCCACAGACCTCCAGAGGGCTGACCAATCAGAGGGGAGGGGTTTTGTGAGACAGCAGCTCAAGCATTTCAAACAGAAGCTGAAATAAGAGGTTTTCTAAAACACAGATGAGAGAAAAATGGAGATTTTTTTAAGCCATGAATTACGAAAAGTACTACATATAAAGAAGAAGAAAATCATAAAGCACACGAAAAGTACAGTGTCCTTTCTTTACATGCTTACTTTAAACGTGTGGCCAGAATTTGGATGTTGAGGATTTTTTCTTGTTGCAAATACAACTAAAGATGATTTGATGTTGTTCAATTTTTTTAACCAGTGCTGTAGTTTAAAACCCTATGGTCATGTCAACACTGGAAATAAATTCCTGTTTTTGTTGGGTTCTTTTTCTTCAGAGTTGTTAAAACAAACAGACCTACGTTATCCCACATCTATGCAATGAAGAGGATTTTATTTTTTTCGAGCCTCTGAACATCTTTTTGAAGTGGGCCCGGTTCTTTCCTGAAGGATGTGATTCACCTGAGCAGCAGCTGGATGTTTTTACTCTTCTGTGTTTGCAGTGCATCTGTGTGTATACTCCTGTGTGTGTGTGTGAGAGTGTGTGAGTGTGTGTGTATCTGTGTGTGTGTGTGAAGCACCAACTGTCCTTCACTGTGGCCATTTCTCTACTTATCAGAGGCAGTGTGAGATTGAGGGCCATCACCTGCACTCTGTTGCCATAGTGAACACAGACGGAGGGCATCTTGAGTGACAGCCGATCCCACCACACACATTTTCTCCTGCTTCATGCTTCCTGATGCTCCACTTTTTGTGCACTCACCCCTCACACAGACACTCAGTCACTGACACATGTAACTGATCACCTGTCTCGTTTCATGTCAGCTCACTGGCTCCAAGATTCTGCAGGCTGCTTTTATCAAAGGAAACACTCACCTACAGGCGTGTCCCTGTTCTCTGAGAGTGAAGTTCACTTCACTTTAAACATTGTTTGAAGCCCTCATTGTTATGCCCGTAAACACATTTTAATTAGAAACTAATTCTCTATCATTAATCTGAACAAAAAAGGAAAAAAAAAAAATTTCAATCGTGTCTTTATTCTCATTTATTTCTCTGGAGAGGGCATTGAAGAAGAACTGACTCACATATTAGGCGGGGAAAACTTGATTATTGTGTCGCTGTTATTCAGTTCAGAGAGGTTATGATCAGAAATAGAACGACTGTGTCATTCTCTTTTACAAGGAGGTGATAAGAAGCAATGAAAACAACACAATTATCATTCTACTTTGTTCTTTCTTTTGTAGAAAAGACAACCCACATAAGAATAATCAGCTACAAACACAATGGACCGTAGAAGGCGTGAATCCACATAGAAATCTGGACACATTTCAAGTTTAAACGTGTTAGATGACATGTTAGCCACCATTATACTACGGCTAATATTAGCCCTCAGCTTCTCCAGAGCAAGTGTTTATTTTGAAACTCAGAGATTTGTCAGAATCATAGACTTGATATAACATCAACCATCTTTTTTTGACACAGAGTTTTGAAGCCCATTGTCTGCATGTACCATATTGTAAGAGCATGAATCAACCAAGGTTTGTTTGTGTGTTTAGGTTCAGGATACAGCTGTCCGTCTCTTTGAGTGTAATAGTTTCTAAACTAAGAGTTAAAGAAAAGAAAAAAGTCTCATGGAGTTTCTGGTGGAACCTTGAAGAACTGCAACTTTTAGCACTTCAAGTCGCATTTATCTCATTCTAGATGTTAGAATGAATAGAATAGAATAGAATAGAAGTTTATTGTCTGACACAAAGAAGGTGACAGAAATTCATCTTTTGACAGGCCTCAGTTGCATCAAAGACACACATTCACGCATTCCCCATCACACTTGTACACACATACATAAGAACTTTAAAAGACCAGAGTAAAAAAAAGAAGAAAAAAAAAAACAACGTACTACTGGGTTATGGTACCTTTGCTGTTGAGGGCTGTGATTGCAGTTGGAATGAATGATTTTTTATATACTGTTTTCCTGGCCAGTGGGACTTTGTATCTCCTGCCTGATGGGAGGAGACTGAAGGACTGATGGAGGGGATGGAACTGGTCCTCTGTGATCAGGGTGGCTTTCCTGATAACAGAGCGTTCATACAGATGGGATAGTGGAGTTTGGGCTGAACCGGTTATCTTGCTGGCTTGAGCTGTGATTCGTGAAAGTTTTGTTTTTTGTTTACTGGAGAGGAGGTTGTACCAGGATGTGATGTTGAAGGTGAGAATGGATTCTATCAATGAGCGGTAAACCATGGTTAGGATCTTCCTTTCGACGTTGAACGTTTTCAGTCTTCGGAGTAGGTGGAAACGCTGGAGTGCCGTGCTGTAAATTGAGTCCGAGTGTTTTAGAAATGACAGACGAGAGTCCATCTGTGTCCCAAGATACTTGAAGCATTCCACCTGTTCAACCTGCTCTCCCTGTAAAATCACAGGTTTCCGGAGCTGAGGTGTAGTTGCTGCACTGTCCCTGCCTGTACAACACAGCTCCTTGGTCTTAGTGATGTTGAGTTGCAGTGATTTGCTTGTGAAAGTTGTGACCAGGTCATCCACTACCTGCTGGTATTGGCTGACAGCTTCCATGCTATCAATGTGGGCCACCAAGGCCATGTCATCAGCATATTTTAAAAGACTCATTCCTTCTTTGCTACAGGTGATGTCATTGGTGTGGGCAGAGAACAGAATGGGGGATAAAACACAACCTTGTGGAAGACCTGTGTGTAAAACCACTTTGCTGGACTTAAAACCATTTAAAAACACTTGCTGTGGTCTGTCAGTTAAAAAGTCCCTTATCCATAAAATCAGGGTTGGGTGGGTCTGTAATTCATATGTGGTACTCAACTAAAAATGGCCTGGGGTTAAACTCATTATATGCATTAAACCTCCAAACATTATTCTCAGTGTGAAGCTTTCTGAACACGCTCCACTGTTATTGTCATCGCTGTGCTCCCTTTGGTGATGGACAAAGAAGCAACTATGCAAGTGAAGAGGTGCCATCCCAAGTTGTTGTCGCCATATTGTAATGAGATAAACTTATCCTCAGGTTTTCATAAAGTATGATTATATATTACTAAATCCTGCTTTTCTCATGATTACAGCACCCTTAACCTACCATCAAAAGAACATGATTTATTTATTTATTTTGCAAAAGAAAGTGTAGTCTAAAAAGCAGCATATCTCATCAGAATATGGTGGCTGCCTGTACAGTTGTATGAGTATTGTGTTTTGGTAAGCTAAAGTGATATATAACTAGAAACGGACAATGACAGCCAGACGCTCAACTCTCCTGCACTCCAGGATAGCATCATTTCAAAAAAACTCCACTGGCTGGACATTAATCCACCATTCTGTTCAAAAGTAATGGCAGATAAAGGTGAGGGACCTTGGCACAGATGACCTTTGCCACAGTACTTAAGTCCTGTATTGCTGTCTTGTAAAGCGAAAAAATGAACATGTCAAGCTGAAATTGAATCATCTATTTTTGAAATTTCAGAAAAAGTACAGTTGAATTTTTGAGTAAGTTGAAATTTTTAAAACAAATACATTCAATTTAAGAACATTTAACTCAATTTCAGATCATGTTTTTTTTTTAATTCGATACAATGATTCAAATTCTGTTTCTAGTGGCACAGATATCAGCCCTTACTTAATCATGTTTTAGGAAATGATTTTGGTTTTGGAAATTGGGCCCGATATCTCCCTGGGCTTTAATTATCTATCGTTCATCATCTTTTTCATTGGTCGTTAATCAAGAAGAGGTTAATATTTGTCAGGCAATCAACATCTGTACAACTGAAATCCTGGAGCAAAGCCAAAAGACTTGTGAAAAACATTTGAGCTGCCCACCATAAGCATGATGCCATTACCCACATAACACCCACTTTGGGAAAATCACTTGTCACCCAACCGAGAATGATTATCACAGAATACCTTAAAACACATTTTACAATGTGTGAACCCATTTCCTCCTCTCTTTGTCTTTGTTCAGATCGGACAGTTGGTGTTTAAGGGGATGAAGCGTCTGAACAGAATCCAGTCTCTTGTGTTTGAGACGGCCTACAACACCAATGAAAACCTCCTCATCTGTGCTCCGACCGGCGCTGGTAAGACCAACATCGCCATGCTGACGGTCCTGCACGAGATCCGCAACCATCTGCAGCCAGGAGGTGTCATCAAGAAGGACGAGTTCAAGGTCTAACACTGACACACACACAAAACTAAACAAAAAAACACTTTAAGCAATGTTCTGGTCAGGACTCAGGATTTGTGTGTTGAGGTTTAGAACAAAATCTCCTTCAGAATTAAAAAGGATTTCTTTGTAATGTTGCAGAAGTTCTGCAAATACTGAGCGACTCCTCCTCTGAGTCTCAATGTGACTCACTCCACATGCAAAGATTCAGATGTAATCCTGAGAGATTTAGATGCTGGGATTTTTAGGAATGTGGAGCTTTTGAAACTTTCAGTAGAAGGACAGCTGGATTGGGTTATCATTCCTCCAACAGGAGATTGGTTTGGTGATGGTTGCGGCGTCTTTTTCTTGATTTAATTAATTTCTCTTTTTTTCTGAGAGCATAACATTATCACAACTACATTTTGGCATCAGTGTTACAATTTGATGCTTCAAGAAGAACAACAGTTGATAACTTGGGCTTTCTAGGTCTTAAGAATCAAAGATTTCCAGATGATGGTTAAGATTTCATCAAGTGCAGTTTCCTCTCAAGAAGGTAGGCTTCATCTCACAAACTGCCAAAAAGATGGAAGGCATGACAGAAAACTGAGGCAGTGTTTTTGTAAAAACAACACTTACTGTTGACCAGCGAGTTAGATCATTTGTAGTCATATCGGATTGAATATGTAGACAACTCTTCAGCTGTCCTGATATTATTAGCTGATAATTTGAAGGAGGCAGAAAGCAAATGGAGACTCATAAATACAGCAATGATATTGGAGAAATGAACCATCCTAATGAGTCCTCTAGCCTCTTGAAACTGTTGCGATAATGAGTTAAACGATCTCATCTAGCCATCATCAATGGTCCAAAAAATGATAGAGAAATATATGAAATGACTGAATAAAGTGAGCATGAAATGACTCAAGGAAAAGGTGAAATTAAAAGACTAAAAAGACCTTTTCCTCTGGACTCTGTCCCCTTTGAATCATTTAAATCCTGGTTTCTTGTAAGACTGATGTTGACCTGATTTTATGTTACATGACTAATTTTGAAGACACACTGAATGTCGGTTTCATTTTGGTGTGCAGTGGACTGGGGGGGGGCACAGGTGGCTTGGTTTCCCTCAAACAGTCAGGTGAATTTTTTGCATATTTCAAATTTTTGTAACGTGGAGTTGACACAATACAAGAACAATACTATACCTATAAAGATTAAAATATTAAAACCTGTTTCAATACCATAGAAAAAACATGAATGAACTGCCACACCCATAAGTGTTTGATTTTGCAATTTTTTCAATCTGCACTCTATGTCGGAACAGTAAGTCATTGAACACAAATGAAAATCTGACAATGTCAAGAGCAATATAGGGCAAAATAAATGAGTTTTCCATAAACAAATAAAATGATCAACAGTAATAGTTTTTATCTGCAGGAAGTTTATCCTGTCTGTGTTTTCTGGTTTCCTAACACTCATCATTTTGCTGCTGTAGAGCTGAGGTTTTGATCTCCCTGCCAGTAGCCTCTTGGTCAAGACTGATAAACAAATGGGTACAACTTGACTGTTTTTCCTCTTCATAGCTCATGGATCTTTGTGGGAAAAAATTACAGGAGTCAGTGGTGTAGCTGTGACAGAAGGCAGAGCAGAGAGAGAGAGACACACACACACACAGGAAACAAGAAAGAAATGTTGCTACAACAGAACACAAACAAAGCCCAGCTCCTTCCTGCATGTTTGAGCAGAAGTGTGGGAGTCTCTTCGTTTTTTAAATACCTCTAATACTAATAAAGTCTACCAACAGTGTACTCTTGAGAAGTGAGAGCAGAGCCTCCCTCATCAGTGCGGCATCTCTGTTCAATTATACAGCGTAAACTAACGTCTCAGTTTGCTGGGCCACAAGCATGTCTTTGTTTGTACTTCATCTGAAATTGAAGAGACAAGACCTACTGCTCAATGTTGCTCAAAATATTTCCAAATCTATTTTTGAGAAGAACTGTTCAAGTTGTAAAAAGTGAATACAGAATAATTTGCATGAAATAAACTTAGATATTGAAGTCAGTATTTTGACACACATCCACATTAATAATTCAGACCTCCAAAAGGCTTTCGTTGTCTTTCATGTCGGCTCACACACACACTTGCACATACACTTGCACACTTGCACACATGGTGCCAGCCAGTGACAATGGACACTTTTCATACATCACCATTACACTTCAGCCGTGCAGGTGGCTGGCATCATATTTCTCAATAAATTGTGATTTGTGCAGGTTGCCAGGGAACAAATGATCCCGCCTGTGTTTGTTCATTTATCACCACAGTGTCCTTCCAGTCCCAGTCTGCTGTGCTGCACCCCCGCCCCCCTCCACATCCCAACCACACCCCCATCTTCTTCTCCCCCTCTGCTCTCCATCCCATTCATCTCTAACTCCTCTCTCTCTCTCTCTCTGCAGATCATATACGTGGCTCCGATGAAGGCCTTGGCAGCTGAGATGACTAATTACTTCAGTAAGCGCTTGGAGCCGCTGGGTATCACTGTTAAAGAACTCACCGGAGACATGCAGCTAACCAAAGGAGAGATCCTACGAACACAGGTACGCACACACACACACACACGCACACACAGTTCTGCCATGTTCCTAAATCACAGCTCAAACTAAGAGCACAGAAAGTGGTCCTTCCTCAAGCCTCTGCTACACTTATTCAGAGTGTTCTCTAGCTCCCCCATGTGGATTAAATTATTACATTTATTAAAGGCCTTTCATCGTCCATTTTTCAAATGTGAGCAAACACGAAGATATAACAATCTTAAGGCTGTCAAAGCTGGTACTGCAAACTAGTTTAATCATCCATCAAATAACGAAATTATTGGCTTTTTGTTCCAAAATTAACAAAAATTTTGACTGAATATGTTCAGAATAATGCCCTCTATCAGTGGACTCTTAGAGGGAAAAGCATATGTGAACACAAAGAGATTGTCTCAGCTTCATATTCAATCCTGAATTCAACATTTCCCACCAGAGTCTACCAGGTTTCCCTGCACTGTTTCCACTAAATGGAGCCGTGTGTCACAAGCTGCTCTGGTTTTACTGCACCCACCGCAGAACCATAAAATTCAGCCACAAAAAGTTCATTTGATTCATAAAGCTAAAAACAGGGATGTTGCTGAAGAGCATTGTGACACTACTGGCAGGTAAAGTTTCTGGAGCATTTTTATTTTTACAGGCAGTAAACTCGTGTAATAGTCTCTGACAGAATTATAAACAGTTTAAAGACCCAAAAAGCATGAGCCTCAGTTACAGATAGGGATGTTTTATCTCAGGGAAAGACATTGAATGTGACTCTTGACCAATGAAAAAACTGCTTTGAATGATAGCTACGACAAACCACTGAAACCTCTTTCTATTTATCAGTCTGGTTGACCTGAATCAGAACAATCTTAATCTGTATGAAATATTTTCTGTAAAGGTTCCTGTTCACTTTATTTCGTGAAAACAGTTCAGTGTTGTCATGAGTTGGTGCCATGATATGGTGAGAGGTTTTCTGAGTGTCTGGCGCTTTTTTGTTCACCAACTTTCCTGCTGATCCTTTCTTGTAGTTGACATTTCCACAAGCTGTTTAGCTTTTGTCTTTGGCTCTCTCAGGACTCTCCTTTGTTATTTCCCTGACATTCATTCAGAGAGAATTCTGTGTTGGTGGAAATTAGTTCACAGAGATCAGCCCTCTCAAAAATCTTTTCTTTCTCTTAATAAACATGGTTTTGATCAAGCTTCTTTGGGTCGGGTTAATTCATGATTAACCTTTAAGCCTGACCCTCTAAAATAGCTCAAGTCCTGTAGGAAGTGTTGAACTTTGATGTATATAAATTAACTTCACAACCCAATGAGGAAGGTATAAGCTTCCCTGTCAAATTTCTTAAAATAAGAATGCCCCAATAAAGTATAAGACAAATGCATTTAAGATTTTTCGTTTTACTTTTTAAGAGCAATTCAGGCATCATTTTTGTCTGTCAATATCTCATAAATTGATATTTCCCTGGACATGTCAGGTGAATGTGGCTCATATAAGGTCCAACTGGCCAATTATTGCTAAAAATAGGACAAACAATTGCTTAGGTTTCAGTTTTTGCATTGTAGTAGTATTTTTGCTTTGTGGCGTTGGTGTTTTAGTTGGTGATTTTGCGCCAAGACTGAACAATTCATCACAGATTTATAGAATTTGCAATATGATCATTTGAAATGATTCCTAAATCTTAATTAAATAGATGATTGTATAATGTATTCAAGTTCAGTATGAACATTTCCCCTGGGTATGAGAGACTGGTTTTCATTTTTATGTAGCCAGATGAAGCTGAAGCTAGCTGCCACCTTGCCCGAGGGTAATCAGTGACACATAAGTGATAAATATTCTGTTTCTGCATATGTGTTGTATTCAGGGGGGACATGTTGGAAACAGGGCTAATGTGAAAAACATGAATTACAGCAGATAGCCTGTAAAACGGGCGTTAATGTAGTGCACAGACACACTGTAATACACTGTTTATGGATTTTTGTTCTTGTTATCAAAAACTGTTATTTCCCATTGTAATGTGTCTTTCATGGCCTGCAGGCACAGTGTCAGATTTTCTGGTAGAGGGCTGAACTTTCAGAGTTTACCAAATTGCTGCTCATGACCCCTGAAAATAGCCAATATGGAAAAACGTGGACCACTTATGGTCACATGTTGCTCTGTTCCTTATATTAACCTGCCTCCACTGATACCCTCATTATCCTGCTTCAGTCAACAAAGGGTCTTCAACAAAGAAATGTGGAAAAAAGATGAAACATTTTTACATGGTTTGTACAGAATTTAAACCAATTTTTTGTTTATAAATGCACAATACTGGGCGAAATATAAAATGAAATGATTTTTTTTTTTTTTCTGAGGACATTTGTGTTTTCCAGGCTCTAAAGGGTTCCAGACACCTACTTTGGGAACCATTAGTTCAGAGTTCCTAGTGCAAAATTTCTGTTCTCCCTCAAAGAAACATGTAAAGTTTTCCTCAGATGTGGTTTAATGAGATCACTCAGTCACCCCATATGTCCCTGTGAGATTGAATAAAAAATAGAGTAGGAGACAGAGCAAGTATCTAGTTGCTCTAACTTTTCCCACACTCTGCAGAATTACTGATTTATCACTCAAGGTTTCATGTTCAAAGCAGCACTTCTGTCTGCACTTAGTAGTAGTTTCCATGGTTACAGCGTAGTAAAGACTAAAAGTGTGTCTGTGGTGATAACGCTGACATCAGAATAAGAGAGAGGGAAGAACTTGAGTTTCTGCAATCAGAGGATGGAAACAGGAGAGTTTCACAGTTTCTACAAATCAAAGCAGTAAAGGGAATTTTTAGTTCAGACTGAAGAGGCTCTTGTCAATGGAGTTAATGTCAACTTCTGTTAACCGACTTAAGATATATACCATCATCTCTGTCCACAGGTTCTACATGAAAACTCTTGGAGTCTCAATTTCCTTTTGAGGAATGTTTTGGTTCATGTTTGTTGTGTGTTTGTAGTCAAAGTGGTATTGACCAATCATGTCAGACTTTGGTGTACAAGGGCAAAACAGTCCTGATACAGAGCAAAAGTAAAGAGGACTCAAACTTCCATCGAAGGTAATCCAACAACGACTCATTAGAGTCTGGTGTCTATATGAAAAAAAGTCTGTACGGGGAGCAAAAGCAGGAGGAACACACTCCACTGTAATGACATGAAGAGCAGCTGACACTCTGCTCTAAACTCTGCTTTAACTTTTACACTGATATATGAACTCAGCCCCAGCTATCTGAGTCTGCTGTACTGTTGTTGTGTACTGTTTCTTTCCTCAGTGTAAAAATAAGTTGGATTTCCTTTAATGGAGGAATAGAGGGAAAAGCTGCAGGTTGAGCACATCTTAAGGAAGAAAACTGTAACCAGACTCCTGCAGCTCAGAGAGGAGAGAGGGTTGGTAGATCCAGACTGAAAGACTGAGAAGGTTGGGGAAACATGCATATCTGTTAAATCCAAAAGAGTTGGATTTTAGAGATTGCTCTGCTCAGAGTTAAAGTTTATAAGCCTCGTAGGACTTATGAATACAAAAAAGGAAAGGTTTGGGTGGGAGCGTGGGTGTGGGTGGTTGGGTTTATTCCGATGAAATGAGGCCAATTCCAGCTAATCTGAAGGTGTATTAAAGTTGCATTTCTATCACGTCACGAGAAAAGGTTTCACAAAGAGAATGATTAGTCAGATTCAGTGCAGCTCTGCAGCTCCACTATCTCTCCTCCACTGAGCCTCAGGTCTGACTGTGTTACTGTCAGTGCATTTATACAAAGTGGAGAGCGAAAAGGGCTGTCCACGTTTAACAGGCCCGAGTGATGCCACAAACTGTAACCTTGGCTGTCTTCTATCTCTCCTCAAAGTCCTCGCTGCCTCTTTCATCAGCTGCTTTTGATGTACAGGCTGGAGAGAGGGCTTTGGCAGGACTTCAGTCATTCTGAGGTGTATGAAAGCAGGCGTGAGGGATCAAAACTCGACCAATACTTGTAGAATTAAGAGCTCATCTTTTGTTGGACTGACTTGTTTCGTCCTGGCAGTCACCGGGGTCATTATGCTGAGCTTAGTATCAAACAACTAGCTGAAACAAGCATATACAAAGAGAAGTCAAATACAAATAATCACATATACAATGTGACACTGAAGGGTACGCATACAAATATGTTGTAATTTTATAGGATTTTTGAGTTTGGATTAACAGTGGCACCATAATTAACCCAAAGGACAGAAGGGTGTGGAGGCAGCTTGGGTTTTCTCTGTGAATTTTCCCTCGAGATAATTCCAGTGTGTGTCTCAGTGGCTGTTTCATAACAGCAAATAAAGATGTAACAGTTACTGAGTGTATTCTACAATTTCATACATTTGTTTCAACATAATTAATAAACCAAATCGGTAATGTTTCTGTTAAGTTAACCCTGGTTATGTCTTACCAGTGCTCATTTACCAACTTGCCGCTTCGTCGACCAGCAAGGCGTTATTATGGTGACCTTGACATGCAGTAAGCAATCTGGTCAAGTCCAACCTGATCTGGAAGCCAGGAATAGCATTTAGAAATACCATATTTTAGCACTGATAGTCTCATTGTGAGTTAAGGATTAAGATCAGGCATATATCTAGAGGCTTTTTTTAAGATCACTTTGAAAGTCCTCATAGTCCCTTCAAAAAAAGCAGCGGCAACAGTAGGTGATAGTGCTCATGGGAAACCGAGTCTTTATCCCAGTAAACAACAACTTTAATCAACTCCAAAGTTAGTCCTCTCAGAACCTCTTTGCTGTTATTTATTCTTTTCATGAAAGTGGTTATAAATTATACCCTTGTATTTATAACTTTGACTTATTTTTGTTTGGTCCTTCTCTGCATACTTATTCAATGGTGAATTTTGAAGAGAGACAGGAGCAGCGAAGAGATAAAGAGATGCAACAAGAGCCCAGGCAGGAATCAAACTTGCTTCAGTGGGTGCCCTGAATGATTATTCTATACTTCATAACTCATTCTGACATTGTTTTCATGATAAGGAGAAACTCTGTGTACCAGACTGCTGATGAGCTTATGCAGTTGAGAGGAGTTTGAAACCTGAAGTATTTTTTTTTAATGAAGTGTTTGGTTATTTTGTAAGTTATATCCACATAGTGAATAAGAAGTCAGGATACATTGATGAACCATGAGGTGTGTCGTCCTCATCTACTCGTGGTTTGCTGAGTTTGTCCCATTTAAATAGTTGTTCCCTCTTGAAGCAAGTCTTTTTGCTGTCTGGTTTATAGGTTTATATTTTATTGGATGGTAGTCTGTTTTTGGATTTCAAAATGATGGTGTAGTATTTTAACGGTATCCTTGGCTGGTCTGCCGGAGTAAATTTACGCACAGAAAACACAAGATGCATTTCCCTCATTTTGAAGAAAGTTCAGCAAAGAGATGCTTGAAACCCTGACACTCTGTTTTGGAAGTATAATCACAATGGACACACAAACCAAACTTTTAAAACTCATCAGCCAGAGCTCTGCCGAGTCTGCACGACTATCCATATTCCTTTGGGTGGCTCTGTTTCATTTCGGAGTAAACAATGACATATGCCAGACCTTTTTCAATCACTCAAATTATCAGATATTGAAGCCTTTGTTTCATGGTCGGGAACCTGGGACAAGAAATAACTGGTCCGCAATAACAAGATATCTCATTCTTGGAAGCAATGACTCCAAATCACTTCAAAGTTTGTGTTTGAGTTGAGACCAACAAAAAAACTGGGAGCTCAGCAAATCAGCCAAGAATCATACCAAGTGGGTTTATGTGCTGGTGACTGAACAGGTAGTGAAGGCCTTAAATTACTCTTCCTCAGCTGATTATTTCCTCTATCTGAAATGGTTCTTCCCTTTTCTCCTGCGAGTGGAAAAGAGTGTTCCTCACTGTCATTGTGTTTCTCATATTTTGTAAATTGAAGGTTGTATTCTTTGACTAAACACTATGAAACACACACGCGCAGCATTGAGGAGGTTTCCATGACTGTTTCCCTCAATAAGCCGTCAGTTGATCACACATCACAATCCAGTAAATGTCTTCCTTTAACGTCTCCCCTCTGTATTCCTCCCACCCGCCT
This sequence comes from Thalassoma bifasciatum, assembly GCA_008086565.1. Lineage (NCBI taxonomy): Eukaryota > Metazoa > Chordata > Actinopteri > Labriformes > Labridae > Thalassoma > Thalassoma bifasciatum. The sequence goes on along the minus strand of RPOG01000364.1, from coordinate 100,874 downwards.
CTTCCTCCCACATCCTCCTCTTCCCGTGGCTGCGATAGTCACCATGGAAACAGAGCGGGTTTGGAGGGATGCTGCCATGTGGATGCCAGTGAGCGGGTGGGTGGTATCCTGGGACTTTCAGGCCCTCTTTCCTCCCCGTCCAGAGAGGAAATATCAGTTAATGACATCCGAGAAGGAGCCGTCGCACAGCCAGGTAGTTCTCCAGGAAAAGGAGGATGAATAGTCAACTCGAGTTTCACACAGGGAAACTGGAATAGCTGCTGATGTGTTTCAGCCAATTTAAGCATTATTTTATTCTGACACTATAAAACAGAACAGTTGACGACAAGAAATGTGAGACAAAACCTGGAAAATAGTTATCACAGGTCAATACAGTATTTCATATGACTCATGGTGCTTACACAGACATTTTAGTGCATTATGGAACTTAAAGGACTTTAAAACATTCAGACATTGTTAAAGTTTGCATCAACAGTTCAGGATAAGACTACTCAGATACCTTTCTCTACATATTCAGTGAAACATTACAAAATAAATCAAGAAATAGAATCATGCAGATGGCTGCTGTTTCCCCAGTTATTAAATCATTTTCAGTGGTCAATTGTTCCTCATCACACATTTGTACCTGAATAGTTGTGAACAAAGAACTGTTCTGAGGTTTTGTGGAGCTGCAGTCTCCCTGCTGCTCTCTGTCGGGGCTGAAACACACAAACAAACACACACAGGACCGACCATGGTTACCAGCCTGGACGTCCAACTAGTCTGTTGAAACCCTGGTTCTTGGACAAAGGTGTTGTTACAGGGCTACTAACTAAAAGTTCATTTTGAGTTTGTTTTCTATATATAGACCACTGAGGGGAGAAATAGCTGGAGACATTAACCTAATGGGATAGAGATGTAGGAGAGAAGTAAAAAGTTTGCAAACAGCCAACACACTGTCCAAGATGCAAAAATATTAACTGATAATTCATTGCAAGAAAAAACAAAAAGTTTGGCCTGCACATGGTATAGGTTGTAGCAGTTGTAGGAAAATACATAAAATAAAAAATAGAAAAAATCAGACTTTGACTACTTACAACAAAATACTAAAAAACTGGCAATGAATTTTAAAAAATTAAGAGACAGAATTTGACAATAAGTCGTGAAAATTAAGATGGAGCTCTACCCATTAACAATGATAATAGCTTCCTTTCTTCCCATTGGTCAGAATTAGGTGAGATATGTAGTGTTTGCTGTTATCATTTCCATCCATTCCTTATATTTTGTATTTATTTGTGTTTTGGTTTTGTTTTGTAAACTAGAAGGAGCCATTTTTATGGAAAATACAAACATCACTATCCCTCCCTCAAGGTTAATAAATTGTTCTGCAACATCTGATAAAACATGTCCCCACATTCTTAAGCATGTCCTGTTTAATCACATTTTGACCCTTAATTGGACCATAATTTACCAAATTAACTCAATATTGTATTTAAAAAGATCTGGAACGAAAGATTGAGACCATAAAATAGTTTTTAAAAATAATTTCTGAAGAACAAATCAACCCAGAGGTAGGTCCAGTTTCTGTTGATTTCATTAAATCACACTTTCAAGCAGATGACAGGTAATGTAATGAGAGTCGACTGAATGCTACATTTTTGGGAACTGTACAGAAACATCTCCCCTGGCCTGCCTTAAACCCTCTGAATGCTTGTATTTGACTAAGTGGTTTCCAAACTTTCACCCTCCACAACAATGATGGCAGACACTGGTGACCCTGTTCTTTAAGGTTGTGAATGTTGCTCAGAGCTCTTGCACAAGCACTAGTGTGCCAACCATAAAACAAAAAATCACTTGTAATATTTGTCCTCTGTGCATGGGTTTTCCATGCTGCTGCTGTGAATAACTGCTGCTGTTGGTGCTTTTGCTAATTTGTTGCAATCACCTCAGCAATCAGCAACAAAACAATGTGGAAAAAAAAACAGAAACTCACAACACACCTGTAATTCACATGGTTTAATTAAAAAAATTAGCTCTGTTTGTACATGAATTCAGATAAAATGAAATAAGATAAAAGAATGTACGCCATTGGAAACATTGAGCTTTTTACCACCATTAAAGCTAATTAAAATTGATTGTGTTTCATACAAAAGAACACACACACACACTCGACAAATTCAATCTATGCTTCAAAAAGAATGAGGACCTTGAAAAAAAATCTTTGTGTTTATACTCTGAAACAGTACCATACAGATGAAAGTAGAGAGTGATAGAAACAGCCTTTTTAAATCTTCTGAAACAGCAGTGAAG
>RPOG01000364.1:0-95812 GCA_008086565.1 Thalassoma bifasciatum | reverse complement strand
ACACACACACACACACAATCACACACACACACACACACACACATGCACTTGTTCCTGTACCACTACAAGGAAACTGTTGTTCATGTCACACGACTGAGGTTTATAAACTGTTTAATCTGAAATTTTAACTCATGGTTGTCACATCAAATAAAAACAAAACATTTCACTTACAAAGTGCTAGGAAATTTTTAAAGATTCAAATAATAGTAAATAAAAAAATGTAAATAGACAAAAAATGAAAATTAAAAGTGCAGTCTGGGTAAACAGAATTTTTATTTGATTTTTATTTTTTTTTATAATAATTTCTACTGATTTGGTGTCTATTTTAGATCATGAGGTTGACTCAATGTGTTTGTTTAAAATTTACTAAAATGATCTTGACCAAGCTTTAACCTCACGGTCTGGGGTTTCCACAGACTGAACAACACAATGATACAGGAAGAATCAGCATTTGATTTTGACCAAAGGCCTCAGTGTGCGCCTCCAGCTCAGAGTGAGGACACCAGGAGTCAGTTTTAGCTTCACTTGTCCGATAGATTCCTCCTATAGCACACCTCCCTGCCTCTCATACCTCAACCTGCAGCTTTGAGGTGCGTTAAAGGAGTAATTTACATCCTTAGATCTAACTGGAAACTTCTCTCCTCCTGTTTCCGTCAAACAGCAGAAAGACAGAGCCCACGGTCCTGGTAGTTTCATCAGCATGATACGGAGAAAGCTGTGAACCCCGCTGACTGGTACCGCCATTCTGAGTAGGAAACCGCTGTGATCCCCCTAATGTGAACTCGATTAGTCGCTTCTCCACTTCAGAGGATATTTGCATAAAGTTACATAAAGAAACTTCTCCAAGTAAAACTACGTCACACAGCTGGGTGACTTTCCTGTTCCAAGTGCCCAGAGTAGAACATCACTCATGACAATATGAGCATGAACAGGGACCGAGCTGGGAACGTCACAGTGACAATGTTTCCATAAGTTGTTGAAGAAGACAATTAAAAAGATTTGAGATTATTTACTCAACAGTTCAGAAGAGCAAAGTTTCACTCTTGTTTCACTTGGATGAGTAGTTTTCAGGTGAGAGTTTGTAAGAACAGGAACCATATCTGTATTCATTCACAATTTATGCACAACAGCCAAGATAGCATCTAATGTTTCAACCCATACAGAATGATAAATATTCAAAAGCAACCGATAAATCAACTTGAAAAGTCTGCATGAAATCCCACAAAAGCTAAATAGTTTTTTATTATGATTCATCACAGGCTTAAGATACAAGCATTAGCTTGTCACAATGTGTTGCATTGACTGCAAAAAATGTTGGAGTCTCTGTTTGGTCAATTATAAACAATTGTCGGGATTAATCGCACTGGATATTCTGACTGGACCTTACATTTGGACGACCTAACTACAGGCAAATTGGTGGAGTCACACACTGAATAAAGTGTGAGTGTGGTCTCTATGTTGTCAGAACAATTGGGTTTAAAAATCTACTTTTTTGGCACGGTGTAGTTTGCTGTAGTTTTTAACACTTCTCTATATGGCCTTCATATTTCAAGACAAGGGGTCACCACTTGATTGAAGGTGAGACTTTGGTGACATCTCAACAGCTACAGTTTGTCAGCCTGTCACTTAAATCAGCCCTGCCTCTGATGATTGAAAAATCATAATTTTAATATATTTATTTTATTTTTTTCCTTTTATTTTTTCACAGCTCTTGCTTTTTTAGGATCTTATCTTACCTTAATTATAACATTTCAGTATTGTAGTAAAGAAGTTCATGATAAGGAATTATAATTCAGGTTATCATACCATGGATGACCGAACTTGATAAATTTGTGTTAGTTGGGGGAAGTAAAGGCAGTCGCTCATCACTTTGTGGGCTCCACAGGGATCCTCTGGAACAAGGCTTTAAATATTTTCCTTTACCCTCAGATCATAAAAGCTTGTGTGTATATATATTAAGGCATTCAACATAAAACATGGATTAATGTTAAAATTGATAAGGATAATTTAAAAACTGTATTGATTTGTGGTTTACAATAATATCTCTTTTTATAATTCACTGACAATTCTTACAAATTTCACACAGCTCAACTTTTCACATTTTACAGTTGATCAGCTTTTTAATATTCTGATGCACGTCTGAAGCTTTGTGGAAAATCATGTGTATATTAAAAAAGATGGAAACACTTTTTTAGCCTTGAGAAGAATAAAAAAACACTCAAGGAAAAAAACCTTGACACAGGCTGGTTTACAGTTTTACCATACACTAATGTATGGGAAATTTACTTTTAAACAACTTTACACAGTGTCACCACTTTGCACTAGATGGTTAAGCTAAAAATTAGAAAAATAAACTGTGGAAAAGAAAATTAACACATGAATCCACACCATGAGGCATGGCATATGATGAGAAAATGTATCAGGTTCCTGTTTAGATGCACATGGATGTCAAACAATGATGATGCTGTTGCTTGGGGGAAAAAAAATTGTAATTTAATGCCAAGAGTACATTTATTCAGTTCTTCCTCTTTACTTGATTTATGAAAGTTGTCAAATGTTGAACCAAGCTGGTGACAGCCACTGTAGAGAGATTTGGTTAAGAATAAGAAAAATTAACACAGCAACATTCAAAAAGAAAACAAAAAAACCCCTATTCTTTAATGTATTATTCTATTCAGATTATATTTGTTTACTCTACATGAAGTAATGGGCATGCCATGTCACAACAACCCATATGGCTAAAGATAAATGAGAAAAGGTGAGAAGGGATGCAAAGAGGAAGCCAACTTGTTCTGACCTGTGAGGATAGAAAATACACCTGTTAAGATGAGAGAGGAAAATGAAGCACAGAGGATGGGCTGTGTTGTGGGCTCTCTGATGGTCTGTACACCTGTAAGAGCCTTTAATATACCTACCCTACATGCAGCTGCAGTAACGGATGGTGTTAATGTAAATTTATCCAAAAAAAGAGGCGCAGATGTGATGGATTACCTGTCTCATGCAATATTCACGTCTCTGGAGGTGGATTTTTATCGCACGGCGAAGTGAGCAGAAGTGGACTCTAAAGTGGGAAATCAATCCAAAATGTTTTGACGTGCATTAAAAAATAGTCACAGCACTGATTGCATACAAACTACTCGCACTGATGTACTCTTTATTTAAGCAGGCTGTCACTGCGCCTGCTGCTTTCAGGATTGGCAGTGATTTCCTGTAATGAGGCATATTTCCACTTCATGTTTATGAACCCATTTTTGATTAAATTGGAATCTTTAAGAAACATCAACATCTTTAAAATTCTGGGGATGAGTTCATTTAGATGATTGACCCAGTCCTGCTGTGATGTGTTCATAAATGAGCTAAATGGCATTTTTCAGATATACAATGCTGTTTCTCCAAACCTCTGCATTTGTGTGTGTATGTGTATGTGTGTGCGTGTGTGAGGCTGTTAAGAAAACCCTTTGGCATGTTCTCCATTTTTCCAGAGTCTCCAATTAGCAACTGGCGCTTCTTTCTCTGTAAGCGCCTGCCTCTAATGGCCGCACGGATTGATTTAAATGCAAACTAGAGAGGATTTAATGAACTGCTTTGAATGAGAAGTTTAATAGAAATGTGCACTCTACAGAAAGGCTGGTGAGCAGCTCACACAGTGTTAATTATGCATTTTAGTGGTTTTAATTCTAAAGAGAGAGTTAAAAAAAACACTTAAAATCAACATTGGGCAGAGAAAATGTTTGCCTAAATTGGATTCAGGTAGAATTTGTTGTTTTTATTGAGTATATTTAACAGAATAAACACACTAAACACTCACATCTGAGACTTCTCATGGTGAAATGCACTGACTTTGACATAAATCTGATGAACTGTGGTAACTGTTGTGCTCATGTACCGCAGCACGATGAATATGAGTAATGTCAGTCTCTCTTCTATTATGCTGTTATGATTTAGGTGCTTCTATCTGCATTGTAATGAGCTACAGACAATTGGATGTTGATGAACCGTGAGTGTGACATAGTACTCAGGAAGGAGTTTGACTGTGTCTCTCCTGGTTTTACACTCTATGTTATTCAGTTAGAGGAACAAGAAATGGTGAAGACAAGTGATAATACTGGAAATAATCTGAATTGCTTTGTGAAAATGTGGAACATACCTGGGTTGTTGTGCACAAAGTTCTGGTTACACAAATAATTGTGTTTCTTGCAGAACAATACTGTACCTTTGTTCGGGGTAGTCGGGGGAAAATGCACCCTTCTTCCATTAGGTTGTCTCACCTGTCTGTAAATTATGTCAAGAGGTTATATGTGTCCCACTCCGTCTCCTGCAGCTTCTCCTCTCGTTTGTATCGGATCATTTGACAGTATTCATCAGCAGCATTTTCATGAATACACCCATAGAAACACACGCTCAAGGACCACTAAAACACAGAATATGGTAGGGCGGGAAAAAGACTGAAAAATAACAGCCAAGGCACCAAAAGATGAGGAATCAAAAGCATGACGTGAAGTGATGGTATTTGCTTAAAGTATTGATACAAAATATTAGTTTGGGGTATGTGATATTCCAAATTAATTTAACTACACAATTTTTGGCTTCAAACATAAGAAATAAGTCTCATGTTCTACTAATTACCTGTATCAGTACCTGCCCCGGATGACCAGTATTGGTTGATCCCCACAGGAACACACTGCAGGACCTTCCTCTGTCTCTCTGCTCACCTGCAGAGTGTGTCAGGATCTGAAGGTTAACAGACACAAGGAGCAGAAAAAAACAAAAGATGAATCATCGATTTCTCTGAATCATTGATCGCAGGTGCACTTACAGGGTTCAAAAATGAATAAGTAAAATGATTGGCACCTGAAAATGTACTTGGGTGGCTCGCCCAGGTGAGGTACGCTGAAGGACAGGCTGTTGTTCAGTATTTTCAAATATAAAATAATTTTATAACATAATTTCAAGAACTTTTATAAAACAGAATGTTTTTTTTTTTTTATCAAATAAGGAGTGAAAGTCTTAGTATTCAAGGTAGAGATGTTCTTTCTCCAGTCTCTTGATCGCATGAAAGAGTCTGGTCACATTGTTACTGCTGACAGGTGTGTTTTCTTTTCTGACCAATGAAATGCCCACATCCTTCAAACTCAGCCTCAAAAAATGTAGTAGATTGTTCTTTTATCCCAAAGACCGGGTCTTAAAAAGCCTTGGCAGTATCAATCAATAACTATCCCATTTGAAAATGTTCCTCCCCACAAAGACATGTTATGAAAAGCTTTTGGCCTGCTGAATGCTGCTTCTAATAACTACCAGGTTCAACAAACTGGAAATAATCAAAAGAGCTCAAATGTTGGTCCAAGAAACTGTTTCTCCATCCTTCAGTTGTCTGCTTTCACCTGCAGAAACAAACCACTGCAATGCAGATTTGGCTCAGTTAGTGGAGAAGAGCCTCATATTCAGAGGCTAAAGGCCTCAATGCACTGATTATAGGATCTATCTCTGGTCTCAACATAATCTGTGGCATTTATCACCCTTTTTATCTACACCCTGTCTCTCAATCTAACATTGTCTCTAAAAACCAAATCTTGATGTCTTGATATTTGTTGCAGATGTTGGTGACCACTCCAGAGAAGTGGGATGTTGTGACCAGGAAGAGTGTGGGGGATGTGGCTCTGTCACAGATTGTGCGTCTGCTCATCTTGGATGAAGTTCATCTCCTCCATGAAGACAGAGGACCTGTACTGGAGAGCCTGGTAGCCAGGACCATCAGACAGGTAGGTCCTCATCCATTTGTGCGCCTGAGGTCTGAATGTTTGTCTGGCTGCCACTTTGTGAGGCAAAACAGATCAGACTGGTTTGATCTATTTTTACACCTGCAAAATATTTGACTTTGTATTTTAGTCCATTACTCCAAATGAATAAAAATATGGATGGCACACCTCATTTGTTGCAGATAAAAAGTGAAGCCAGAGTATGATGTCAGTGGGCATTGACATATTGTGTTGGTGACATATTTTTGGTGCCAAGCCATGCACAATCAAAATACATCCATTTTAACCACAAAACATGTTAACATACCATTAGAAAAAAAAAATTCCAATGAGTCACTTTTCTCTCTTCGGCTTTGTAATCGGGTGCCTGACATGGCTTTTGGTTGCCTAGTTTTACCACTAATCCATCTATTATGATAGATGAGCTGGCTTTATTATATATCACCATTTGAGGTATCTGCAAATTGACAAATTAGGTATCTGCAGACTTAAGTGTCTGAGGGGAAAAATACAGTCTGTGAAGTGAGCAAAAGCAGGAGGGATACATCCCACCACATCACAACTCTGCTATCAGCAGTGATCTGAGGTCAATCCATTTATCTTTAAACGGAAATCTGCATGAATAAAATCTAATATTTAAACTGAGACACAAATGTGCTTGATGCTGAGTCACTATAGACAATCAGCGGTTACAATTCCTGATTCCCTGGAATGAATCAGAAATGAAGGCTCCACCTCTGTTCAACAAACAAACAGGTGAAAACACATTTTGGTTGAGGCTTGGGTCTTTCCCCTTGTAGACAAACTAGACAAAACTTGAATTTTGACTTTGTTTACTCACCTGCATCATTTTGGTTTTTGGTTAACAAACTCAAGACACATTCATGACAAGGTAAGTACAAGAAAAAGCCTTTAATTTTGGGTTTGTACTGCTGAAGTAAACCGGAGTGAAGACTAATTAGTAGTGAAACTGAAACTCACCAGAAACAGATGAACAGATGCTTGCGTGGAAGACTCCATGAACCAAAAAGACATCAGTGTTTTATTCGCAGACATATCCAGAGAGGAAAGAAACATACAAACACAGACTTTCAAACCAAGTTGCTTCTCACTTTGCTAAGTTGCTGCAACATTACTCTTTGGCTCACAGCGGGCTGCGACTTAAATATACAGAGGTGGAATTACCACTAGACAGTGGCTGATGAATTTTGAGATTGCATTAATTATACCATATGAAATCTAAGATCCTTAATTTTCCACACTGAGCTGAAACTGATCATTCTTTCAAGTTTCCTTATTATTGAAATCATCTAGTCATATATTTTTCTGTGCATTCATGTCAGTAATGCAGACAGAAAATGCTAGAAGCCAATTCATCACATTTTGGATTTGGCAAAAAGTAAACAAATTAAAGTGTAAGGCTTCCTCAAATTTGAGTGAGTACTTTTGGGCACCAAGTACACTTTGGAAAGAAGACAGCTTTTGAAACTGAAGTCAAATACCCATCTCTCCTCTGAGTCACAAGGTGAAATACTCATTTATTTTCCATCATTTCTGCCAGGTAGCCTTTTCTATTCACCTTCAGTGTAATAAAAACATTTGAAGCAGTGAGAAGAGAGACTCACAGACAGTTACAGTACACTCCCTCTCCTATTGCATCAGCATGTCTTGCAGCAGTCACTTTCCTTTCCCCATATTATCCAAATAAGTGAAGTGAAGGCTGCAGACTGAGACACAAAGTGAAGGAGGAGGTGAGGGAGTCAGAGAGGAGCGAGACAGAAAGAGAGTGTGGGAGAGTGAGTTTAAAGAGGCAGGGAAGACTGGGTAATTAGTCTGACTGGGGAGTTTCATCTGCAGTTTTAAGACTCTATTAATTAAAATGTTTGGTTGTGAATTGCACATGTTGAATTTATAAGGTTGTTAAGTCCGGATCAGTGGCTGTTCAGGGTTGGAGAACAAGCACAAGAGAAGGACCCAAAGGTAGATCAGCTATCTTCAGAGACAAATTGGAAGTTTAAAAAAAAGTGTACAAAAGGAGCACCAATATGCAACCATCCAAGAGGGACAAACAACCAAGCATAAGCTTAAAGGAAGCCGATAAACACAGTGGAGAGTTGAGCAAGTAACGGCACGATAGAGGATAACTTGGAACAGGTTTGTAGCTGCAGAACAGAGGGTGAGTTCAAGGTCATCTGGTACAGACAGGAACTGAGCATAATGGAGGGTTTGGGATCCGACAGTGGCTGAAAATGAGATCTGAGGAGCAGATAACAGCAGACTTTCTCCTTTGCCAAGAATTTGATGGACATATGGTCATAATATATTATTAGAAGTGATGAGGACTGAAGCTCAGTTGTTTTAAGGACACAGAACACTTTTAGCACGATTTTGAGACCAACTGTCACACACTGAACAAGCAGTTACTGATATTTTTAAAACATTTATACACATGTTCACTCACTGCTCCCTTTATTTGGTTCACCTCTTCAGCTGTTCGTTATCTCAAATATCTAATCAGCCAATCACAACAGCAACTCAGTGAATTTAGTCATGTGAAGATGAGCTGCTGAAGTTCAAACTAGAGCTCTGCGATGTGGTTAAAAAAAATCATATTTTCATGTTTTTTTCATATCATCTGATCTCACATATTGTCATGATTGTTTAAGATTTTTTTTAAACTGCCAGTTTTAAGCATCTGCACTGACAACTAAAAAAAGAGGTTAGTTCTACATTTTTTACCATACAAAGCAAAAACTGTTTCAGGTATGCAAGACCCAAAATGAACAAATTGCCCCCTTGAGAATTATGATGATTCTTTAGAATGTAAACATTATTAATATAAAAAAAAAAAAAGAATGAAAAAAAAACCTTTCAATATATTGCAGGATATCAAATTCCCCATAGTAATAATAGCTCTTTTTTTGTTATTTACTCCTAGTTTTATGTATCAAATATGGTGCTGTTTTTAGGAATAAAACTGATTTATTGCTTGTGTTGTCAACACATAGGTTGGCGAACCTGAATAAAATCACACAATAAATAGCAATTGCCATATAGGGGGAAAAATAATGGTTATTAGATTTTTATTTTTTTTACCTTGAGCCTTTTTCATACGGTGGACCTCACAAGTGAGTGTATTTTTAAAAAAGTTTTGGGCTTTTGTTGAACCAGCTTTTATTTTCCTTTATTTCCTAAGTGAAGTGTTTGGGTTTAAGGTTGCTTTGTGTCTGAACTTTTGTTAGTGAAAGAAATGTAAAGGAGTAACTAATAACCTCATGGACAGCTGCTGTCTTCTTCAACTATGATGCTCTTTATGGATGACATTTTCATCCTAGAACATATTTATGGAAACATTTCCAATTAGCTGCTTTCAAAAAAGCTTTCAGTTTTGTTGCTTTGTTCTACCTTTGAACCATCAGGAATGATAGGAGAAAGACAATAACGATAATGCCGACACACTCATGGTGTCAGATACACAAAAGAAGTCTCGCTTCACCGTTTGTATCACAGCAATGAAAAAAGCAATAAAGATGAGAGGGGATGTCGGTTACACTGGCAAACAGGCACAAGTAGCCTTCTCTATGACTCTTCTGTACAATTATGTCTTTTTATAGCAGCTCTTAAAGTTCTTAATACATCCACCTGACCTGCAAACCAGCAGCAGCTGTACTATCACATCACCATCAAACCTCATAAAGGTTCTCAATAGAGATTCAGCCGTGCTTTTAAAAGAGCGGCACTTTTTTCTACTACAAAGAATAAAACGATCGTGTCCCACTCGAGTATGACTGGAGTACGATAGACTTTGGGTGAACATATGTGGAGCACTGTTTTATTCTAGAGGAGTGAGAGCAGAGAGAGGGAGGCAGAGTGAAGGGGAGAGAGACAGGGATGCAGGGATGAGCTGCTGTGCTCTGCAGCGACGGGGACCTCTCAGCAGGGTTAACCGCAAGGTAATTGAAAACTGGTCCGTACATGTGACCGCTGTTTACTCGGTTCACAGCCCATTTATCTGCAGGTTTAGCTGATATTACTGAAGAAGGGCTGACTGGGCGCTTTGTGCACTTTAACACCTCTGGAGGTTGTGCTGCACTGCACAAGTTTGCAGCCTCTCTCTTGTCTGTGTGGCTGCCAGCAAACTGCATGCATGCTGTCAGAGTTTCAAACACAGCTGGAGAACTGGATAGAAGCATAAGCATGCTAGTAAACAGACTCAGACACACACAGAATATGCAGAGAAAGTAAGGCTGCTGCTGGAGAAAACCCTTGTTTTTTCCAGTGTCAGCTGGACTTTGATTATTGACCCCATGAACCAACTGCCCACTCTGTCTGTGGTACTGCATGGACATGGATGCAATATTCTGCATATAAAGGTGAATTTGATTCACATGGTATATTAGATTATTGTTTGGCTATGGAAACTGAAGATCACTACCTGGCCAAAAATAAAAGTCACCACCTGGATTTAGCTAAACATAAACAAGCCTCCTCTTGGGTAATTACTGCTTAGGCAATTATCTTTCAGCTGGCAACAAGTTATTTAACCCCAGCTGATGCAATGAGTAGCTTCCCTTTTCTTAAACAACCATGGAAAAAGACACATCCTGTGGTCAAAAGATGTTAGTCTGTTTAAGAAGAGTCAAATAATTTGCATGCATCAAGATTCACTTTGTTTGCCAATTGCACGTTTTAGATCAACAGTATTTAAATTTCAGTAACGTCCCGTCCAAGAAACATAGAAAAGGCAGTGGCACATAACAGGGGGAGGACAGGTGCGCGAGAACTGTTGGGTTGTTTAAATAAATTTGAACAAACTTGCCAAATAAACTTTGGCTGCAGCAAACAAACCTTTCCCCGGCCACTACATCTCCATGTACATTTACTTGCGGAGTTCATCTTTGGTGCCTGATTTTCACAGTGATGGCTCAGTGGTTGTCCCTCAGATGAGAAAGATGAGTTGTGCCAGCAATAAAACATGGCGATGAAATGGTAATGTAGCATCTCCCCCTGGAGAGGGTCATTGTCTCACTGAGTGGAAACAAAAACAAGCTTCACCCCCACATGTGCGGAAAATGGTGAACGCTCAGTGAGTGTGTGTTTCTCCTGGTGCTGCTTTGATTTACCTCCCATGACCCTGAAATGGTCCATTCCATGTCCCATTACATCTGACATGCACCAGCAGTCAAAGTATCCACACCGTCATCTCCACTGGTCTGCAGCAGATGTTTCTATGCCTCCCTGCTGATGACAGACGCGGTCGAAGGCAGTGTGTTCACAGGCTGTTCGTCCTGCTCTTTTCAACACTATAGTTCTTGATCGACTGCAGGGAATGTTTGGGACAAAAGACAAACTGAACTGAGTTTTGCGGTCAAAGGTCAAAAATCACTGTGATCTCTTAATCCAGTACATCAATCCCAGAAGGGAAATTTTGATAAAGGGTAGAAACAAGAATTTCAAAGATAGAGAAGCAGTGAAGATGAATCGAAGAGTTGAATGTGGAAGATAATTTAAAGAGGAGGTACTCAAATTCCCCATATTGTAACTGTGTATAAAGTAACAATGCTGGATATTTAGATGAAACGTGTGCAGATTTTCAAATCTTTACAAATTTATATGTTGTTGAAATCCCTGAGTTGTCTGTAAACTGGTCAGAAAAGGTATGTTTTTCAAAAAGATCTTTGAAGGACTGGGCCTCAAACACCAAAGTCTGCCCATGGCTAGCTCCCTAAAAGCTTCTAGGGGCCTAGCCATTCAGAGGTAAAGGGTTTGTGGAGTGGGGTCCTTAAAGAGATATCAGCTAAAATGTGGCATTTCAGACAGAGACTCGAGCTAAGGCATCTCCCTGGACTTATCAGGTGAATGTAGCTTGTATTGAGACCCTTTTATTTAGTGAAACAAACACAAACACATGCTAAGATTTTAGTTTTTGCAGTGTGTAAGTATATTCCTTGTCACAGATCAACTCCACTGACAGATCATTATGTACTTTACCTATGAGTTCTGAACATAGCTGGACTGATTTTAGTGGAAGGTCTCTGTGACTTTTTGTCCATGTACTTTGTTCAGCTGTTCCTGTTAGAACAGCCACAGAGGACAATGCCTCTGTACATGTGGGTTTCCTCTTTTGAACGTTATTTTTATCTGTATGTGGCTGGCAGAGAAGCAGCTTGTTGATGTTTGTGTGAGAATGTGTAAACAGCTCACACACCCCCCAACAGAAAACACTGAGTGTGCCAGCAACTCGCCTGGCAGACCCCCCACCCCCACCCCTTCCTCTCTCCACACCCCCACCCCTTCATCCTCTGTCCAATTATTGCCACACCTGACAGACTGCTATAATTGATTGTGCTGAAGGAATTAAGGCGGCTGCTTCTGATGCGCTAGGTGCTTAAGTTCACGTCTTCAGACACATTAATATGGAAATCCCTGTAAACTAAATGATATTTGTCCCTCTTTTTATGCAAATGTTTTGCAGCTGAACCAGTTATCACTTTGATGTTTTGCTTGGGAGGGCTTTGGTTTGGACTACATTTTCTCCAGCGGGTGTACTGCTACCAATTACACTCTACAGTCAAGATAAAGTCCCTCTAACCTTTATTACAAAGGCCTTTAATGTTGCTTCGCTGTAGACCTTATTCTCCACTGTTTGGTATTTAAGGAGCATTTGTGCTTTAACTAAGCTCACATGAGGCTTAGCTATTTTATGAAGAGAGGGCACATCATTTTGAATGCCCCTAAAAGTGATCATAATATGAAGTTTTATAGGGTTTTTGATGACTTCATATCCGGCTTTAAAGAGTCCATATTCAGTTTATGACAAACGGTGCAGCTGCAGGCTCAGCAAGTTTATTTATAAAGGAAGTTTAAGTAGCAAAGGACTCAGAGGGCATAAGACATCAGTATGATTCATTTTATTGAAGAAGGGTGCTGTTTGATTCCAAATAGTTCTGTATCCAAACCTAAACTGCTCTGTCCCAATGTGTTGTTTGTTTTCATATATTATTTATTTGTTGTAACAATTCTACTTGGGGATAAATTTTTAAATTTGGAAAGTTTTGAATGTATAAAAAAACACCAAACAACAGTCAATGTCAGAATTGGCTGTTAATGTTTGGCAAATTTTCATGGGTCCAACCGACAAACTCAGCCTTGCTGCTCATCCTACAAATATCCTTATATATGTGACACCATTTGAAAGTGAAATGAACAGGCTTTAAAACAATATAAGATTAGTTGCTAAGTAGTATTGTTACAACGAAGAAATAATCAACTAAAACAACTTTCCTTACATTTCCTGCTGAGTTTAAAGGAGCCTATCCAGCAACGTGAGTAAGCCTCTACATATAAGCTCAGGTCACAGACTACAGCGTCAGTGCACTGAAGTATGGTCCAGGATAATCCCTGCTGTAACTTCACTTCATGTGTGCCTTTATTGGTTTGTTGTCACCGCTCCATTTCTTTTTGAACCCCATGTATCTCAGATCACCACGCTGTCTGATTTTGTGACCTATTAATTTTATTTTATTCACCTCATTACTTGCTCTGCTTGAGGTGAGTGCAAATTGAGCTTTTAATCACCCTCACCTTATGTTGTCATAAAATTTTATGATCCAACAAACTTACCTGAACATGCGCGGGTCATGTCCTGCACAGGGAATCAGCGCCACTTAAAGGTGCAGAAAGTAGAGGAGAGAAAGCCTGCAGACAGTTTGACTCTGTTTGAGGTGAAGAGGGTGCACCTCTGCAGTGTGACTGTTGGAGCTCTGCTGCTGAGGATGCGTGTGTGTGTATGTGTGAGTGTGTATGTGTGTGTGTGTGTGTGTGTGTGTGTAGTGCAGGCCCGAGCTGCTGGTAGGGATTGGCTGGGTCTTATCTTGATGGGATGGTTTGACAGGTACTGCATCACATTAAAGGCCTTACCAATCTTCCCTGTCACATCCAGCAGGAGGCTCACAGATAGGGCAAACCCCTCCTTTATTTTCTCTCCCCTTACCCGCGTTGATACACAACATATCGAATTTTCTTCAGGTTTCAAAGACAAAATGAAGACAGAAAAGTACATGAGCAAGATCATTTACTCTGTCTCAGACAAACACAACACAAAGACCCCAAAGCCACCTACTCTGAATTCACCCCGTGCCTGTTTTCTGAATCTGGATCCACTCTTCACTTAAAAATCTAAAACAAACATACCAGAAGCCTTTTTCCATTTTTCTGTCAACACATTTTCGCAGGTTTCTCAGTTCTGGTGCTTCAGCCCTTTGTTTATGCATGATAAACCTACTGTTGTTGTTCCATGTTACAAATCTAAACCTTTGTTGAAATGGATATAAAATGAAACGATTATCACTGATGCATTCATTGAGTTAGGGCTTAGACTAAGAGCTTTAATGTTTTCATGCTGTTTGGTTAGAGTATCCTCAAATTACATCACATGAGGCTGTAAAATAATAATTGGGGCTGCAACGATAAGTCAACGCAATCGATAATGTTACGAAACATAATTCATTGATGCAGAATTGTAATTGTCGACTAGATATGTTATTATTTTCATTGTTTTTGTCACATGGGAAATCAAATACCAGGCAGTTTGTGCTCATCTGTAACTTCATTTCACTGCATGAGGTGCTGTGTTATTGAATACTTTTATGGAAAAGGGCCCTTAAATGCACACATGAGGAACATTGATAAGAAAACATATCTGCGGCTCTGACAACACTGTGCACTGATGGAGGCTTTGCATCTCAAAACTCATGTTCGAACTATACAGAAAAATAATGCAACTGCATTGTATTGTTTACATGGTTGTTTATCTATAGGAGCTAATTTCAGCTCACACTGTACAGGTTGAATTCATCAGCCGTTCACTCTTAAGCCACTGAAGTACAACAGATTCCAAACAACATGCAGACATGAGATAATCGTGATTAATTGACCATTCAAAAAACATAATCAATAAAATAGTGGTGACGAAAGACTTGTTAGTTAAAGTTGACCTAAAAATAATGCAGGTATCATAGAAGGTCCAAACTGTGGATGGGCTTTGTTTGTGGAAAATTTGAAAATAATTTGAAATGAACAAGTTTTTTTGAGCATATGTACAAATAAGTTTCTGATACCCCTGCTCAAAACCCAACATTTCTGAAGGATTGTGAGTATTTGAATTAAATCCATTTTTACTCTTGAGAATTTTATGATTTGATAATTATTTGAATATTTATTTACTTAAAATAAAGTTCAAAGTAAAGTTCAATCGTTTTTTAGACTTGTTTAATTTTTTGAATATGCTTTTTATTTATAATTTTATTTATTTATTTATGATAATTTGTCATTACTGTTATCGTATTGTTCTTAGTTAACACAGTGTAGAGAAGATGACGACATCAACGCCGCAACATTTCCTTATAAGGGGAGCACCTAAGTCCAAAAGAGTCCAGTATCTCGGCGACTGCCTCAGTGGTCCTCTGCAGGTTATCGGCTTCAGCTCACAGAACTGAAAGCGCTAAGAAGCAGCGTCAGCGTTCAGCTTTACAGCTCCTAAAACAAAAGAAAAGGCCTCCATAAAGAGTTGAAGGGTTCACTAAGAAGCAAGATTAAAGAGAAAAGTCAGACTGCTGATTTTTTTAGTCTTCAGTGTCGGGTACAGTTTATGTTTTAGGATTCAGTTTGAAATGGGCTGAAAAGTGCCGTCCTGTCAGTAATTATTACCTGACACTGTTCTCTGTGGGGGATTAGATCCTCAGCTTTAACAAGATGTATAAAGGAGCATTTAAAACCACAATGGTATGTTGATAAATCCACACAAAGCCATGTGGTAACAATAAAACACTCTGTGTGCTCCCAATCTGAGAGCAGTTTTTTATCATTACTTAAAAATTGATGATGAATCTTATATGATCCCTTCCAGTCTTCCTCCTCTTTTATTACTTGATCTGAGCAGCTCATCTACACAGTAAAAGACAGAAGACGCCAAATTAGATGCTTTATTTCCAATGCATGTAAAACTTAGAGTATAAAGAGCATCTCCCTCCTACTTTAAGATCATCTTTCTTATTAATAAGTACACCCTTTCCTTTTTTGTCTTGACTTGATGAAACAGATTGAAAGTATGAATATCTGTGTGATCTTGATGTTGTTTTGTTCAGGTGGAGTCCACTCAGAGTATGATTCGGATCCTGGGGCTGTCAGCCACCCTGCCCAACTACCTGGATGTGACCACCTTCCTCCATGTCAACCCTTACATCGGCCTCTTCTTCTTCGACAGTCGCTTCAGGCCTGTGCCTCTCGGACAGACGTTTGTGGGCATTAAATCCAATAACAAGGTAAATAGACATGTACTCAGGGCACTTATATCCCACAAACGACATTTTTTGGTTTGAAATTCACATTTTCTGATTTCAAACCAAATCAGTTCAGTGTTTTTAGTGCTCTGCGTCCTACATGAGTTCCTCTCGATGTCAAGTGTAGTTGTCACTCCACTCTCAGCATGCTCATTCAACAGTAGATGAACTTTTTTAACACCTACACGTTTGGTAGTTATTGATGCAATTTCTCCCTCACAGTTTTTAAACTTTCCTTGTAAGATCTCCTAATTAAAGTATGATATATTAGGCATACAGAACATTTTATGGCCAACTTTATAGTCACTGCAAAGGGAAGCAGAGTGATGTGGGACAACTTTAATGACCAGAGGTGCTCATACTCTGTTTTTTATTACATATAAGGGGGTTGCGTATTTCTTGTAGCTGTACTTGTGTTGAGGCAGGTGAGTGTATTTGGCAGCTGATCTGTATTTCTTTATTACAAAGTAAACACTGGTATAATCACAAATTGAGAGACTTGGCTGTGATTGTGATTGTTTGCAGATCCAGCAGCTTCATGACATGGAGGAAGTTTGTTACAACAAAGTTCTGGAGCAGGTCAAAGCTGGCCATCAGGTATGTTGAATCTTATCGTCTCTTTACCTATTTTCAAAGTGCAGCAGGACAAACCACAGTACCCTGCAGTTTCAACTGGTAACAAACACTAGAGGGGTCTCAGGAGTCACTTAAAGGTAGCGTCAAGAGGACTGCACAGTTCAAGCTGCAACTAATGAGCATTTTGGTACATAATTACTTTGCTGTTTGTTTTTGCAATTAATCAATGGGGAAAAAAGTGTAATAACCCATCCTATCTTTATCACTTTTATTTGACAACAGAACATTTTTTCAGCGAAAACACTGTGAAATTACAAGTTATGACTGAAATGTCCCTGAGGTCTAGAAGAAAACAATGCTAATCATAATAATTTTCAATAGTTAAATCACAAACTATTCTCAACAGAAAATTAACAGATGAAATCAGATTAGAATTTCAGTGTGACAAAAAGGAAATTAAGTAAAAATGTGTCTTCAATCTTTTTACTTACAGGTCAGTCAGGACACCGCCTCTTTCCTCCCACTGTCTGTGGCAGCTAACGCTAATGCTAGTGTTAGTTTAATGAACTTCTAGGGATCGTTTATCGGGATGACAAGTTAATGAAAAGACAAAATGAGTTCTAAGAGAAATACAGTGCATTTCACAGCCTGTAAAAGAAGCGGATGTAAGACTTTGAAACAACCCCTTCACTGTTTCACACAGTTGTTAAAATTGATGTTGCTTTTATTAATCAATTTTGATCGATTTCATACATTTTATCATTTTGTCTTTGCAACTCCGCTTCCAGTGCTTCCTTTTTTAAACAAAGGATTTTGCTGTTTGCAAAAATAGGTCCAAGCTCAGAAAAGTCTGGTGTTCTCTCTTAAAGAAAGAATAGTAGCATTGGAGCCGCATCAAAATGTAAAATATTTTTGCCGACCTTTGAACATCTTTCACAACTTTCTCTTGAATAGAAGCTCCTGCTGAAGATATTTTTACGTGTGCCTTTTGGAACGAACACCTGCTTCCTGGAGCCTCAGAAGTCTTTATCTCCCCCAGTGTCACCCCCTCCCTTCTCTTCTCTCCCCCCATCCGCTCATTCTCCCCTCATTCTGCAGCATCAGTGAGCCTTTTGGGAGCGGCAGAGTTGTGAATTCAGACTTTACCGTTTAGCTCCCATCTGCTGCAGGAGTTGAGCTCCCTATTGAGCATGGCTGTTATCCTGTCTGCATCGTTTTATTTAAGAACGAACACACACACACACACACACACACACACACACACACATCTCTTCTTGTTCCTTTCTCCATCTCTGCTGCTCATTATCTTCTTTAGAGACACGCTCTGTATGAGTCTTGCTGTGTCCCTCTAGAAAGCAGGACAACTTCTTCTACACCAGCAACTATTTCTTAATCTCTTATTGAAGTGAATTTACGGTCTAGACTGGCTGAAAGGTGATGCAACCCAGTCTGCAGCCCAGCACAGGAGGCCTCCATCTCACTCGTATTAAACTGTCAAGAAGTGGCTTTGACAAGTATTAATTTCGTCTGGGACGGTCTGATGGATGAAATTTCCTTTATGATTTTCCCTGCGCCCTCCTGCTGGGAAGCATGCTGCCAGGAAGAGGTTTAATAAGCTGCAGAGCCGGGGTTACTGCCGACGATGCTTGCACACAGCTCAGTGGTGCTGATAAAACACCTCCAACAAACAACATTTGCTGCTGAGGTCTCCTCTGACTCTGCACTCTGCTTGTGCAGCACATACAGCTGCTTCTTACATGTGTGCATTTATGCAGTATGGTAAAAACCCATTCTGCATTTACCAGTGCACATCTGAAATGATGTAAACACAGGTTCACAGCAATTCATAAGTAAATGAGAGCAGTAATACGCTAAAACAAGGGATTTTGTTGTTATTTTTACCTGTTTTTGCAGCAGTTTTCACACGTTCACATCAGTTGGAGTGGTGTACAGGTTTAAATTCAGTTATTTCAAATAAAACACAGTAAAAATTAAAAGAAATAATTAACTTAAAAAAACAGATGAAACTGCAGAAACGTCTCTGTAAAACTCATATGCTGATGTTGTAAACCTCCTAAAATGTGTGGTTGTGTGTACCAGGTGATGGTGTTCGTCCATGCTCGTAATGCCACAGTGAGGACGGCCATGGGACTGATCGAGATGGCGAAGAACCACGGAGAGACGTGCTACTTTCAGCCTGAGCAGAGCGCAGACTACGGGCAGTGTGAGAAACTGGTAGGTACTATTCTGAGACCTGTATGAGTCTGCTGAAAAGGAGCATAATATGGGACCTTTAACATACTTCCTCCGGATCCAATAACATGAAGAAATATTTCTGCCTAGCGCCAAGTGACATTCAAACATTAACTACAGGAATAGACTTGATTGGTGGAATTGTTCCCTTTTTAATGAACGGCTGCTGACGTCTTGACTGTTGCTAATTTGTCGTAATATCCTGGTGTTTCAGTAAAAAAAGATTAATTGGAGCTGAAAAGAGTCTTTGCCTCCATCCAAATTTAATTTCATTACTTTGGACTTTATTTAAATGGATTCATTGCGCTGTCAGGTAAAGTTGTGCAACTTCCTCATTGGATCCATAACTGTTTTGAAAACACAAAATTTATGCCACAACATTACCAAACTATCCTGACAGCTCTGACCTGAACCTGTCACAGTCTGTTAGCTTTCTACCTCCTTCTACTCTGAAGTTACTCTCCTCCACTGGAAAATAAACCACCCTAAATGCAAAGGCTTGGAGCTGCTGAAACTCAAAGTTGATTCATGATACAAGATTTATTTACCATCAGGTTAGGTAGCTCTCTGACTGTATAGATATATCAGGAATTATGCCAAATAGAGCAAGGGATATATTCAAAGTGATTCAAAGTGATTTGAAACAGTTGGCCAAATAAAAGTTGTGACTGGACGGTTGCCCCACAAGATATTTTTCCACTTCAGGAAGCAGAAAAATGACCATTAACTAAAATGTTCAAAGAAGTTAGAGAGGGTCTGTCTGTGGTGAAGGCGTAAGACATATACATGTTATCTTTTTATGCCTTTGAGTTTTTCTATTTAGTTGGACAGAAAAAGTAGGCATCATGTCATTGACCCATTTATTTCTTTTTTTAAATTTTTATTTAGTCTTTATCTTTTCAGGAATATGAAATACGCTGAAATACAAATTTCATTTATGAAGGAGTCCTGGCCAAGACAGCAGCACAAAAAGTTTCACACAGAGGGCAAGACAAAAGCAACTGACAAAAACAAATATAGAGGACATCAATTTATAAATTTGCAGCACTAGGGGGTAAAGCAAGTGTACAGGCTCTTTAAATGATCCTTATTCCTAGTTTTGAAATAATCCAGGTTGATGTAGTTACCCAGTTATGGATGGCCTTGTAGCTCAGACCAAGATGAAGGAGAAAAAATCACTAAAACCTCTTTGACCAAAGACAGGGCGAGTCCAAAGAGCCACAAACAGAACCTGTACATTTGACTGAAGGTTGCAATCAGTGAAAACCTTTTGGGGTCAGAAATGTCCGTAAAAACAATGACAGATCATTTGGTATTGTCTTATAAAGAAATTATCATTTCACTACAAAAAATGGAGGAGATTTACTGCAGATGTAGGTTTTTAAACTTATAAAATTTATAGACTTTTTGGAATTTAAATATTTTGCCTTCTCTGTGCTCATGTTAATTGCATGTGTGACTATGAAAGGTCTTCATTAAAAAGGACCAAATTTATCTCAATCTTCGATGACTTTTATTTAGAAAAAAAAAAACAGTTTCCATGTTTTGGGCACCGTAAATCAGTTGAGCTGTGCCTCTGTTGGGTAAACTCTTCATCTTAATAATTTCTAAACTGAAGAGATGGATGAAAATTCACTAACCAAAAGCATATGCTAATGAAGAAATGAGTAATTCAGAAAACACTTAATTTTTACTATAAAAATGGCCTTTTTTGGCTTGATGTGTATGTGACTTCTGGTACTTTTCCGTCTTGGCCTCAAGTGGACACTTGTTGAACCGCAGATTTTGGCACCTCAGGATTGCCTCATACTTTTTAGACCTGAGTTTGCTGCTCGAGACAGAGCCATCTTGTATTTTTTTCTTCTTAATTTATTTCTATTCAGTCACTCCCCTAACTACAGGACTTATTTTAAGCACAATTTGCGTCTTTAAAAAAAAAAAGCAATTTTGCTGACAAACAAGGATTTTGTAAGCTTAGTGGTAAGCAGTAAAAATAAGGTGTAAAAAGAAAAGTAAAGGCTTTCTGAGTCAATCTCTTCCCTCTAGGGTAGAAATAAACTGTACCACTGACATTGGTACAAAACTTGTAATCCTGAGTTGACTGTCATCATAATATGTCCTGTATTTACATGTTTCATCTCATTTACTTTTTGGCACATTTACTCATTGAGTCAAACAGTTTCTGGGAGCCATAAAATGTTCCCATACAGCAAAAGAAAACTGATCTTAAACAGAAAGAGCAACAGGGTGTCCTGATTCACAGCTTACCATCACTTACGACAAGCTAGGTGTGCGTACATGTATGTGTGTGCGTGTGTGTGTGTGTGTGTATAATTAATGGTCTCTGTGCTGTGAGAGTACACAGAGGTGGAGCTACACTCTCCCTCAGAGGATGGTCAGTCAGAATGTAGCTCCCATATTTAAATCTGCAGCAGCAGAAGGCAGAGTGATAAATTTAGTAACCTTTCCTTTGTTCCCTGGGGCTGCGCCAAGATTGATGCGCCTCTAATCTCCCCTCTATTTAAATAGGATATGTATACAAATCAGATCACTTTTCATGCTCTCTAAAACTGGAAACAGACAAGAGACTAAAAATGGTGCGTTGAGTCCCAGTTAGTCTTTGAAACGAGAACTGTTCCTACAGAATGTGTACAGGAATTAATCTTGTTGTATGTGCACTAACTGAGCATTTGTTCATTCCCAGCTCCTCTGCCTGTGTCCTCACATAATGAGTATTATCCACTCCATTAGTCCGTCTTTGAGTGTTTGTCGGTCCGGCCTGCTCTGCTGAAGGAAGAGGCATTGGGGCTGACTCCACTCTAAGCCCACACGGAGATAATGCACTGCCTGTTTGCACTCTGGAAATTGCCCCACATTAATATTTATAGGTGTTTTTTAATCTCCAATATGCATATGCAGTGAAATAAAGCACCTCTGAGGTCAGTCATATAATTTAGCGTTTATTTATCCTGCTTTAAAAGTCAGAAGTGATTCCACTATATTTCCCTCTCCCCTAATGTTATTTAATTGGCTTAATCTCAAGAGGCTGGAGAGGCTGTCAATCAAGCTTAGATATCTTAAAGCACCCACTCGAATCAATCCCTGTTAAATACAGTTTTTGTCAAGTCAATCATTAGAAAGGCCCGTTCAGAGGAATAATGAAAACATCCAGGAGGGGGCTTTGTACGCTGAAGCTCTGGCAACCCATGCTGCTTCAAAGCAAAGTGTTGGGGTTTGTATTGGTGGTGAAATGGCAGGATGTTGATGTTTGAGCTATGAAAGTCAAAAAATAACTCAATTGGTTCAGAAAGTGCGATCTGTATATGTGAGATAAAAAAAAGAGATGCTTAGACGTAAACAATCCACACAGGTTCTTAAGAACAGAAATATAGTAAGTAGACAGTAATGCAGTTTAGAATTGTGACTGGGTGAGCGAGATCCTTACATGATGCTGAGGGGGTCCTGTCTCACACTGACCACTAACAAAGGAAGTGAGAAAAGATAGATTAAACACCATCACTCTGGCTAGTGTGCCCTATAAGTACTTGTTAGTTACACAAAATGACTGTTTTGTTGTTGTTGTTGTTGATTAAAGATGCGAGTTGAAAATTGAGCACTGCCCTGATAACGACCCCAGCTCTGGTTAGTTGCTACTGCTATTACAGTGACATCCACTACCAGGATGAAAATATGTAGTTACATATTTTTAGTTCCAGTAAAATATTCCATTCAGATTTATTAATTCGGCTGAAGGCATCACATGACTGTCTCAATAGATTTCCAAAATTACAACCATGAAGACCAAATAATTAATAAATAAACACAGATACAAACAAACAAAAAGAGAAAAAACAAGAAAACAAGTTGAAGAGGGCTGGTAGCAGCAGGCATAAGAGAATCAGGCTGAACTCACACTGGTCGTTTTGAGACTTGAGTTTGATCTTAACTGCCACCGGCATTGATCAGGGAGCGTGACCTGACTTTGGGTTTGTTTATTGCCATTTTTGTACAAATAGTTATCAACTGGGTCAGTATTACTGTTTATTGCTCTGGGCTGAGTCAAAGCTTCCCAAACTTGAGATAATAATTATCAAACATGTGTGATGCATGAAATTCCTGCAGTGAAATACCCACAGCTGTTAATAAAAGGAGCAGACTGTGAAACATTACAACTTTAACAGCTCGCCAACATGGCAGCAGCTGTAAACATAACTGTTCACAGAACATTAAAGAAGAAGAGCAGCTACAAAATAGCTTTTTGTCCATCAAAAAATCTGTGCATATTCATATTTCTAAATATATTATATTTATTCAATGTTTGTCCAAACAACAGACCAAAACCAAACAAATTTGTCTGATCACTCTTGTGAGACTCGGAAGAGGAGAAATACTTACAAAGCAGTCAAAAGAGCAGATATCGAGTAAAAGACAAGAAAGCTTATGATGAATTTTCTGTCGGGTTGAAGTGTTTTTGTTGACTAGAATATAATTCAGACCATGGCAGGAGGATTAATCAGAATTTAGACTGACAAACAGTGCACGTCAGTCCCACGTCTTCCCTGTTGGTTCAGGTCTGCTCAGAGGATTTGTGTCCTGACGTCTCTTTGACTAATGAGTTCATCTCTGTTCACGTCTCAATTTGTAAGTAAATGATGAAGCACTGTAGTCATCAGTTGTGTACAAACAGAACAAACTCTTCATTTCCTTGGAATTTGCGACGCAGCCCCACCGAGCAGTTAAAACAGCGAAAGCTTCAGCAGTTTAAGTTAAAAATTTATAATCTCTCTGTAAATGTAAAGTAGCTGTAAAAATAACTCGAGGGGTGTAAAGCACATCGTTTTGCTCCACCCCTGCGTGCGGGGACCCTCTGCTTAAAGCTCTCCCAGGAGTATTGTATCCGAGAATCTGTTTGACTTTCATTTGCTCCAACTCTCACAATCCCCCCTCCACCTTCTCTTCACTCCACCTCCCCCCTGCTCCTTCGTTTTTAATACCCAGTTCTGAGAGATAAAACCACTGCTTCCACTGGAGAGAGGAGCTTTTCTGTGGAGGTTAAGAGACCCCTTGTGGTCCCATGAGGCCATTGCATAGTCAACACTGAAGACGGATCATTGGAAGAACCGTTTTTGGCACTACCTTATTGTTCGCCTGCAGCATGTGCGGTCCTTTGTTAGAGTTTGGCTGCATAATATTAAAGACAGGAGCGTGAAATTAATGATGATGGCGTAAATGTAGAGGCACCCAGAATAGATGCACTGATAGACCTTCACTCAGCTTTTTCTTTAAACTCTCCATCTCTGTGGTCTTCAGATGTTCAGCTTTCATGTCATTTTGTTTGACAAGACACAGCTCTGCAGACATTTTGCTGCCTCGGAGCGCCGGGCCTCATGGGACTCCACAGCAGCACTGGCGTGGGCTCATTAATGTCTCTGTTTGCTTTCATTGGTGCTATTTTTACAAGTCTCGTCCACCGCCGGTCCTTTCATTGTGTCAGATCCGTGACAACCTGTCAGTGTGCCGAACCAGCTCCTGATGCACTGATCAACAACAATGAGCCACAGCTCAAAGGCTGCTGAAAAACAGGACTGACACAGTGGAGTGACAAACACACATAGCACAAAAATGGCTGCCTGAAATAGAATCAGTCTTTGTAAAAACAATAGGATAGTTTGAAGAAAGAAGAGTACCTCTCCATCCACATGGACTGTTCTTGTTTTAAAGCTTCTCACAGCTTCAGGAAAGGGCCTATATGTTGTCTTGATAAAGCATTGTGGGTCCATTTTCCTCTCAGTCTACTTATTTCTCTGGATTTGATACTGGGGACAGTTAATCAGAAGTATATCACATGAAAACTGGTTTTGTTTCAAGGATTAGACTGCTGAAATCAGCCAAAGTTGAAGCCCCTGTTTCTCAGCAGTGAACCTGGGACTTCTTAGACACAGATATCGCTACCTTTGGAATTTATGGAACAAGAAACAATTTCGCCAACATATCTGGAGGAGTTTGAGCTGAAATACCCGGAAAAGAAAGTATTTTATTTGAACTTGCAGAGTACACCCCAGTTCCCATCAGTCAGCTTTCCTTCCCCAGAACTCCATCATGCTCGCTGATAGGTTCTTAGTGTGTGGTCCACGGTGACTAGACTGAACAAGTCAATGCTGTCAAGTCTCCATCACTTAGACATAGTTAGTGGTTTAGGACGAAGAAAAATACTTCTCTTGTCCGTATTTAAAATATGAGGGAGAAGGGAAAGTAGAGCCAACAGCCGAAGGTGGCAGGGGTGAGCAGAGCTGACATTTGCCCCGTTTTCACCAAGCGGTGTAGTGTGGTTTGTCTCAGTACGGAACTCATTTTGTCGTATTCCTTTCACTAGAACCTGGACAGTTCTCCAAATTACTGACCTGTACCCTCCCACCGTTTGGTACCCTTCTGTTGGGATGCCTGGCTTACTGATTCGATCCCAGAGGGGGGAGCGAGAAACACTATGGTCCGTTGATTGGTAGAAAGAATCTTCACTTCCCGGGTTTCTTTTCCCTTTCTTTTTGGGAAAAGAATCACAAAACAGCGTCCCATGGTGTTCCACAGAGGTGAGGACCTCCCATGTTTTATCGGGGAGAGGGGATGCCGAGGGGACTGGATAGTGCAGTGAGGAACAAGAGGGGTCTTCAAGCTTGTTTCAC
This sequence comes from Thalassoma bifasciatum, assembly GCA_008086565.1. Classification (NCBI taxonomy): domain Eukaryota; kingdom Metazoa; phylum Chordata; class Actinopteri; order Labriformes; family Labridae; genus Thalassoma; species Thalassoma bifasciatum. Next base: position 70,207 of record RPOG01000364.1, on the reverse strand, counting down.
AGGGGATGGATGCAGGGGGTTTGTGAGGACTCACAAGCAATGCCGATCGTGTTTTTCTTCTTCATAGGGTGTATCAGCAGGGTATGCAGTGTTCTGCTACTATGCCATCACACTTACGTAGATGATGCAGCTATAGTTATCTGACTTACACGCCACCTCCCAAGAAATACTTAGTTGGCTGTGGAAACGCAAACAGAGTCAACCAATCCAACTTTGTGGGTTCTTGTATGTCTTGTTGTAGTGTTCAATGAATGAGTGAATATATTTACTGGCAGAATATGTTTCAGGTTCACAAGCTGATTTGTGGAAAAACTGCTGAAAAGCTTGTGATTGCATTAGCAGACTGAATGTTTGTATGTATTTTATTTTGTATAAGCATTGACTGCTGCTGATCAGGAAAAGAGTTTCATGTGGTAAATTTGGGAAGGAGAATGTATTATCAAGTTTTGGGAACTACCATAAATTTGTCACATTTGTTTATCATAAATGTTTTAAAATACACTCATTATTCATTCATAACTCTGCAGCAGAACTAAAGAGGCTGCTTCCTCTGATCAATATGTCATAATAACACTATCATAGTGTCCACTGTTTCATGTATTTGTGCTGATGATAGCAGAGTTTTGCAGACACTATAGATGGATGAGAATGTTAAAGTTTGTTGGTTTTGCTGCAGAGCACAAACTATCGTCATTTCTTCTCACAGATGTACAAAAAGTGCTACTTTCTGCAAATGAGATAAACTACATCTGAGCTCATTAACTCCATCTGTAGTCTCGGGGAAAATACCACAATGTTGTAAAAATGTGATTATGTGAAATGTGGCTCTGCTGAGTGTAATTTGTGTTGGGTTTAGCCAATCCCCTCCCCGGATGGAGCTAAAACAGAGTGCGGTATGAAGAGATGGAGGCAGATCGTGATGGAAAAGTGGAGTAGAGGTGGGTGGGTGGGTGGAAACTCGTCCTCCCACTCTCTGCTGCCCATCCAGCAGCTCTGAGTACCAAACATTATGACTATCAAGGGCCACTAAATGAAATCAACAATTAGCCATCCTGCCTCCGTTAAACAGAGTAAATGAAAAGCTGTGGAGCTCCGGAGAGTCAGTGTTAGTGGTGATGCTGTTAGACAGGAGCCATCTGCTGCTCTTTACTGCACAGCTCAGATTGCATTTGATATTTTTTTTTTTGGCATTTAACTCTAAAAATGTCTGCTTTTTTATGTTGAAACATACAGATGCAGACCTGCTTCTAAAAATGCTCTGCTTCTCTTCTGCACATTATTTTTAAAAGGATCAGGGATCAATGAGAACAGGGATTAACTCCTCTGAGATGTGAGGCTGGTTAGTTACACCTACCTCCATTTAGTGGTCCTTAGAAAAGGTTTGACAACCTCCTGAATAGTTTATTTCTGCTCTGCTGTGAGCTGATGTTCTTTATGCAGTCAGGACAATGACAGACACTGAGTGAAGTTGGCAGCCGCTGTCTGCAGACACAGAGAGCTCTGCAGCAGGAGCAGCAGCGGGCGGCCGGGTCTAATGGGACCTGATCAGGAGCTTAGGTCACTGCCATCTCAAATACAGCCATGGTGCAGCAGACATCAGCGCTAACTCACCTTAGATTAGATGCTGGAAGCATGGCAGTAACACACTGTGACACCTCAAAGCAAAGCATCAGCCTCAGCATTTCAATTAGCCAGCCTGGCACACATGGATCTCTGCACATCATGGATCGTAGGACTCCCACCAGGACCCAGTGGGCTCAGGTTTAGACCTTTACGGTTTTTGACAAGATAACAGGCCTGTTTTTATAGACCATTGTCCCAAAGAAAATAGCAAAAAAACATGTACCATGTGGTAAAAGAGCACAAACACAATAATTATCCTTTTATGATAGTAAAAAGGGTATCTGTAAAAAGTGAGCAAAAATATTTTTCATGATGACTTTCAAAAGCTTTTTGCACTTTAAAAATATCAGAATGCATATGCATTAGGGGTGGAGCTGTAGGCAGACCTTGGTGTTTGAGGCCCGCTCCTCTAACGAGTCATGAAGCAGTTGGGAAACCCTTGTATGACAACCTCATTAGTCTCATGAAGATCTTGGGCTATTTTCAGAGCCGAGTGTTTCAGTCAGTTAACAGACAGATTCAAGGATTTCTACAACATATGAATTTGTAGAGGTTTGAAAATCTGCACAGGTTTAGGTTGAACATTCAGCGTGACAACTTTGTATCAGTGTTTGAACTATTGGAAAACAAAACACCACCTCTTTACATAAAGCTTTCATGTATGACTGTTATAACTGCATCATTTGTTTGGATCCAGATTTAAGATATTTGATTTATTATGTCCTACGTGTTATTTTGGTTATGCTTTGTTATTTTAATGTGATAAAGATCTTTTTGTGTATTAGAAATCACAAAAAAGAAAGATAATAAACAACTGAGAGTGTAGCCAGTTTTAGTTTGTCTCTTCAAAAGAACAATTTGTTTTTAACTCTACCTGACTCTGATATAACCCCAGCAGCTCTTTTTTTTTCCTTTTCTGTGACACATCAGATAAACCACTTTGCTGTTTTCACATTATGTAAACCAAACTGGTGTAATTCCGTCTCTTTGTCAGTTAGATGTTGAAAGTCTGTGAATATGCAAACTTTCTCTCCTCAACTTCCACCCAGGCTGCAGACCTACTTTTATTGCAGCCCCAAAAGTCTGTTTGTGTGTGTGTGTGTCTGACAGCTGCTGGCAGTAATGGGCTTTCTCTTTGCCGGGCACTGACCTCTATTTAGATGCCCGGAGAGAGAGATAAAGGCGTGTGATGAGGACTCCCCTCCAGCTCAGCCAGGTCACTGCCTACTGTCAGTCATACACACACACACACACACACACACACACACACACACAAACACACATACACATCTCTGTCTGACTGGTGCGTGTATAGTTTTCATATCTCATCTGAAATGTGAACTTCAAACCTGCACTTGATTTGTGTCTTGCTTATCTTTGAACAAGAATGACAGATTTGTGTTGATGTTCCAGTGCATTGCTTCAAATTGTTATTTAGGTCTAAACAGTTAATTTTATTCTTTAAAAATAGGGAGCTTGCTTTGAATCTTCAACATCTTTTAATCTTTGACTCTATGAGAGAGCTGCTGAATCAGCTGCACATTGCACACCATCATGATATTATATGACATGAGGATTATTATGATGTTTCACTCAATGCTGCTGTTATTCAGGAGAAATAATCCCAGACTTTAAGACTCATGTCAGTTTCTGAGTCCTTTCCTTTTCTGCAGTTCAACATGATTTTAGATCTGAGTCTTTCTCCCACCTTGAGCACTGGCTGATCAGTGCTACTTTCTTCGCCTCACATGCCCTGAAGCACTTCTTTCTTCTGTCTTTAACTCGTCTCTCTCATCACCTCTTTCAGATTCAGCGCTCCAGGAACAAGCAGATGAAGGAGATGTTCCCAGAAGGCTTTGGGATCCACCATGCTGGCATGCTTCGCGCAGACCGCAGCCTGATGGAGAGCATGTTCTCCAAAGGACACCTTAAGGTGCTGGTCTGCACCGCCACCCTCGCCTGGGGGGTCAACCTGCCAGCCCACGCAGTCATCATCAAGGTTGGTTTGTTGAATCCCTCTGTCCCTGTCTCTCTTTCTTCCCCTCCTTCTCAGATATTCTTGAAGGGGTGACTCACCAGCTGACTGCCATGTGATCTCTCACACACACACTCACACACTCCACTGAATATTAATCCGCCTATAGGAGTCCTACAGAAGCTCCTTAATTCAGACAGACTGTGAGCCTCAGGCCTGTTGGTTTCTGCTAAATATTTAAAGTGCAACCACAAGTGAACGAGTGGGTAGGAAAATGAGTTTGAAAGTTTATATCCAATTAAATCTATGTATCAATAAATCACTGAAGCCTCTGGAGTCATTTTAGATGATTTATTCTATTTGTAAAGTACAATATGACGGGATAAGATACAACACGATGGGATGCAGTACAGCTTCGTACAGTTATTGCTCCTCATTTATAGAAATTATTTCATAACAGCAAGACAGCAGAATACTACAATGAACTTTCAAAAACAGAATAGAATACTGTTATAAATATTAAAATGAATAATCAAAATAAAGAATTAATTATAGAATATAACAAATATATATGTATATATTTATATACATTATAGACATGTCCTATTTATACATAGATCCATGATTTCTCCAGTTACAACACAGAGAATTGATTGCATGAGGAAGACAAGAAATTTGATGATATATGCTCTGTTAGAAGGTGCTTTATTGTTCCCTATTTTGTCTTGGACTCATGTTCAACATATATTCAACCAAGAACAATTCGTGCAGACTATCCATAACACACATGTAATGTTTTGAACACAAAATGAATAAGTGGAGTGAAACAGGAAGAAACAACATGAAGCTGTGGCACCGCCCATAGGAAGAATCTACCATCAGTGAGATGTGGCGCATTATTATGCACTGAAATGTAATAGCTGTTACCCAACCAGGCTCACTCAACTAGGAACAGGACAGGAGCTACAAATAAAATGTGTTTTTGTTTGATGAAGAGGGAAAGAGTAACAGATACAAAAGTAATGATAATTGGCTAAAGATAAAGTGTTTTTGTTTGAAAATTACTTTAACGCCAGTGCTTCAAACAATTATGCTATAATTACTTTCCCTAGTAACTAATTACATTAATAAAGGATTTATTCAGTCACTTTTCGAGAAAGTAACAGGGAATGATAACAAATTTCTTTTTGAAAGCAATTTTTCCAGCACTACAACCAAACCACTGAATGATCAATCCCATCTCATCACTTGTTATTACATCAGTTCCTTCGAGACGACCGCGTTTGTTGTTGTTGATGTTTTGGTTTGACAAAAACATTTAAAACCAGCTCATTTTTACTGAAAGTTTCTTCTGTCTCTTGTGTCTATTACAGGGAACTCAGATCTACGATGCAAAGCGAGGCGCTTTGGTGGATCTGGGCATCCTAGACGTCATGCAGATTTTCGGACGTGCAGGTCGTCCTCAGTTCGATAAGTACGGCGAGGGCACCATCATCACCAACCACGACAAACTGAGTCACTACCTGACCCTGCTCACCCAGCAGAACCCCATCGAGAGCCAGTTTCTGGACAGCCTGGCCGACAACCTCAACGCTGAGGTCAGTCTCATGTGATTCAGGTGGTTTTGTTATCCTCACTATTGTAGGGAGAGTGAATATCTCTTGAGAAATGCTGTAGTTTGCTGGACTAGAGAGGGGGAAAAGACATTCGCAGGTATTCCTATTTCATGTTTTGAAAAGCTTGAAGAAGCATTAGGCACATCAAACCACAGCAACACTCAGACTCAGGGTAGATATGTGCATCCAATTAAAAAGTGACTGCAATGTGACAGTTTGGTTTCATCAGTCGGTGATTTTCTTTTAATCAAGTTTGTAACACACTACAAAATAAATTACTTGTTTGTGACCTGACAAGTCATGCAACTCAAACATCTGCAGGAAATAATATAGCACAAAATCAGTTGGCGTTTGTATCTGATTCATTATTAGCACAAATAGCTGCAGTAGTTCTTTCCAGATTTGAGGTAGGTATGTGAAATGTCTGCAGGAAATACATTATGTTTATGTAACATTTTCAATTCCACTTGCGCACTGATGACACACTTCCCTACCAGCGCCAAACCATCCACTTCTGCCATAAAATCAAAACCTGGACATTATAAATAGATCTCAAACCACCCAACGATAAACTGAGCTCATAGTTGACACTGCTCAGGAAGTTTGAAGATTTTCAAGTGCACCAGATACCCGTTGCCTGAGCTCTGTAACCTTGGCATCATCATATATTCCAACCTGTCTTTCTAATTTAACTCTAACTAGTCCATAAATCTGCCTCTTTCAGCTTCCTTATCTGCCACCTCTTTCTGACTCAGTAGCTAAAAGCCTCATGATTTTGCTAAGGTTAAGACAGAGGAGAAATAGAAATAAAGGTGAATTGTATTATTCCTCTAGAGATACCAAATGTGTTTTTCTTTTTATTTTGATGGTTTATTTATTTATTAGCAGTTTTTTTGAGACCAAAGCCTAAAATGTTTAGTCCTCTTCATCTGTTTTTATTGTCACAAGCATGTTGTTAAAATTGCATGTATCCAATAAACTGGATGTAACATGAGGTGAATGTCATCTAAGCCAAACTTTCTCCTCTGACTGTTTATTTGTTTCTTTACCAAGTCTGTTTTAGATGGAAAGGTCTTCCAGTAAAGCATGTTGTAGTATTTGACTAAGCTTTGTCAAAACTGAGCTGCGGTTTCTAAAAGTGTCCACTAGATGGCATCAGAGACCAGTGCTCCACCTTACCCTATGTGTTTCTCACCTCTTCTTTTCAGATCGCTCTGGGAACAGTCACTAATGTGGAGGAGGCAGTGAAGTGGCTCAGCTATACTTACCTCTATGTTCGCATGAGAGCCAACCCGTTGGCATACGGCATCAACCACAAAGCCTATCAGGTCAGTGAGCCTGAGGGTGGTCTGCTTTAATATTATCAAGATCACAGGAGAGCAAGGGCATGGGATTAATTTTTTGTTTCATGAAGGGGAAGCATGTTTGAAAGTCACTTTATTTTTGCATTTTATTTTATGTAATTTTTCTTCTGTTTCATCTTTAATCCAATCAAACATGTCCACCAATGCATCACAAATGAAACAAATCCTGTACAGAGGCACCACCACTTTTGTGACTGGTCTTTCTTTATATGCTGACACTATAATACAGTACCTTTGCAAACAGATAGCGAGACAGAAAGTTCATACTGTTTGAGTGAGTATGATTGCATAGAATAAAAAGTTTGCCCCATTTATTGTCTCAGAAACTGTTTGAGTTCAAAGCTTCCTTTTGTCATATTTTCAATTCATTTCATGCTTGACATGCTTTCCTGGATCCTCAGGTAATACACTATGAAAAAACCTAGACTCATTTCACCTGCATTGATAATTCATTAATAATTAAGACTTTTTTTCTGTGGAGCAGGTGCTTCTAAAAACTGCTACATGAAAAGAAACTTCATCATCATTCATTATTATTTTATCTGGTCAACCCAGTTTCTCAAAGAATCTTTCACAGAGTCAATAATTGGGCAGAGATTAAAAATGAAGCTTTTTTCCAGATGGATCCGTCTTTGGAGCTGTACAGGAAGGAGCTGGTGGTGGAGGCCGGCAGGAAGCTGGATAAAGCCAGAATGATCCGCTTTGAGGAGAGGACCGGATACTTCGCCTCCACCGACCTTGGCAGGACCGCCAGCCACTTTTACATCAAATACAACACCATTGAGGTGAAGTCCTCTTCACAACGTACAAAGTCATTAAGTTAGACTAAATTCTGGTACAGAGAAAAGAGTTGGAGTATTTTGAGGCAGAATCGTCCTCAGGCAAAGTATTTATGATGGCTGCTGATGTGGCAGATAGTGAAGGAATTAAACTCTATGAATCTTATGAGCACAGATAAGACGTTTGCATGAAACAAAGTCACAGAGGAGGGGTCACTCTCTGTACAATCTGTCGTGTTTATGGCGCCTTATTCAAACCATTCAGCTGTCCTTTACAAAACAAAGCTCATATGACACTCAAAGTCAAGCTTTAAAAATGTAAAAGAAAAAAAAACTCACTGGACTAAAGTCAAAAGTTTACATGCCTGTGGTCAAACTTCTTTCCCTGATGTTGTTGTGGGACTGTGATCCCAACAGAGACAGAGCAGGCAGCCAGGGATACATCTGTGTTTGTAAACTAGTCAGTAAAAACTAATATTTTTTTATTGGTTTTGAGTCAATGAACAAAAAGATCCGATTTTTTAAAAGATAATATTAAAAATCCTCTTTGTTCATTGACAATTAATCTGACCAGCGTAGAGTGCATTGCAGATTTTTTTGTTTGATTAAAACAATCATATCAACTCACAGATGTAAATGGAAGCTAAAAGAAGACAAGCAAAGCGCAGGTGTGTCCTCGTGAAAAAGGATAATTAATATGAAAACTGGAGACTAAACGTTTGCCTGGTGATTTATGAATGCAGCAATAGGTATGCTAAAATATGTTGCTTAATATTTGCTCTTATGGCAGTTCATTCATAAAAAAAAAAACATATTACGTGTTCATACTCTTCAATCAGACATAAATATCAGCGTCTCAGACTAGGTATTTGATTATTTAACCTGAAAACTCCTTGACACCTCAGGTATCTTATTCAGAATACTTCCATCTCTCATCATCATGATGCTAAACTTTGACTTTTCTTTTCCTTTTACATGTGAAGACCTTCAACGAAAACTTCAACTCTCAGCGAACTGAAGCTGACATCCTCAGCATCGTGTCAAAGGCAGAGGAGTTTGAACAGCTGAAGGTGAGATGTCAACATCTTCAACTACAATAATGATCCAACTATTGTCTCAAAATGTTAATATTATATCAAAAACGTGCATTAGCCTTTCAAATAAGCTATTGTTTATTGTTTTTATTTGCTGTCCCCTCACACTCTGTGGTTGAAATGATGATTTAAACCGATGCATCCTGTTGATGTTTTGCATCTGCAGGTTCGTGATGAAGAGCTGGAGGAACTGGATCAGATGTTGTCTAACTACTGCGAGCTGCCGGCTGCAGGCGGGGTGGAGAACAGCTACGGGAAGATCAACATCCTGCTGCAGACGTACATCAGCCGAGGAGAGGTGGACAGCTTCTCCCTCATCTCTGACCTGTCCTACGTGGCTCAGGTGAGGACAGGAAGAAAACAGTGTTTGACAACAACAGATGAAAGTATGCTGCTGACACAAAGTCAACTTTTTGTTGTTTAAGGGTTGAAACGCCCTCTGATGTTGTCCCATTCCCATCCCCTGTGTGTAGTCAGAGCTCTTAGTTTCACCCACTTATCGAACAGAATTTCTTTAATCCAGAGAGCGGTCAGACCTCACCACATACTCAGATCACATTAACACCTGACCAGATCAATCGCAGCCAGAGCAGACTTGAGCAGTCTATCAGCAAGCTGCTCTGCCACCCGACCTCTCCTCCAGAACTAACGCGGGGCGATCCATCAGAGCACAGCTGTGTCCAACCTGGACGTCTGAACCCAACCAGACCTCCTCCTGATCACACATGATTAATCACCAGCACACAGCTGCGGCTGCACGGGACTCCTGCTCCAGCACAAATGTGTTTCAGTTGTTTCCCTCCTTCTCTAAACTTCACAGTCCTGAAACTAATCCGTGCAAAAACGCTGCAGTAATCGTGTTCTTTTCACTTCCCACAGAACGCCGCTCGTATCGTCAGGGCTCTGTTTGAGATCGCTCTGAGGAAGCGCTGGCCGGCCATGACCTACCGCCTGCTCACTCTCTGTAAGGTGATCGACAAGCGGCTGTGGGGTTTCTGCCACCCTCTGCGCCAGTTCTCTAACCTGAGCCACGTGGTCCTGAACCGCCTGGAGGAGAAGAAGCTCACTGTGGACAAACTGAAGGAGATGAGGAAGGATGAGATTGGTAAAAGTCGAAATGTTCCTCCGCCTTAGCTTGTTTTATCATGTTCACATTAAAATCAGCCAATATCCTCCGAAAAAGCTCTGCTGAGATCACCTTGTAAGGCTTCAAATGCTTCAAAGACTTATTGTCGGTGTAGAGCAGGTAGTGTTGACTCTGCAATCCAGGTGTCATAAACTACTTTCATTCCTGTTAAAGATGTGGACAATCACTTTTTAACTCTCTTCTCAACACAATACGTCACCTTGGCCTTGTGATGACCTAGCTTGCGTAAGGTAAAGAAAAGCAACATGGAAGCAGGTGTTTTTGAAATAAACTGCTTTATATCTCCTGGCGTCTCCAGACTGACCACCCAAACTCGATTAATTTTCTCTGCAAGAAACTCTGGAGCCACCATCAGTCTAGACTAGGGGTGGGCAATTAATTTTTATGAGGGGCCACATGAGAAACCTAAACCGTTGGAGGGCCGCACCAGCAATATCATCTGAGCTTAATTCTGCTCAGTATTAACTTTTCCCACTGTAAAATGCACTTACCCGTTTATTTTGATTAGTTATGGATGAGGGTGTTCTGCAAATATGTGTATAATTATGTGAACTTGTGATGTCAGTCAAATAGGAATTACTCCTCTAGAAGTACAAACAGCAAAAGCAAAAATAATCATTGCATCAGTGCTACATTTTATGTTTAAGTTGTTGGTGTCCACAAATAAAGTGAAAAACTTAATAATGGTCGTAATTTGCCCAGGTCTGGTCTAGACTATTCAGCTGACCCCAAAAAGACCAACCACAACCCTTTTAGACTTGTTCACTTTGTTGAATTAGTTTGAAGATGCCAGGATAAGTTCCTTACAGCAAAAAATAACATGTTACATCAACATTGAGTGAGGCAAAGCACAGCTGCTCATTTCAGCGAGTATAATATGTACAGGGTATCCATCAAGTCTCTTTACATTCGAACATATATTCCAAAGTCAAAATATACGACAGTCAATCAATAATGAGTCATCTTAATCAGATTTGTTCTGTGTACTCAGTAGTTATCAAAGTTTTCAATCACATTTTATTTCGGTATTTTAGGTGTCCTTTTGATGAAAAAGGTTCTTTTAAATGAACCCCTAAAAAGTGTCTACTCCTCAAGAAAAAACAGTGTGTCATGGTTTACTAAATCAGAACTTGATATGCAGAGTTAATAATTGTGAAACTGTGCTTTTTTAAATACCCATTTTTTCCAAGCCACTGTTCAGGCTGTTTTCTAGATTTGACTCTTCACTCAGACAGAGCCTGATATTTGTGGTTAACTAATGTGTTTTGTTCCCAGGCCACATGCTGCATCATGTGAACATCGGGTTAACAGTCAAACAGTGTGTCCACCAGATCCCCTCCATCACCATGGAGGCCAGCATCCAGCCAATCACACGCACTGTGCTGCGTGTTCGTCTCATCATCACGCCTGACTTTCGCTGGAACGACCAGGTAAACATGACAGAGAATGAGGGCTGTAAGATGCTGCTGTAGCTGCTGTGTAATCATTCGATGCTGGAAGACGAATCAGTTTTCTGGTCTTTGGTCACAGATTTGGAGGGTTGTGAGTTTGAGTCCTGACTCTGCCTGTGTTGAAATAACCGCACTTTCAGTCAAGTTTTCACTACGCAGGAAATACTTTTCAGCTCTTCATGCTCGCCGCTCTCACAGCCAAGAAGTCTCCATCTGTCCTCTGAGACCAGATCTGCTCCAGACCTCGCCAGCATGTCCCACCTCAGTGTGCGGCCAGGCCAGAGGGGATCATGGGAAGCTTAGTCCTCAGTTTGTGATGGAATCTGAGTGGAACAGGAAGCTCATTGTAGCGGGGCTGAATATTAAGATGAATGTTTATGTCCGATTAGAGATGCATGCTCCAATCATGGGAGAAGGGTAATGGAGACGCTCTGGCTTAGCTCTGATCTGGCAGCAGAGCCAGGACACATGTAGCAACACATGAGCTGTCTCCCTGATGGCACCCAGGAAACAGACCACACTGGTACACGATGATACTTAAGGGCCGAAGGAAGGATTTTTTAACCAACAATTATTTTGGTTTGATATATTTGACTTAGGTGAACAAAATTTGTGAAGCAGATATAAAATCCTCAGATTTTTAAGAGACAACATTTTGGAGCTCTCCCCAGAGTCCAACAGAAGTTTAAGAATTCAAAAGTATTGTTTTCTTCCTTTCTGAAGGATAATCTACCTTTCTGTCTTTTACCTCCAACACTGTGACTGATTTTTAGAAAGAGGTCTGACTGAAATGTTCTCTCTCTCCCTTGTTCAGGTGCATGGGTCGGTGGGTGAGCCGTGGTGGTTGTGGGTGGAGGATCCCATCAATGATCACATCTATCACTCTGAGTACTTCCTCCTGCAGAAAAAACAGGTCTTTTATTATTTTTTATCCGAGGCAGATTCTGACATGAGGACTTGTTCCTCAAAGAGCTGATGGATGTGCGTCCTTGTTTGTCGTCTTCAGGTGGTAACAGGAGAACCTCAGCACGTGGTGTTCACCATCCCCATCTTTGAGCCGCTGCCGTCTCAGTACTACATCAAAGCGGTGTCAGACCGCTGGCTGGGAGCTGAGGCCGTCTGCATCATCAACTTCCAGAACCTCATCCTGCCTGAGAGACACCCTCCACACACAGGTACACACACTCAGACTGACAGTAAAGATGTAAAATAGCAGTGGAATGAATAAACCTACTCATGCGGGATTCGTTTTACCAGAAGACCTCTGATAATTTGGAATAATTGTGGATTTAATCCAGTGTGAATCAACCATGTCCATAAGCTGTAGAGTAAATGTTCTAGAAAAATCACCCACCATACTTCGAGACACACATAGGTCAACTGTTCACAACTTTTCAGAAAATAAATCCAGTCAGTTAGGGATATATTTGGCTCGACTGCTTTGGTTTTGTTTCCTTGCGATGGATCAAAAAATAATCAGCCTTCAGTTTCCAGAAACTCATCCCCTTTATCACAACTTAAGAGTTTCTGCTGGGGATTTCCTGCAACTGCTCCTCCGTTTTCCCAGTGTTTCATTTGCTGAAACTGAGGACAAGTTATTTTTCTTTTCATAAATTTGAGAAATGCAATGTGATGCAGACTGCTAAAGATATTCTTTGATAAAAACAAGAAGTTATGCCCAGCTAATAACATGACATTTGTAACAATAGACAGAATGGATCAATGAGGATGAAGAGGAGGGAAAATTTAGTATGAATATTCCGATGGTTGGGCTCAGATATCAAGCAGGATTTGAAGAGACTGATTGATGAAACATGTTTGATTAAATGAAAGAAACCATATCTTTTATTAAACTTCAGTTCTGGTTTAAACAGGACATCTTTTCCTAAAACAACAGATAAACTTACAGTTATTTGGGAGCTGTACCCAGATGCTGAAACCACACATAGACTTGAAAACAAAAGATTGTAATCCTGTAAGTCAGTTAGAAAAGGAAGCAGTGACCACATTTCCTCTCAGTGAGTCCAGACAGACATGAAGATAATCAAGAACAAAAAAAAAAAGATCACATCACAGGGTGACAGGAGGGCACTGTTAGACTGAACTTTTAGAGGATACACCAATGCTTTGTGATAATTGTAAAGGTACCTCCATTTTTTGTAATCAGAGCAGGTTTCTGATGATGGAGGTGAGGTTTATCTATGTGTGTATATATGTGTATTCATGTGAATATAAGCACACAGTTGTTATTAATGGGGTACTGAGAATAAAAGTCACTTTTATTCTGTTTCTGCCTCAAGTGAAATGTTTGCTGATCTTTTGCCTTAATAAAACTTGCGATAACCTTCTCTCACTCTTCTGCCCTCAGAGCTGTTGGACCTGCAGCCGTTGCCTGTGACAGCTCTGGGTAACCGGGAGTACGAGAGCTTGTACAAGTTCACTCACTTCAACCCCATCCAGACACAGATCTTCCACACTCTGTATCACACCGACACTAACGTCCTGCTGGGCGCCCCGACGGGCTCGGGGAAAACCATCGCTGCAGAGATGGCCATGTTCCGGGTCTTCAACAAGTATCCGGGTGCAAAGGTTTGACTCCCTGACGCTGCCTGTTTTAAGAGTAGATGCACTTTCATTGTTGTGAGAGGCAACTTGTTGCTGTTTGTTCTATCAGCCAGCTTGGTACAAGGAAGCAGGGCTTACATAGCTTTAATCAACTGAGCTATTAAGTAGCGTATATTGAGTGAGTACTACATCTTTGGGTTGATGGTCTCTCGCTGCTGCAGTTTGTTGGTTTATGTCTGCAGTTGTGTTGCTATAAATTTGGAAAGTAGATTTTTAGATCTTAGATTTTATTTGCTTATTAGATTCCATCTGAAGAGAATTCATGGAGATGTCTTTTTTATGGGGAAAATCTTCAATTTTGTATTTGTTTTTTTCACCTGGTGCTCAGGTGGTGTACATCGCACCTCTGAAAGCTCTGGTGAGAGAGAGGATCGAGGACTGGAAGGTCAGGATTGAGGAGAAGCTGGGGAGGAAGTAAGTAAAGACTTGTAGCACAGATCAGCTGTTATAATGTTCACAGTCACAAAAATGTTTTGTTTTTGTTTTTTCTGGCACTTAATGTGAAGCCAAACACTAAAAATATAACATGCACAGGAAGCTATGCTCAGTTTCAGATTGTTTTATTATAATCTCGTGCATCGTAACGTGTTTCCTTGTTATTTTCTGTGTGCAGAGTGGTGGAGCTGACAGGTGACGTGACTCCTGACATGAGAGCGATCGCTCAGGCTGACCTCATCGTCACCACACCTGAGAAATGGGACGGAGTGAGCAGAAGCTGGCAGAACCGAAGCTACGTTCAGAAAGTAGCCATTCTCATCATCGATGAGATCCACCTGCTGGGTAAGAATCTTCAATACACACAGAGGAGTCAGAACGAAAAGAGGAACATTGTTTTCATATTTAAATAAAGAAGAAGAAGACGATTATGTTTTACTTGTTGTTTGTAACACGAATGTCCTTCTTATGTGTGTATAGTGCAACTTTTGTCCTTGATGTGTTCTTTTCACATCACAAAGTCTGAGCAAAAGCACCGAACAATGTCCATTTGTGGCTTGAACACTTTGAATGGACTGTGTGTGTGTATGTGGGTCTGTAGGTGAGGACAGAGGTCCAGTGTTGGAGGTCATCGTTTCCAGGACCAACTTCATCTCCTCTCACACGTCTAAGAGCGTCAGAGTGGTCGGTCTGTCCACGGCTCTGGCCAACGCTCGAGACCTCGCTGACTGGCTCGGGATCCAACAGGTCAGAAAGTCAGCGTGGCTTCAAAAACACACATCAGCTTTATTCTGTGTACACTATCGATATCACAGTACAGCTTAAAGATGCTTTCACCATGGATTCCTGATACCTCCCTCTTTCCTCTCTGCATAAGCTCCTCTCTTTCAGGAGAAGCCAGACTGGCTTTGTGAGCTGCAGTGAAGCCAGATCCAAACCACAGTCTCTGTCTGACTTTATGTTTTTTTATGGGTCACTTGTTGCCTGCCTCTTTGTATCAACTGAGATAAAAGGATATATTGGATGTAGGGTGTAGTTTGTGTATAATCATATCTGTCAGCTTTAACACAGAGGAGCATCAAACTGATACAGAGCACAAAAACCAATTGAAATGACTGAGCTGCAAATGTTGAATTCTTCCATTTTTGTAAGCTTCGGCCTGCATAAGTACTAACAACTAAAAAGTTTAAACCTTTATGCTTTGGAAATTTGATTTTAGACACACATGTAGATCTTTTCCCATCTGCACAGGGATATGTACATTTTGTCCAAATGCCTCAATTTTTTCTATCTTTTTTAGCCTATTTCATCAAAGTTTCTGATCCTAATATCTGGAAACATTAAGTCCTGTGGACATTTGAATACTCAAAAAATGATGACATGTGTCTTACACATACATTCGTTATCTGAGACACTTTTCAGGATCTGTCTTTTTTTTTTTTTTGCTTTTTCACAGAGAGGGAGTCTCCAAAATGGACAGAATAAGTGTTATCCATGAAGTATACCAGCTTCCTGCAGTTTGAACTCATTTGTTAGATTTGTTGCTGCCTGATCAATGATCCAAACATTAAAATGTGTGTAGTCGCACATCAGCCCCAAACCTAACATAGATATCAAAGTTTTAACTCAAACACAGCAGACCCAGTAATCACAGTGACATCAGTTCACACCTCAGACAGATGGAGCTTCGTGTCACCAGCTGCTCACATCCAATCTCTCCCTCTTCTCTTATCAAGGTGGGTTTGTTTAACTTCCGCCCGTCTGTTCGTCCTGTGCCGCTGGAAGTTCACATCCATGGTTTCCCCGGGCAACACTACTGTCCCCGAATGGCCAGCATGAACAAGCCCACCTTCCAAGGTAAATCCACACACACACATCAAGCTGGAGGTGAGAAGATCTTTCATTTCACAAACCACTAAAGCTTTTTGTGTCAGCTCAATGTGTGACAAAGCAGAAATGAGGTAAAGGGTATGACACTATTTTAAAAGAAGAGTTCATAAGGGAAATATATGAGCCCTATATTGACATAGGCTATGTTTTTTTCAAGTTCCAGAGCTAATAAGACTAAAACATGCTGAAGAGGGACAGTCATTTTCAAGACAGAAACAGAGGAGACATCTGCACATTCGTCTGTTAACTGATATAAATGCAGAAACTGTTACCATGGTGTCAGTCTCTGTTGCTTCATCCATCAACTTGTTGTGAACATTCAACTTTGACTTTAGATTACATGTCCTCCTGAGACTCAACCCCCCCCTCCAATGTCTGAAAATAAAATCTCATACTGTGAAGGACTCGTTTCAAATAAGAAATTGCAGACGAAGAAATCTAACACTAGCCTTTTTCTCTTCCTCACATTTTTTTTTTATCCTGATGAAATGAAGAGAAACAACTTGGACTGGAAGTATTTGTAACATCAGTTATAGCAAACAATATAAGTAAAATAACATATGCAACTTCCCTCAACAGCAATACGCAGCCACTCTCCAGCCAAGCCGGTGTTGATTTTTGTCTCATCTCGACGGCAAACTCGCCTGACCGCCTTGGACCTCATCGCCTACCTGGCTACAGAGGACAACCCCAAACAGTGGCTGCACCAGGACGAGAGAGAGGTATACCGACACTCAGTCTGTCATCAAAACTTTAAGACCAGTTAACAAATTTATTGCAAACAACAATTGAAGCGAAATAGTCTGTTCATCAGCTGATCAAAAGTTTAAGACCACAGCTCAAAAAACCTGAAAACCCTAAAATGGAAAAAAAGTTTGAAAAATTGGGTTATTCATGAGGAGCTCCACCATTTTTGTTGATCACTCCAAAATTAGTTTGTTCATGCTTGATGTGAGTGTTTCGGGGGGGTTAGTGGGAACGTTGCTCCAAGTAGTGAAGATTACTTCATGTTTGGCATCCAATGTCTGGAACCGTCCATTTTAAAGACTTTGCCACCAGAAGATCATTGGAGTGTGTACCTGTCATTAAGTATGATAACCCGACAGTAAATGATGTGGACTCCATATTTTTGTGCAGATTTTGTCTTTTAAGGGCTGTGGTCTTAAACTATTGATGAGCTCATAAACAGACTACTTCCCTTTCATTGTTGTTTTCAAGAAATTGCTTACGCAAATATTAATTTCAAATGTTAATGTTTTATTCAAAAAATATTTAAAATGCAAAAGAAAACTATGAACAAGGCAAAAATCTAAAACCACTGGGCTCAAAAAGATGAAAAACAAACAAACAAAAAAGGATCTGTAAGTGCATCAATTTATTCTGGAAAGTTTCTCAAAAAGCAAAATGTATTACTTTAAGGAGCTCTTTTGGTGTAGAAAGTTTAGTATGTGCCTCAGAGGCTTTTTTCCTTTAAGTGTGGCTCTCTGGTTTGACTCCTCACAACACTTTTCTACACTTCTTCTCTCCTTGTTGTTATATTTGTTTAAGGTAAAAACAGCCCTAAAAAGTGTGTAAAAGGTATTTGTACTCTTTGGAAGAAGATAAAAGTATAAAATACAAACAGAAAAAGTATTCAAAGGTTGAAATGGACAGACTTTATACACAGTATGTGCAGGAAACTGCATGATCTTAAGAGCAAAATGTTACTGTATGAAAAAAGTAATTTAAGCAGACATCACTGAAGCTCCGTCTGCATTAACGTAGCAAATAAGTTTGCATTGTGATCAAGTTTTGAAATGAAACGTCTGAAGCCACTACAGATCCTGGTCTCAGAGTAAATATGTGTGATCCCACATTGTAGACCTGGTTTCTATACGTGTGTGTGCAGTGCACTTCCCCTCCTCTGTGTGTGTTCCTCTGATGTATGCTGCTGCCTGCCGCTGCCTGCTGCGTCTCTGCACTGGCCCGTGTAGCAGCTCAGCTCCCCGCTGTTTGACTGACAGGCCTCTGGCACCGGCTGCTTAACTCTCACCGGGGGTCACCCACCGCCACAAATCCCCTCCCCGACCTGACAGCTCTTTCTTTCCTCTGCGGCTGCCTGAAAGCCCACGGCCTCTCTGTCATCTCTCATGGCTGGATGTTAAACTCTTCCCCCTCACGCCTTCCTTTTTTTGCCGCAGTCTGTTTTCTGAATCTAGCAGTGAGGGTTTGGAATATTTTTATGTCTGTGAAATGAGACATTTTACAACATTTCACATGAAGATGGAAGATTCTTCTTTTATTCAAGTGAGATGTGTGGTCTCACATTTTACAATTTGTGGAATCATTTTAAACACTATTTGCATATTCAGTCTCCAGCTAACTCACTGTTAGCATTGTGGGGGTACATTGATTAATTATGAATAGAGTACAGACCTTGGTGTTTGAGGCCCACCTCTTCACAGGATCATGAGCCAGTTCGGAGATCTTTTTGTAATGATCTCATCATTTAACCAAGTCTGGTGAAGGTTTTATGCAGTTTTGATCAGTTTACGAACCGATTCAGAGATTTCTACAACATATGAATGTGTAGGTGTTTCTGCACACATTTAGTCTGAACATCTAATATTGTTACTTTGTTTCAAAGTTTAAAATATGAAACTGTTTGAAACAGAAAACTCTTTCTTTGAGTGAACTAAGGCAATGGCTGCTCCAGTAATCAGACTCTTGTACAGTTTTAAGCCTTCTTTGTCTGTTCTCTGTTTTATCCACAGATCGAGGCGATCATCGCCACAGTGAGGGATTCTAACCTGAAGCTAACACTGGCTTTTGGGATTGGTATGCATCACGCCGGTCTGCATGAAAGAGACAGAAAGACGGTGGAGGAGCTGTTTGTCAACTGCAAGATCCAGGTATCTTCTCAGCCGCACACCAGTATGCATTTGAGAACTGCCTGTCACCACTGTGTGTTGTAGGGCCTGCCCATGGCATAGAATGGGGTCCATTTTAGATAGTATCATTTTTTTTACGATCATTCTGTTATGCCACAAAAGATTCTAACATAACATGACTATAAACGATTAAAATAGGCCATATGTTCCTGCACTCAGCTTGAACCCGACCAAGCACAACAGCACAACTCCTCCTTGTTACCTGCTTATTGTGAACAAGATGGACAGGCAGTTCATCAGACATAAATAACTGTGACTAACACCCCCACATGATTAACAACTTATATTATGTCAGCTAAACAAAGCCTTCCTGAGCCAAGGCTGAAAGAGAAGAAGAGAGGAGTAGAAAGGTAATGAAAGTTTGACTTTCACCTGGAGAAAAGTTGAGTCCCATTTCGCACTGTAACTAGATTAACTAAATTACTAAAATTTAACTTAACAGTGCAATAAACACTTCTAGGATTTTTTTGGTTGTGATTTAAACTTCAAAAAAGAGGATGTGTCACAGTGTGAAGGCCGTATTAAAAAAGTGCCACACAACCAGCAAAGTGCAGAAGAAGTTAGAAAAGCAGATGGTCCCGTGTTCTCCATCAGTTCATCATTTTCACATTTTACATGAATACATCTGTTTTCTAAGTCTTGTTGTTCCAGTGACTTTGTGCATCTGTCCTCAGGTGTTAATTGCCACCAGCACTCTGGCCTGGGGGGTGAACTTCCCTGCTCACCTGGTGGTTGTCAAAGGAACCGAATACTATGACGGCAAATCCAGACGCTATGTGGATTATCCAATCACAGGTGAGCAGTTCTGTCCATGAAGTGGTTTTATTTTGCACAAATGACAATTTAATTTACTATTCAAGCTGAAGAGGAGAGTCGTCAAACATCAGAAGTGGCTGTGTCTGTGTCTGTGTCTGTGTAGATGTTCTGCAGATGATGGGGCGAGCAGGTCGGCCTCAGTTTGATGACCAGGGCAAAGCTGTTATCCTCGTGCACGACATCAAGAAGGATTTCTACAAGAAGTTCCTGTACGAGCCGTTCCCTGTTGAGTCCAGGTAATGCTCACTGTCTGTCATATAAAACTTTAGATTTTAACTCAACATTTTCCGTGAGGGTAAAAATGATGTGGTTACATGAAACACACCAAACTGTCATTACTTTGAGAGAAAGGGGAAACTGGTCCTGTCTTAGACATCTTTCTTTAAGAGAAACTGAGGTGGGGACGAGCCACAGAGCAGGATGCAGTCATGGTTTCAAAGAGCTTCTCAAACCGTTGACCTGTTTTTCTTAATACTGAAAACTTAATACTGTGCTCAGAATACATTGTTTTATGGACACTGAGTGGTTTTGAACAGAATCAAACTGTAAGTAAATGTGGTTTGTATATTATGATTTTAATGTCTTTAAAAACTAAAAGGATGAAGGGGTAGAGGACCAGATGGCTGTCATGTTGAAGAAAAAATGTTTTTTATAGTTTTTCTGAAGCTAAAATCAACAATGACTGGCATCAATGATTTTTCAAAGGAAACAGGAAGAGATTTTTCTCAGAAATTACTGCCTCACCACAGATCTGTGCCCACAGGGGGCACCAAAATCTACACTCATAGAAGTTTGTTTTTTAAAGTTTTGATGTTTAGTGATCTAGCTCAACAAAAACAAAATGCACAAACACATTGATGAATTGGAAATGATGGTAAACCATTAAATACAGTGTTGTAATCTATAGAAAAAGGAAGACCTCTCAGTTTTGACATAACCTTTTGGTTTCTGTGCATGTTGTAGCTTGGGGAGCACAGCGCAGAAATCTCTGTGCTTGTATTTTTTGAGGCAGTTAATATTTCCGTAATATTATATGATACTTGCTTCTGTGATTTTAATAAGCAGGTAACAAGAAAATGCACTCAGCACTACAGACATTTTTCTGTATTTGCAAGAAAAAATAGAAAAGGATGGGTGAAATTTCATTTTTTGACTGGTTAAAAAATACTGATTGAGGCGCTGATATTGAAGCATTTTCTGGTCTCATGCTCCACGCAAAGCTATAGTCCTCAAGAAGGCTGTCCTGCTTGATCCAGTGTCTCTATTTCTCAGAATCGGGCCGAAGAAACCCCAAAACAACTTTTTTTAAAATAACAAAGATTTTTTAGAAGAGGTTAACAACTAGAATTGTGTGTATGTGATCTTAAATTGATAATTTTCTGTACCCTCAGCCTCCTCAGTGTGCTGTCAGACCATCTGAACGCTGAGATCGCTGCTGGAACCATCTCATCTAAACAGGACGCCATGGACTACATCACCTGGACCTACTTCTTCAGACGGCTGGTGATGAACCCCAGGTTAGCAGAGAGCCGCTCACACCACATATCATCACCCACAGTTCATGCACATCAAAACTAAAGAAGAGACACATGCACACATTCTTGGCCCTCCCTCTCTCTCTCACACCCTGAGTGTGGTGCTCCTCGCTCAAACATCTGCAGAGGAGAAAGAAACAGGTCCAGAACATTCCAGCCTGTTGGTATTTGCACGGCTGTCAGCCCACATTTAACGTTTAGGTTGTGGCTGAGGCCGAGCAGGATAACAGTACAGGTCTGAGAAACCTGACGCTTCACAATCAGTAACGTAACACTTAATAACAACAAAGATTAAAGATGTGAGTAGTCCAACACCTCTCATTTCAAAATGTATACATATCACAAACACTCAAATCTTACAAAAGGTTTTTGTCTTATTTTTTGTCAGAATATCTCAATGATAGAAGCAATTTGAACATGACCAATCTGACCGATCAAAATATGTCAAGATTATGAAGAAAATAGAATATATCTGTATTGTCATTGTACTAAAAAGCACAAACTTTATCAGTACAAATAGATAGAAAACAGAATGTACCAATAAATGTAAAAAAGAATGAGAACCGTAATAAAAATGCTTGACAAAGAGCAAACACAACACGGCAAGCTTTCAAACTACTGCACAGAAACCAATTATTGCACAATCTACTATTTTGCATTGAGTACAGTTGTTCCTTTTTGGGTGAAAATTGTTTTTTTTTCTTTTTTTGTAAACTCATATGACCCTCAGAGTTTTTGCATTCTGTCTACTACAAACTGAATCTCAGCCAAATCAATTGCCACTGCCGGCGTAGTGGTGTTTTGGAAAATAGCCAGAGACTGAATAGACAAAAGGTAATCAACACGCAGGTGACACATGAGGGGAAATCAAGACAGGGAATGAAACACAAGAGCATGTGGTAGAAGTAAAACAGACGTACAGGGAGCAGGGAATACAGAAAACATAGAAGACTTGGCATATAAACACCTGGTCAATACACAGGACAAGGATCACTAAGAGATGAAGAAAGAAGAAACAAATTAAAATGACCAATCAGGCATTGGTAGCCGCTGGTCGTATGCAGGAAATTGCTTTGTGGCGTAGATGATTCTGTAAAAACTCCCCAGCAGGGCGTCCTAAGTTAATGGTATCTTTGTTTTACATTACTTGAATGGAAATAAGATTACCAATCTCTTTAGTGAATCAAAACACATTGTTGTTCCAGTGTAACAAACATATTTGTTTTATTGCTCTTTGCATGTGAGCACATTTGAAATCCGGTTCATGTCATATGAAATAGTATTTTAACTCTCAAATTCATCCTGTAAATCTGCACATCCCCCTGACTCCTTTATCTCCACACAGCTGTGTTTTATATCTGAACTGCTTATCTATCACCACCTCTTTCAGGCTTTCATGGCCTCAACACACACACGCTCACACACACACACACACACACACACACACACACACACACACACACGCGAACATACACAGGCGGGGGTTCCCATGGGTGTCATAAACGTCAGCAAGGCGACTCCCTGCGCCATCAGGAGCCTAATGGTGATGATGCTAATGACCATGACTTAATCAAAGCGGCCTTGCTAACCGGCGCAGACAGACACAGTAAAATGTGACGGTGATAAACACATTCAGACCTGCGTGCTGTTAACATGTGGAGCGATGGGAATAAAAGAAAGACTTAACATTAAACACACATTAAAGACGACTGTCAGACGACTCAACTGCTGCTTCCAGCCCAGCAGCGAGGCCGGGTTTCCTCCTCCTACTCCCGACTGCATCATAAATGATTGGATGTAATGACCATGAAGACAACATTTGTTTTATGTGAGAAGAGGGAGATTTGTCAGTCAGCCCTGGTTTGTATGCATTATGCAGACAGATGCAAAATTACCCTGGTCGAATATTCCTCCTCCACCTGTTAACTGATGCTTTGGTATTCACTCGAGCTGCCGCTGTTTTTTTATCTTTTATACAGTCTTTAACTTCTCTTGGGTACAATTTCTTTTCAGTGTTTTCATTTTAAGTTTATCGTTTAGGTTGGTTGATCTGCTGTGTCTCATCATGATATCCCACTCCATAAACCATCATTAGTTAAGAAAAAAAATATAAACAAGGCAACAATAGTCACATCTGAAGTAGTGACTTAAAGACTAGTAAGCCAGTTTGCACTGTGGGGTTTTTGGAAATGGAAACATTTGACATTAACTCACAAAAAGTACCAAATGTTCATTGTCTTGATAAAAAAAAAAAAATCAAGAAAAACACACCCTGAAGAAAAGCCAGTTCAGACTTTTTGTACTGTCCACATTGTCCCGCTTAGTGTTTCTTTTTTATAAGTGCAAAAAACAAAAATGCAACTTTTACAAACAATAGCCATGTCACACCGACACAGACTTTATGTTTATTGCATCAATATAACATCAATATAAAACATGAAATGTGGGCTGTAACTTACAGATCTGGTCACAAAAAAGCAGAAATCGAAAACAGTTTTACTTTTTTTAAACAAGTTTTACCCTTTGTTTTTCCAAACACACCTCTGGGCTCTCAGCATCTGTTCCACTGGTCTTTAATGGATCTGTGCCAGCTCTCTCTGCTCTTTCATGTGTCCTGCACACACCTTGCACAAATATTGGCATTTTGAGCTAATGGTGGTCGTCTTTGATTATGCCTTGCTGGACTCATGTGGTAACTCTTACTCTGCAGAGCCGGGCATGGAAACCATTTTGGTCATTGGTTGTCTTATTTCAGGTAATAACAGTCTGACCTGGAAAGCATTTGCTTGTAAGAAAATGCTGTGAACAGGACTTTTACCAACACATATGTGTGTACTGTGACAAGCCTTCGTAACCTTTATTGATGTTTTGGTTTCCATTAACGTCACAGAAACCCAGTCTCTATGGAGTCTGTGTAGTAACATCTCTCAGCATCTCAGCCTGCTTTAACCGGACACAATAAAACAGTTCAAGTGCAAGAGTATGAATCGGACAACTCTAACTCATATAGTAGTGTATTAGTGTATATAGTGTATTTATATATAGTATATAAAGTGTATTAATATGAAAAGGAGAAGAAAGATTAAGACAGATAAACATTTATATTAATAAATCATTCATAATTATGCCCATACAGCTGCTTTGGGAACAGGACAATGTCTTTCTGGTTTTGGGGGAGCAAGAGCTACAGTCCTTTGGTGAATCAGGCTCTGAGTGTGGATTTATGATTTAAGTGGAAGTAACCCTACAGCACATGTGGGCCTGAACTCTCTGAATCATTTCTCAGCACACCTTCAATGTGTCCAGCAGTATTTAAATCTTCCTGGGCCTCCTTATCCAAAAGATATGGGTGAGATGAAAGCAACCATGAAGCGTGACACACACAAGCATCAGTGTAGCAGAATAAACACACAAACTGTTGAGGATTTGACTTTTCCATTTTCTGTAATTTTGCTTTGTCTCCTGTTGTGTTGTTCAGTTATTACAACCTAGAAGACATCAGCCACGAGGTCATCAACAAATACCTGTCTAACTTGGTTGAGAGGAGCCTGCGGGACCTGGAGTGCTCCTACTGCATCGAGATAAAAGAGGTCTGTAAATGTAACGAAATGGCAAAGATTAAATTTCAGAGGAGATATTATTTTTAGTCTTCATTTTATTCATTTCCAAAGGACGATCGGACCATTGAGCCGCTGACCTACGGTCGTATCTCATCGTATTACTACCTGAAGCATCAGACCATCCGCATGTTTAAAGAGCGACTGAGACCTGAGCTGCCCATCCCTGAGCTGCTCTCCATTCTGACGGTCAGTTTCTCAGCCCAAACACAGCAGCAACCAAACCAGTTTCAACAGTTCTGCCACCCACAAACAGTTATTATTATAATCAATAAATCTTTATGGAGCACATATGACCTGGTGGTTAAGGTCGCACTCCATGAGGTCTGCCCTCGAGCGGGTGGCCCAGGTTTCGCATCCAGCCTGTGGCCTGTGTCCCGCATGTCACTCCTCACTCTCTTCCCTTTTCTGACTGTGTTCACTGTCCTCTCCTCTACCCATTATAGGCATGAAAAGCCCAATGGGCACAATTTCTTATTTCTTTGTTTTCGCCTGAAGTACAAAAACTTTAAACTATACTTATAGTAAATTTCCAAAGGCAAAGAGCATCTTACTTTCATCTATCCAAAAGGAAAGAGCTGCCTTTGAAACTCAGACATTCGTCATCATGGGAGCACGACATGTTTGTTGCTGCATAATGGACACTTCCTGGTCACTTCTATTCAGGGAACCCCCTGCTATCTGAAAACAGTAACAGGCCAATCCAGAAAAAAAGTTAAAAAAAAAAACTTGATAAAGCTGATGGGTGCAAAGTTTGACTATTCATATGGAAATACTGTTGTTTGTTGAATTAATCCACCCCCAATGATACCACGGTTATCCTGGTCAAGTCACCTCAGAGTTCATGTGACAACAAAGAACTGAGGAAAACACATAAAGCATTTTCTGTCCCTCCAGCTAAATTAGCACCTTCCTGTGAGCTTCATTAATTCTCCTTACTCTGGTATGATCTGTTTCCCTCCGTTATCGACTGAACCTCTGCCTCCTGACATCAAGGTCGTCTACACCCTCAGTGTCTGATTGGTGGAATCATCTTAAGACATGTCGCTTTCTCACCTTTTCTTAGTGGAGGAGGGAGATTCTTTGAACCACTGATCCTAATTAGCTGAATATTTTCTGTTTCTTTTTTCTGATTGGTGAAAACCTCTATGAACCAAAATCACATTTCTAAAATTAGATTTTCTGACAAGAGGCCCAGCTTAGATTCCCAGCTAATGCACACATTGCTTTTACCGTGTTCTACTGCGCTAGCAACCGTGCAGCTAGACAGATGCAAGCTCTGCTGTGACGGTTCCACTTCCCTTCTGATTCTAAATTGCTCGTAGGTGTGAGTGTATGCGTGACAAGTTGTTTGCCTCTGTATCGGCCCTGCGATTGACTGGCGACCAGTCCAGGGTGTACCCTGCCTCTCACCCAATGACAGCTGGGATAGGCTCCAGCCACCCGCGACTCTGAACAAGGCAAGTAGTGAAGAAAATGAATGGATGGATGGATTTTCTGACAAGAGAAAAAAGCCAGAAAAGTCAAAACGATTTTGTAACTGTCCAAAAACATGATCCCCCTCTTTAGTTTACATATGAGTTCCTCACAGTTTCTAAGTGTCTGGATTCATAGAGCATTACTTCAGATGTGTAGAGCTGTTGTTTAAGTCGAAACGGTTCCATTACATCTTCTACATGCAGAGAGGTGGCGCCACAATACAGACCAAACATTTCATCTCATCAATACTCATCCCTGGGAGTAGGTGTTTGAGACAACTTTGCTGTGATGAATCAACAAATTATGTTAACTGTCGGCAAACATCAGTTATTTGTGAACAGAACTTCTGTGTCGAGTGAAGACAGTCTTCCCAGTTCTGTTTTTATCAGGTCAGGCGTAAATAAATCAAAGGCCGAAGTCATAACTTCAGCCAAATATGTTGAAAATCTCATTTAGGCTTTTATTTTATCCACTATCAAACCGAACAAATGCAGCAGCCCGGATAACTGACTTTTGGGACAAATTTTAAGAATCATTTAACCACATGTAAGGCACCCTTCTCCTTATGTCTGAGCATTCACAAGATCTGAGATTAAAAGTCTAAACTGAAATCTAAAAGTGACAGGGCTATTGCTGTATTGAAAAACGCTACTTAAGATATATTGAGATGATTATTTGTAGCAGTGTTTTACCAAACCAAGTCAACATTGGAGTGGTTGAACTCAATGCCAACATGCTGAGGCAAGTCTAAGGCCGTCAACGTCACTCTCT
Source organism: Thalassoma bifasciatum (assembly GCA_008086565.1). NCBI lineage: Eukaryota > Metazoa > Chordata > Actinopteri > Labriformes > Labridae > Thalassoma > Thalassoma bifasciatum. Next base: position 43,060 of record RPOG01000364.1, on the reverse strand, counting down.
GTAGTTGGAAACAGACCAAAGCATGCCATGCCTGTCTACTCCTCAACAAGCTGTGATACAATAGGCCGCTCACCCCGCTGCCCCGTCCACTCCCCCTTTGTTTGCTACAAAGCTCTAACATGCTTCTCCTGTTCCCTTTAATTGCTGCAGCGTGGTTGCTAATGAGCAACACTCACACCTCCATGCAGCAGCTTCTCCCACCCCTCTCTTTACACATTTATATTTTCGTCTTAGACATACACTACCACTGTCTTGTTTTCTTCTTGCTTTGTTTGTCCCTTTGAAACTCTCCTTCCTGAGGTATTCAGTCAACAGTGCTGTTGCTATTGTTATCCTGTGACACCAATAATTCCTGCACAGTACAAGAAAATAAAAAATGTGTGATTCATTTGGCTAGTTTTGTGATAACTGCTGGTACTTTTGGTTTGTTACCAGAGCTAGGGTTTTTACAATAAAATGGCCATTCAGGAGTGCAGCCCTATTTTCATTGACCGGAAACAGTAAGACACCACCGCATCGACGGTATGCCATGGGGACAAAACTGCAACATAGAACATTGAGACCAATGCTGTGCTGCTGGCTGTAAACATTATTTGGGATGAAAGAGGAGACAAAACATTTAGAATTTTAAACCTAAACTTAGATTCAAGACTAAACATTTCTGTCTCTGTAACTTCGGATCATTTCTTTTTCCTGATAGGCCGCTCTCCCTGATTGGCTATTGTCATCTTCAAATGAGTTCATCATTTTTTTTTTCAAGTCTTTGAGCCAATTGTGGGGCTTAAAATGAATCGATCACCCACTAACACAAGAAGATAATCTGGGCTGAATATTGGCCAACCTTGGTCCCGGACAAGATTTCTCCACCAGTTGTTGTGAGTGCAGAATGAGTGATCCAGGCTTTAGAGGACCTGGCTGTGAGCAACACTAAACAGATAGTCTGCTCTCCTTCTCTACAACAAACTGAACCACAAACTAAGTCAACAAAATTTGTTTGTGGTCATGAACCAAACAATGGTGCGATGTAATTACAAAAAATGCATAACTTTTTTGCTTTGCATCCTGGGGAAAGCTGTACTGAACAAAGGAAAGTGGAGATCAAATAAAGTTTTGCTCTCCCTTCATTTGCTTCAACAAGGTGCTTTAATATGATCGCAAACTGGCTTGAAATGAGATAACTCTAACAACTGAGAGAGATTTCTGTTTACCAAATTTTCATGAAAATCATGAAAAATCTCACTCAGTGTGTCTTAGCTGTGCATACTGCCTTCTTTTTTGTTTTTTTATCTTTGCTCTGTAATAACTGTTTCAGAGCTTCAGCCTCTTCCTTTACTCCCCTCTGCTCCGTCTCTGTAAATGTGACTGTCAGAGTGTGAGGCACTTTGTCGTTGTATATGATGTCTCCTTAAAGATCTATAGCATTAGCACCAGCACATCCATATGCAGACACAGTGGCACTGAGAAGTAAATCATTCAGAGATGATTCTTGTTTCTATCCCTCATCCCAGCCCCCTCCTCACTCGGCTCCTTTTTCAGGTTGCAGCTTTTTAAGCCCTGGCTCTGGTCAGTGATGGATGGAGCTCTAACAGTCAGGGCTGGGGGGAAGCTGTGACAAATGCCTGCAGCATGGCCTGTTGATGGGACTCAGTTAAGGGAAGTTAAACTGGAGTGAATTAAAGGAAAGGTGCCGTGCATGTCTCTGCATCACTTTGTAGATAAACCACGCAAGGGCAAAGATGTATGTTCTTTGTTAACGTCGTAACAGAGTATGGTCTCTTGTTTTAAATTTGATTTAACTTTTATTTTGAAATGCCCTTATGCATTTCACACTTTTCTATCAACAAATGTATACTTGCATTCACAAATGTTCTTAAAACGCACCAGCCTATGCACGAATGTTAATATGAAGCGTTCAGGAGTTTTTTTTAAGTTTAGTTTTGTTTTCTTTACAAATCCCGGGCTGAAGAAAAGACTCTCTCACAGTCTTCTCGAGGAAAGGGAACAGCTGGTTTTCAAGAAAAAAAAAAGAGGAGTTGGGAGTTAAATGCAGCTGTAAGAGTTCAGATGCTCGGATTAAAAAGGTCTCACCGCAGCATGATTCAGACTTCCTGTTTCACTTTTGATCTGTGTCTCCCAGGATGCTGAGGAGTACGCCGAGCTGCCCGTCAGACACAACGAGGACCAGCTGAACAGCCAACTGGCTCAGCAGCTCCCCCTGCAGGTCAACCCCCACTCCTACGACAGTGCCCACACCAAGACACACCTGCTGCTGCAGGCCCACTTCAGCCACGCCCAGCTGCCATGCAGCGACTACAACACGGATACCAAGACTGTGCTGGACAACGCCATCCGAATCTGTCAGGTAGGATCCAAGCCCCTTCTTTGGTATCATCAGGGTTACCTGGACCACAATACAAACCTCACATTGATCATCCATTTTGGCCTTTATTTCTTACTAGTGGTCACTTCCAGTCTGTGATACAGACGAGTCAAAGGCTGCTATCAAAGCAACCTGAGCTCCAGTGACACCTGAGCAGAGCCACAGAATGAAGAACAGGATTCAGTATGAAGACACTAAACTAGTGAAACCTAACTTAAGTGGTGGAAGATCAATCAGAATCAAGTGTCTCATGCAGCCAGAAAATAAGTTTAAAGCAAAGTAATAGTAGATACTTAGATGAAGTTGAATTCTTAACTCTTGGACAAATAAAATGTGCACATGGACTTACAAAGAGAGCACAACAAAGGAAACGGGGGTCGGTTGAATACAAAGCAGTGGATGAGGGGAATGTTTAACATTAGTAGGTGATTTGTAGTTGAGCTGATCCATAAATAACAGATCTAACACCCGGCTCTGTCATTGTCTGGCTGCCACAAGCTGATGCTCACAGCTGCATGAGCAAACATCTCACCTGGTTAAACCATCAGTCACAAACATTGATAACAAACATACATACATAACAGCAACAATCAGTGCATCGTACTTTGCTCCTTAGGTGATATTTAGTAGCTTAACATTTCTTCCTGAGGTGTTTGATGTTAGCACCATGTCTAAACGCCTGTAAGCTATTGTCCACAGCTCAGGATGTGTGTGTTGGTACATGTGCTGATGATTTCGCATGCTGTGTGTCTGGTAGTGATATTGCACAGCTCATGGATGTGGTTACTTCTCTGGAGCCCTGCTGCTACCGTTTACCACAGAGGTTCTGCTTTGAGCTCTCTTTATGATGCTTTTTATCGAATGAATGTAAATTTCTACATCTATATCTACTCACTGCGAACATGAATTCTGACAGATTGTAAACATACAACATTTTTATCAGCACTTGCAGATTTTCAGACTTTGTTTTTTTTCCACTCACAGTTTGCAGTTCAATCATGAGATTACAACCACCTCATTCTTGATTTTTAGGCTCCCTCTTGCCAGGTCAAGTTTGTTTTGGTGCCGACAGTGGACTGTAGTTAAAAGAAACCACAGTGGCCCTATTTTGTCAAACATGCCTACAACCAAAAACGGGTGTACGCTCATAGCCACATACAGATCAGTATTTATCAGTGTGAACGTGACCTGAGGGTACGCTCAAATCCTACACCAGGTCTGAGTCTGTGCAGGGAAGTTTCATGTCAGAGGGGAGTACAGTGCAACAAGACAAATCAGTCTATGGAGGGTAATTAGATCATAGGAGTGCAGTGAATTTTTAGACGGACGAACAGAGGTTCACAGATTTATGTTTAGACAGTTGAATTAGATATCAAGAATGTGGTTAATATTTCACTCTTCTCCTGCCAATCCTTGTAAAATACATCGACAATTGTCAGCTGGTTTCTCCGTAAAACAAATGTATGTTTCCTTTATCTATGTACTTAAAAAAATATAGAGTATTTCTATAAGATAACACATCCTTTTTGTTTAATGCTCTAGATTTTTACTTTGTTAATAGTGTTGTTTGTTGGTGATTACAAGCTCACTGTCACATTTATGTAACCAGTATGTGAAGGCAGCCACAGAAATGGTCCAATAAGAGTTTTCAACATTAAAATGTTTCTGCTCAGGCGATGCTGGATGTTGCTGCAAACGAAGGCTGGCTGGTGGCAGCCATCAGTATCTGTAACCTGGTGCAGATGATCGTTCAGGGCCGTTGGCTGCATGACTCCTCACTTCTGACGCTTCCGCATGTAGAACAACAAGACCTCTATCTGTTCAGGTCAGTACACAACCACAGATGCATCTTTGCAGACTTCTGCATTCATGAACTGTACGTTCTGACACATGCTTGAAGTCACATCACAGAATATACATCTTTTCTGTGAAAATAAGTCTCAAGAAGGGAAACAAAACAATGGACTCACCGTGCAAGTGTGATATCCTCAGGCAGGCTGCTCTCAAGCTGAGGTGCTTGAACAGGAAAAGTCACGTAAAAGTAACAGTGTGGACCTTGGGACAGCCAGAGGATCTCAGACTGTGTCCTGGCTCATACAGGGATAAAAGCTCAGAAATATATGGAGGTGCAAGTCCATAAAACAAGATCAAAAGAATTTTGAAACTAATCCTACAAACAAAAGGTAGCTCATGTAGGTGAGCTGAAATTGGGGGGATGTGGACAGAGTCTTTGGTCGAATGCTAGCATTTTAAACTGTTTGGAGATGGTGAATTATTTTCTGACTAAGATGTGTAAATAAAACTGCAACAATCAAGATGTGAAGAGCTTTGCTGATACAGGGGACTGAAGCTTTGCTATATTTCTGGGCCAATAAAAACAAGACTGACCCAGTGGTACCTCAGTAGCTCATAAGACGGGTCCCAGTCAAAAATTACCCTGAGGGTTTAATAAAATTTGAGAACTGACCCAGATTAGAAATGATTTGATCTGTCTTTGCTGGGGGACCAAACAAAACAACTTCTGATTTTGTTTAATTTAGGTTGAAAAAAGTTGTCTGACATCCATGATTTTCTTCCTGATTGACAGTCAGAGAAAGCTGTTGTTTGGTTGGTTGTCATGTCTAATTAGGAAGTATAAGAATAATGAGTAAACATTGGTGCAGCCTGTCAGTGCCTGCTTGTGTCATAGATGGATCTCATCCAGCAGCAGTGTTATTTTTTTTCTTTCCTGTGGATGTAGAGAAACAAAAAACTGCACACAAATGAGACTGATAGAATTAAACTCCTGCTGTTAGACAGAAGACAAAGAAAAAAGTGCATACATGTGCATAACCATGTATATAAATTGGTACAGAACTATCAAAACAGGAAGGCCCACATATTAAAGAGCAAATATACAGATAGATGAAAGATGGAAGAAAGGTTGAAGCACCTTTCAGTTTGGTGGAGCTTGTAAGTCTCTAAAATATGACAAAAAATCGTTGATGGAAGAACTTGTCGGTATTTCCTCTGAGAGCATATTTGATTTTTTCAAGTTTCAGATAAGAAACTGTCCTGCAACCACCGTGCAATGGCTGGAGGGTTGGGAAACTTCCACTGTAGAAGTAATCTGTGTCCAGTTAGTAGTGAGGTTAATTTGAGATAGTATGAAAATAACCTGACCAAAAGTTATGCAAGGGTGAACTGAGGAGAACATGTGACTTATATGACAGTTGGAGCTCAAATATCTTTCACATCTATCCTAAACACCTTGGTAAAACTCAGCTAGACTCGATTTGGGTGCAACCTTAAAATGAATAAGGGTAAGACATGCACAGGATGTAACAGTGCGCATCCCCTTCACAACCTTTTCCCACCTCTCCTCACTCTAGGCTGCGGTGTGTTCATAAAACTGTCATGTGTTGCATTAGGGGACTGGGAAATGCAGTCCACCTCTAGCAGTGTTTGGTACTTAATTATGGTTTGATCAGGATAAGCACCTCCAACAGAACCATTGTTATCATCAGACATTAACACACAGAAAACACACCTGCAGCCACATGGATAAGAGCTCTTACTAATATAAGAGAGGGTTGACAGAGCTCCACAGCCTCATGGTTTAAAACAGTGGGAGGGATTGGAGTTGGATATGTGATGATGTTGCTTTGTGATCATCAGTCTCTCTCTCTCCTTTTCTTTGATTCGTCCACAGGAAATGGACCAACAGGAAGGGGAGGAGCGATGCAGGAGGCTTCAGCGGGCCAATCGAAGGACTCCCTGAGCTGATCGCTGCCTGTGGTGGAAAGGAGAGTGTGTTTGCTTCCATCATCGGCCAGGAGCTTCAATCCAATCAGATCGCACAGGTACCAAGCAAGCCAAAAATACAATGTGAAAGTGTTTATGAGGCCGAAAAAAATCATTCATACACCCTTTAACTAGTCACTGTTCAGCATTGTTTGAACCTTTTGTGGAAGTTGCACATTTAATAATTATTTGGACAGTGAACATTAGAAAAAATAAGCCACAGAACAGAAACCCTCAAATAGCTTCATAACAGGCCTTTTCTCACATTTAGTTCATGTAGATTACACACCCACACACAAGCACACACCATTATGAGTAACACCAGGGTCCCAGATACCTCCAGGATCCCCAATTATACCTCTGCTGATAGGGTTTACAGCTTCAATTTAAGTGCTAATTGCAGCAGTAATGAGAGTATCCGGGCACGACGGCAGGCCCTGTGGCTTCACCCAATCAGTGTTCCTGCTTTCCTCCTTTCCCACCTTTACTCCCCCCACTGCCCCTGCCCCCCCACAGTGTGGCGGCCTCTCTAATTAAATAATTAGATGTGCAGCAGCGTTCCTGTCTGACTCGCTCAGAGAGAGTAATCCTCACATAAATAGCTTTTGCCGGGTGAATCAGAGAGGCTTTTCTCTTTCTAGCCGTCAATACACTGACCCACACACACACACACACACACACACACACACACACACACACACACACACACACACACACACACACACACACACACACACACACACACACACACACACACACACACACACACACACACACACACACACACACACACACATACACACACAGACACACACACACATGCGCGCACACACTACCACCAGTCTTTTTAGTCCCTTTCTCTGTGCCTTTCTCTTTTTATGTCTTCTTCATGGTGGGGTTTTGAGTTGAACCAAAGATAAAATCCTCCATGAAAACACTAAAGCCTCCTAATTCTTACTGTACATTGGCTGATGGATCTGTGTATCGACTTTACTTTTTAACTTCCTGAGCAGCAGGCTCGTTACCCATACCTATCACTATAAATAAATGGAAATATGGTGAAGTACCAGCTCCCTGCAGTCAGAAGCCTCTGCTGTGACGGAGCCTCTTGCATGATGAGTGTCTCTTAACTGATCTGAATCTGTAAGTACAGGAATTAATTTCTGCCCTTAGGTAATTTCAAATCTGAACAGACAAAAATTACCCTGAGGCGCTCCCCAAGGCTTCATCCTGGGGCTCCCTCTGTTTAACATCTTCATCCTCCCACCGTCTCAACAGAAAAAACACAATAAAATACTATTACTATGCTGACAACACAGATCTGCTGAGCCTCACTACACACATCTCTGTACGAGTAACTCACACACACCTTAAAACCCCCCAAAAACTGAGGCTCAGAAAGCTATTGTTTTGAAGTATTTGTTAACTTTGAACAGCTGGTATTAAAAAGTTAGTTACAGCCTGTTCACAGCCTCAGTCCTACCCTATGTGCCGACCAGTTGACCATTTCAAAAACTGTGCATGTTCTGCACCGATAGATGTGTCTTTTAGGTCATTTTTGAAAAAGGGAGCAGTAAATAAGATGGCAGATCTGCAAATGAAAACCGTCTGGTAAAGACAAACTGATTTGCATGTAACTTGGACCAACACAACAGAAAACAACACTTCTGTAGGCAACAGAGGAAGCATCAGATAACTTTTGTAAAATGACCAAAGAGTAATCTTGATGCCGAACTTTGGGGGAAGTGAGGAAGGGTACAGCTGTTATAGTGATCCTTGAAGGAGAGTGTATCAATTGATTTGCACCAAGTATTATGCATCTCTTTGATTACATTTTGGAAAGATTATTTGCAGTTTTTGCTCCGGTGTACAAATCTACATTTTGCTCCCTTGGATCTTGGAAAAAGGCTTCAAGAAATTGGGAGCGAGACAAAAAAAGCAAGAAGTTCTGTTCATCAGCAAGTTAAATCTTTAAGACCACAGCTTTTAAAAGACAAAATCTGCACAAAAATGTGGACTCTACATCATTTTTTGTCAGGTTATCACACTCAGTGACAGTAGATGTATTGCATGAAGTCATCTTCACCATTCGGAGCAACATTCCCACTAACCTCCTTGAAACATTCATATCAAGCATGAACAAACTAATTTTTGAAGTGATCAACAAGAACAGCTCTTTAGTTTTTATTTTGGCGGTTTTAAGTCATGGTCTTAAACTCTTGATCAGCTGATGAACAGACTTTTCACTTCTATTGTTGTTTTCAATAAAATGCTTCCTTTCATTTTCTCTTTTTGTATTTTGAAACTCTACCTGAATCATTTTTAAGACCCAACAGTGCAAAATGTAAATTTGTGTAATTTTTCAACAGGTCTTGTATTTGATTAGGTGTGTTTATCTGCCATCTCATCATGATTACAGTTTGTGAAAAGTATTTGCCCCATGATCATCTGAACTAAGTAGATTTCTCTTTATTTGTAAATTGATTTTGAAGACACTTTTCACTGTTTGAGTGACTTTTTCTTCCGTGTCCTGATAACAAACTGTCACATGTTTCATTAGGCCTGGTCTTTCTTGAGTCACCTCCCAGTGCTGGAGGTTGAGATGAGGGTGAAGGGCTGGTGGGAAGACAGCCAAGAGCAGATGGAGCGTCGGCTCCCTGCAGCTGGAGCAAACCTGAGGGAGGAGAGCAGCTGGCTGGACGTCCACGCTGACCAGGAGTACGTCTTACAGGTGTCACTGAGACGTGTCAACCAGGGCCAGCAGAGGGTCAGTATGCTCAGCATCAACACTCAGCCTTTAATGTGAAACATAATGACTATTTACGTATGTGGTACAGCTGTGTGACAAAGGAAGGAATTTAAAAAAGGAGAATAAAGCCACATTACTGACAGCACGGAAACAAAGCACTTGGTATAACAATAATTTAAGATGAAAATATGAATGGAATCAGAAGCAAGTTTTGTGGGGAGCAACTCAGGTCAAAAGCATATTATACCAGACCTAGCAAACAGCTACTGCAAACTAAGGAATTTTGAACCTTCACAAAATGGAGAAGGTTATTCATGTAAAATGTCGTACTTTTAGCTGATTTTTTTTCTTTTGTCAGAAATGAAAATATCATCCTCATGTGAACTAAAATTAAGTGTTTGCTGTCTAAATGATCAAAATCAACAGCAGACACCTCAAAGTTACTTTTGGAGTAAACTAAATCTAAAGACCTTTTCTTGAAAATGAAAATTAGATTTTTTTAACTTGATACTGTTCCTCTGGAACCCCTGTAGTGTTTTGATTTTTTTTTGAGGTCCCACCTCTGAAAACATTTGCAAACGGTTCTTCCTCAGATGGACTAGTGAAATATCTCCATGGCGGTTATATGGAATTATCAGTCTGGCGTGTCAGGTTACATCTCTCGAACTTGTTTGGGGAAAAAACAATGTGACCAATTTAAGCTGTTTATTTTGTTTGTTTGTTTTTATTCACATTCAAATTTGTCAATTAACCTAAACTACATGTTTTTGCAAGGTAGGGAAACCAGAACACCTGGTGGAAACCTACACAGACATGGGGAGAACATGCAAACTCCACACGGAGTGAGGTGACAGTGCTAAACACTACACCACCGTGCCGCCCTTTTATAAAACAAAACAAAACAAAAATATATATACACAAAACAAAACAGACACTGAAAGAGATGCCCTCCATATGTTGAGTCCATCCCTCTCGAAATGTGACAAATAAACATCCAAGTGGAGATGCTCATGTTGGGCAGGTGAGGCTGAGCTCGTCTTGTTTGAGCAGCATGTTGCGTTTGTCTCTGAAGAGTCGGGAGTTTTCCTGCTCGAGTTCGTTGATCTCGTCTTTTGCTTGGCGTAGCTTCTTTCTGGTCCAATCCAAGTCAGATTCCCGCTCGCTGACCCTGAGCTCCAGGATTTGGACTTGTCTTGCCTTTGTATCACTAAATTCTGCCTGTTCTTTCATTTGGATGTCAAACTTTTCCTTTGCTCTCTGAAGCTCCTCAGCTGAACTCCTCCTCTCGTTCTCTCTGTCCTCTCTCAAAAGTCTCCGCAGCTCGCTCTCATGCTCTTTCTTCATCATGTTTATTTCTCTGTTCTGGTCATAAACAGCTCTGTCGACTTTGAGCTGCAACTCAGAGGTCTTTCTCTTCTCCTCTTGCAGTGCAGCTTCCAAAGTTACCATTTTTTTGGTGCTCTCTGAATCTTTTTCTTTGAGCTGATCAAGTGTGAACTCGAGCGTTCTGATGGTGAACTTCGTGTTTTTGTTTTCCCACCGAGTCTCCTCTAATTTGGCCTTGAGCTCGTCTTTCTCCTGCTCTAATGTTGTATTTTCTCTCATCAGGCGCTCGGAGCTCGCATTGACTTCTCTCAGCTGGTGTTTACAGTATGGTGAGGTGTGAAGACTGAGTCCATCCTGCTGCTCTAATACCTGAACTTGCTGCTTTGCTTTTTTTAGTGCAGCTTTCAGATTTTCTTGGGCACTCAGACTCTCCTCTAAAGCGAGGCTCTTCTCGTTGAGCTGCGTCTTCAGATTCTGAATCTTACTGTACGCTTTAGCGTAGCGAGCGCTCTTCTTCTTGAGTTCTTCCTCCAATTTTCTGAAATCTTCTCCGTCGCTCTGATTTGGGAGGACTTGTCTATTCTTGGCTTCCTGAAGCTCAGCCCGCAGACTGTCCACCTCAGTTTCCAGCTCTTGGTTCTTCCGAGACAGACGCTTCAGCTTTTCTGGGTCTTGCTGGTTCTGGAGGGAGCTGTTCTTAGCCTGTGCCTTTTTCAGGTCTGAAGCCAGCTGCTCATTGGTCTCCCGGAGTGAAGAAAGCGTGCTGTTTCTGCGCTCGACTTCAGCTTGAAGAGTCTGAACATCGAGTTGCAGGGACTCTCTTACCCGCAGATCTTGCTCCAGCTGGCTTTTTGCCTGTTGTAGCTGAATGTGGTACTTCTCCAGGTCACATTTGAGTTTATCGTCTCTCCTCTTCCTCTTCTCAAGCTCAGCGGTCAGTTCATTGATTCTCTGCTGTGACTTTCTCAGCTGGACCTCATTCGGTGACTTTTTCAGATTTTTCACTGCATTTTGGGCGAGGATCTCACACTCCTGGCTTTCTTCCAGTTGCCTCGTGAATTCATCCCACAGTCGTGTGTTGTCACAGACCAGTTCTTTATTTTTCTGTGTAAAGTACTCCAGTTCTTTTTTGTTTTTTTGCAGCTGGGAGACGGTGTCATCATGGTTCTTCTGGAGAGATCTGTTCGTAGCTCGTTCCTCTTCGATGTCTGAGACCATCTGGTTGATCTTGTCATTCATTGAGGAAATTGTTCTCTCCCTTTTCTCGATCTCATCCTGAAGATTCTCGACAGTGGTACTATGGACTTTTTCTTCTTTCACTTTTTGCTGCTGCTCGCTGATTTTGGCTTTCAGGTCCTCAATTTCAGCTTGCTGCAGCCGATTTAGCTGTTGTGATTGCTGCAGCTGAGTTTGGGACACCTTCAGGTCACTCTGGAGTTCCTCCGTCATCTTCTTGTATTCCTCCACCTCAGCTCTCAGGGAGCTCAGCTCTTTAGTCTCATTTGGTCCCTGTTTATCTTTCTTCTGATGTTCACCCTCAAGATTTTTCTTTTCCACTTGAACAGGCACCTTAGGCAAATGGGACCTGGACATATTGAGTGCATCTCTACCACTCTGACATGTCTTACCTAACGCAGGATTATGGAGGTCTTCTTCAGTTTGGGAATCCTTAGAATGTTCATCAGAAGCTGTGGGGCCCCGGCTTGAGCATTCATCCTCACCTTTAGTCTCCTTAGGTCCCTGTTTATCTTTCTTCTGATGTTCACCCTCAAGATTTTTCTTTTCCACTTGAACAGGCACCTTAGGCAAATGGGACCTGGACGTATTGAGTGCATCTTTACCACTCTGACATGTCTTACCTAACTCAGGACCTGGTAGCTCTTCCTCAGTATCTGAATCCTCAGAGTCTTCTTCAGTTTCGGAATCCTCAGACTCTTCATCAGAACTGTCTGAGTCCCAGCTTGAGTCTTCCTCCTCACTCTGAGTCCCCTGAGGTTCCTGTTCACCTCTCCTCTGTTGTTCACCCTCAAGATTTTTCTTTTCCACTTGTACAGGCGCCTTAAGCAAATGGGACCTGGACGTATTGAGTGCATCTTTACCACTCTGACATGTCTTACCTAACTCAGGATTATGGAGGTCTTTGGAATCCTTAGAATGTTTATCAGAAGTTGTTGAGCCCCCGCTTGAGTATTCATCCTCACCTTTAGTCTCCTTAGGTCCCTGTTTATCTTTCTTCTGATGTTCACCCTCAAGATTTTTCTTTTCCACTTGTACAGGCGCCTTAGGCAAATGGGACCTGGACGTATTAAGTGCATCTCTACCACTCTGACATGTCTTACCTAACGCAGGATTATGGAGGTCTTTGGAATCCTTAGAATGTTGATCAGAAGTTGTGGAGCCCCAGCTTGAGTATTCATACTCATCTTTAGTCTCCTTAGGTCCCTGTTTATCTTTCTTCCAATGTTCACCCAAAAGATTTTTCTTTTTCTCTTGGACAGGCTCCTTAGGTCCAGATGTAAGGAATCTTCCTTTAGCCTGCTGATTAAAATCATCCAATGAGTTCCTGCCCTTTTTCTCTCCTTCATTGCCCGAGTCTTCTTCTTGGTCCCACTCTGAGTCCTCCTCCTCAGCGTGACATCTCTTTGGTCCTAGTTTAACTTTAACTGGCTTGGAATAATTAAATTTGTTACCAGTTTTTGGATGGGAGTCATCAAGGAAATTCAGCAGGTCGTCAATTTCCTCGTCATCATCAGACACGTAGGGTTTGTCTGTGGCAGGGCCAGTAAACGTACCAAGGAAGTTTTTAGTCATTTTCTTTTTCTGTGAAGAAATGTCTCACTAGAAATAAAAATGATGTAGCTGAGATAAAGCCTCGCTTTTCAAACCAACCAAAAGTGCGTATCCAACAAGTAGTTTTCAACAAGTGAATGCAGAAACAGAAGTTCTCATAGATATAAACACAGCCCTATCATCTGCTCTTTGTCTGTGATGTAACAAGAGATTCAAACATAAACATTCCGACCCCTGAGATTTTGAACTTATTGACCTTTAGATCAACATTCTCTCTGCTCTGCAAAACAAAGAATGTGTCCAACTGATTCTATCACCTTGACGACATAAAAACAAATGAGAAATACACAGTAGCCAATGAGGCCATGACTGAATGGATGTAAAATGACATAAAAAGATTTTTTTAAATAATTAAATTAAATTAATTAAACATGAATAAAATGTGGGCTGCGTCACAACATTTAGCAGGTTTTTCTAAATGTTTCACAGAATATATCAACAAAACAGTTGCTATTATGTGTTGTCAAAGTATAAAAGCTTACACATTTCAATAAACTGTTGTGTCCTTGCACTCATATCATTAGTTCACTTATTTTTAATTGAAAGAATCTCTCAATCTTGACCTCACTTATCAGTAACAGCCATTGGTTGATTAAGTACACTCAGCCATTTTTAACTTCCACAGCAATTGTTTGGGAGATTTGATTCCTCCATGTATTAGCCTGCTTTCCTGGCTATATATAGTTGTTTGTGTTCTCACATGATGAACAGATGTGACTGGACTACACCGCAGCTTTTCTTAACACTTCAGAAATCATCACGCAGGAAACTTTATGCATGATTTATAGCTGAAAAAAATCCCTATTTATAGCACACTGATGTTTTGGAAAACACCAGGTTTAGTCTCTGAAATGCTTTATTTCAGCTGCTGTCTCTTGAACCTCTTATGGTTCCACCAGCACGCCCACAACCAAATCACCAGTCATGTGACATTGTCAAAGTATAAACAGTGTTGCCTTTGTCAAACATCGCAATTTGTGTTGGAACGCTTAGATTCTTTGTATTATATATCAGTCACTGAGTTTGTTTTACATTTTTCTCAACCAACAAAATGTAATTGGCGAAAAAAATCGCTCAGATGGCGATTACAACAAATGGGACGACCTGCGTGTTTGGGGATCATAAGACATAATGAATATAAGAGGTTGAAGGACCTCTCTGAATTTTTGGTGAGGAGTTTTCTGGTAATAGTAACCAGTGTAAGGTCCGGAAAGTCTTGCTTGTTGTGTCCTCTATGAAGAAAGCTGAAGGAGACGACTGACTCAGCTGACCTGTGTAACCTGCATCACCTCACGTCACACTCTCACTGTGTGACTTCTCTTATTTCAGAGAAAACAGGACAGTAAGGCCCAGGCTCCTCGCTTCCCCAAGACAAAAGATGAAGGCTGGTTCCTCGTGGTGGGAGAGGTGGACCGTAGGGAGCTGCTCGCCGTCAAACGAGTCGGCTACGTGCGAAACAACACCACTGTGTCTGTGGCCTTCTACACACCGGAGAAGACTGGAAGGTAAACATCTGAACCATAGACTGTATAATCAGTGGATGCCATGACAGTTGGCTCTAGCTGAGATCTCCACAAAAACTGCTCCCCCTGGTGGCTGGCTGCAGTATAGGTCAAAATCTCTGTCTCCCCATGCTTTCCAGATGAGAGGTAGTAAAACTTGAAAAAATTATTACACCACAGAATTGTTTCCTACATCCTTATGCTGTGGTGGTAAGAAGATGTTTATTTGGCTGCAGTGTGTTCAGGTCCTCTTTTTTCTGAGGAGTTGGTTTTTCATGAGTTTTTAGAAGTTAAAAACCACGTTTAAGTTTTGTTTTACAGTGATTGACAGCTGACGTTCATGAGTGATTTTGAACGGGGATACAAGAAACTGAGAACTTTCCACCCCAATTCTCTACTGCACAGACTCTGGCTGCACCATGGCAGCTCAAGTAACTGGGTTCTGTTCGCTCTAAAACTGTGCAATGGTAAAAGGCAGAGCAACGCTGTCCGTTTTATATACAGTGTATGATCTGCACACAAACACATGACTCTCCGTATACAATGAGAAGACAGACAGAGATGGCATCCTCAACATCGTTTTATTTAACCACAATTTCTTAGACATTGTTCTGGGATCATAAACTTATGGGGCTTTCATTCATTTAAAACAAAAAGAGGAGGGATTATCTCAAAGACAGTGGGACCAGTGAAGCCCATAATAAACTCAGGGTGTTTATATTTCAGCTGTGTTCATACTCAAACTGTAATCCATCCATCCTCTGTTACCAGGTGTATTTACACACTGTACCTGATGAGTGACAGCTACCTGGGCCTGGACCAGCAGTACGACATCCACCTGGATGTAACTCCTGCCAGCATCGCTGCTCAGGTCAACACAGAGGTGTCTGACTCAGCCGCTAACCTCACCCTGAGCTGAGCACAATTACACATGGACTGCAGCAGAAGACTTCCAGAAACATCCACCTAATTCTTTCCTCCCTGTGCATTTTGTGACAGATTTGATCTCCTTTTCCTCACTTTATTTGGTTTTCACCTCAAACTCATCTGTTGTGACTGCATTGATTCACAAACATTAAAGGAGCTGGTAAAGTAGAAATTGATAAAGACTTCTGTTATTATTGAAAGGGCTGTTATAATTTCCTCATGATGCATTAATTCTACATAGTTTGGTTTGCTATTTTTCTCACATCTCTGATTCCCAAACATAAGCCTGAAACCATAAAGTCTGAGTGGTGTCTTCTTTCCTCACACCATTGTTTTAAGGACTGCCTTAAGTTTTACAGCCACCAGATGTCACTGCGCTTACCAAGTCTGAAGCTTCAAGGCGTCAAATCTTTTTGGCACAAACTATAACGGAAAGTCCCAGAGCTTCAGAGGGCTTCATCCACCCATCCGTGCTTCAAAGTTCAGTTTCAGACCTCAACGTTTAGAAACCCAAAGTCCCAGTAATCAAACAGAAGCCTCCAGTATGGAATAAACTGTCACGTCATTAACCGTACACTAAGGTTTTATTTTACAAGAGAGTTGTTTATCATTGACAGCACAGTGTCTTCTTCACTTCTTTGTCAGGGCACAGATACGACATGTTCTCAGCACAAAGGAACAATGAGCACTAAAGCAGAGCTGACACGAAAAAATCATTTAAAGCCCCGATGACTGACCGAAGATAGCAACAAGGAGTTATTCTGTAATTATGTTTTGACTGATGGGAGAAAACTTCATCTTAAGTCATAGTCCTGTATGTTTTTTCTGTTCTTACTGGGTGGGAAATAATGACTTTATAGCTGTTTCTGTTGACTATGGTGCCCCCTGTGGACTAAATGATATTACTGTTTCCTCAGTGTGCTGTCAATCACCTGTCACTAATGTTGAGAACTATAATGAACAAATCCCCAGTGTTGTCGCTGATAGCCTGGTTGCTCTTCAATGCCTTAAAAAGACTACAGTTCTTTTCAGCCTGTTTCATAACGAGCTTTAAGTTTGGGGTTAAACATGTTAAGAAAAAAGACATAAGATGAAGAAGAGTCGAAAGTGTAGATAAATGATCAAACCTGAGCCTCGAGCCTGGTTGACAGCATTCACAATTTTTTCAGGTCAAATTTCAACCCTTGTCCACGGGTAGGTCTGCAATTCTGACTGTGTGTGTTGAATATCAATTATTCCTAAGCTGCACAACATGCACTAATGTATGTTGTGTGTGCAGACTTCTGTCTTGCGAAACAAACATCATATGGTAAACTGAAGAAATGAAAGTCGTGCAAGTCGAGAATCCAGCTCTTCGCACTCTGACAGAAGAGTATTTCTGCCTCATGTTGGTTTTTTTTTTTTTGGAGTTTAGAAACTGTCATTCCTGACCTCAGGCAGACAGAAACTAAAAAATTAAACATCAGAATAAGAACACTTACACGCAGATCGGTTTTCACATTTATTTAATGCTTTCACACTCTGAAAGTTGGAGCTGAGGGCACAGCAGTGATAAGATGTATGGATGTGTGTGTGTGTGTGTGTGAGAACAGAGGGGCCCTCTCACACGTTGAAGGGCTCTGCTGGGCCTCAGAGCAGACTCACTCTTTGGTTGGATGATAATCCAGGCATGTGTGTAAATAAATCTACAGTCTTATCAGTAAACATGGATTTATAGCACAACTCATTGATGACACTCTGAGAAATCCTGATAATGCATAAAAACAACAACCAGAAGCTGTTTCTAATGCAGCTTCTCTATCATGGTTAATGAAATAGTATTTTAGCTCTAAAGCCTGAAGTGCTGACTCCGCAGGAACTTCCTCCCCTGGTGTGTTTTCTGTAGATCTGAGTGTGAGCTGTACAGACTCTAAGTCACGTGGTTTGTTTGCTGTCGACATATTTTCCACGTAATTATCAGAAGGTCTACATTTGGAGCTGACATGACGTTACACTAACTTCAAGAAAGTCCTCCAGCAACAGGCCTGACTCCCTCACTGCAGACTGGAGCATGAACGTCCCGTTAAAGCAGGCGGCTGCAAGAGCTTTGGGACAAAGAGAGGTAAGGTGGCCCTGGAGAGCAAAACGAGATGATCAACAAAACAAAAAGTAAATAAAGATTCTCCACTCATGCTATGAATGCAGCTTCTTGTTAAATGGGCCGATGGGTATTTTTTTCTAGTAAGCAACAATTCCTGTCTGAGTATGGTACCCAACTTGTCTGTTTACCCTCATGTTTACATTTTCTTTGAATGCATTTTTCTTTTCTTTTCTTTTTTTTGTTGGTCCTTGATTTTTATTCCCTTGCCATCCATTTTACCCTCTTTTTTGGCCTTTTTGAATTTGCCCCTATTTGTAATGGTCTTGACTTTATTTGTTGGCTTTTCATTGTTTGTATTTGTATTGTGTGTGTGTGTGTGTTAGTATGTGTCTTTTCTGAATTTTTTTCTTTCTTTTTTATTTTCGGCCTATTTTGCATTTATTTCTTTTATTTTTTTTTGTTTTCTATTTTGTGTTTGTCTTTCATTTCTTTTTGCACTTTTACTCCTTTTTTTAAGGCCTTTGATTTTTTATTTTTATTTTTTCATTTTTTTTGCGTTTGTAAAGTCTTCCATGTGTTGTTTTCTTTTTATAATTCTTATCTTATTTTTTATTTTTTAGAGCTTTGCACTTTAGGGCCACTGTATGGGTGCTGGACTCACCATCATCACTCCGGGCTTCTTGTGTGTGAACAGTTTGTTTGGTGTGTTGAACCCGAGAGGTGTCACATGTGGGAGACAAGTCAGGATGTTAAAGAGCCAATGGCTGACAGAGACCTTTATTCTTTCTCCTCGATTGATTTTCATTTCTTCTTTGTAGCAGATTAGTTTATTATAAAAATGAAGCAACCAAAGTTGTTATAAGATCTAGTTTCTTCCATTTCAACTAGTAAAAATTAACACTTGATTATATTTTCTTACTTCCTATTATTCACTGTAGCACTGGTATGAAACTACACCCACTCTCTACCACTGAACACCCACCCCCACGTCTCAATGAAGGTTGAGTGTTTGAGGTTTGTATGAGCTCATGGGTTAGGACCCACATCTAATACTAAAAATCCTACAGAGGTAACAAAAGTTGGTTCATATTCTCTTACTTTCCATCAATTATGCATTTAATAGTGAATTATAAGCTGGAAGTTAGGCCTTTAATATAACTTTAAAATAACTAAAAGTTACACACAATCTTCTTTATTCCTCTAACATTTGCATCTCTTTTGAAGATGACATGAATGTGTCCAAAACGCTCTAAATTTTAAATCATGTTAACAATGCATCATGTGGGAATATGTTCATCATTCTATAGATTAACCTGCACACTGTTAAATGTAACCTGTTGTTTCAAGGGCTGCCTTACACTTTTATGGAAAGTCAAAAAATAAATGTGGGCATTCCAACCCCAAAAGAAGTTTTCTTAATTAAATAAGATGCCTTGTGTCAACCCTTGTCTTAGTTTGGTTGGTTAATTTCTTTAGGAAATTATTGTTTTGAAATAATATATATTTTTCAGCTTAACTCATGTTTTAGTTTCATTAAACTTTTATTTTTGTTATGCTTTGTTATTGTTTGTTATTTAACTTAACTTCTTCAAGTAGGGTTCATTTTACCTCATCAAATTCCTCAGTTTTGTAAACTGTGGAGTTTGGCAGCTGGTCTATATGTCTATGCAGATTCAGAGTTCACACATCATGGGCAATTGGACAAGTTATGTATCTGCAGCAGGGTCGTTCCCTCCTCACTCTTGGTGTAAATATTAGGTTAAAATCCACAAAGGCATTCTGGGTCTAACGTCAAAGCTGTAGCTTTACCAAACAGCCGGGAGGGGATACGGTTATTGACAAGTCCACATCCATAGCTGATTTATTTGGACAGATTTTATAGTGTGAATATATTTTGTAGTTGAGACTATGCAAATTTATAATTAATTATAATTATTTATAATTACAACAACTTCTGTAATTTTTTTTGGCAAATCGATACAAAATAATTTGCCAAAAAATTACAGATCTGCAAAATCTCATTTTACAGTGCAGGGGTTGGAGAAGCCTATGCTCTGATTTAAAAGTAGCGGTATCAATTCCAAATTACCAATATCTATATAAATACTTTTTAAAAATTAATACAGGTCAGAAGGATGTGTTATAAACCACGGGAGCCTATATTCCGAATTTTCATAAGCAAATGTTGGTAAGCATTTTTTAAAAAATGGTTTAGTTTGAGCACAGTTTGTGAAAGTGATGGGAGATGAATGTTTTATAAATATCTGAAATTGGACAGCATGTTTGGGTAAATTATAGTCTTGTAAATGTGCCGAATGAAAGACCGCATCCTTTACATCGATTAATTATCTGATGTTAATCCTTTTCAAACACATTAGTTTGTTTACAGGCAGTAACTCTTTAAAATGAACAGATCTGTAAAGGAGATCTGTGGTCTCGTTGTTCTGTTTCAGACTGAAGCTTTATTCCTCACTTTGGGCCAGAGGTGAACATTAGTACCACCAATCCCCGTTTCCTCTCAGGAGCGTCATTGTTCAATGTAGCCAATGGGAGCGCGAGCAGAGTATGGAATTGTCCAATGGTGACAGAGATGCCTGAAGTGGGCGGGACTTTGAGCGTGAATCGCTCTGTCTGGTTTTGGAGCTGCTTCAATCTCCAAAACCAGACAGAGTGAAGAAATGTGAGAGCGGGGCTTCATGGAGAATCTGTCCGGATACTTTTAAAGTCTGCAGGCTTCAGTTTGGAACAGGAACCTTTGAATCTACAGTGGGGTGAGTCAATAAGGATGTTCAGCAGAGATTTGTGAGCAAATGTGATTTCAGGCTTTTAATTGCAGAGTTAATATTCAAACAAGTGTCTTCATGTGTTGGGAGCTCTGTTGGTTTGTCTCCCTCTTTTTTACAGACACTAACTACAGTTTCCTCCTTCAAACTAAAGGTTTTTCTGCTTCTTTACTCCATCTTAGAGCTTACTGTCTCCACCTGTTTCTCAACTCCCTCTATCCTCAGGTGTGATGGATACATGTGTGAGGTGAGCCCTCCAATGGGCTGACCGAAACATCCAATAATCCAATACACACATCCAGGATTTAGCTGCATCCTGCACGTCCGTGAGCCACGCCAACACCTGGAAATATGGGAATGTGTCCACGCGTCTGCAGCTGTGGATTTTAGGCCGAGCCGAAGAGGAGGATTTGACGCGCAGGGCTCCGGTAGGATGCTATGAGACAGGCGCGCAGAGAGTGAGAGCAGCCGGACCGACAGGGGGGGAACAGTACAGAGGTTCACGAAGATGAAGGAGAAATCTAAAAACGCGGCTCGGACTCGGAGGGAGAAAGAAAACAGTGAATTTTATGAACTGGCCAAACTGCTGCCGCTGCCCTCCGCCATCACCTCCCAACTGGACAAAGCGTCCATCATCAGACTGACCACCAGCTACCTGAAGATGAGGATCGTCTTCCCTGAAGGTGAGACACCGTTCATGAAAGTTTATTAGCTGATAAATGGAGTTGTAGTTTCAAAACACATTATATGATCAAAAAATGATTCTTGCTTTTTCATATTCCAGCTGCTTCAATTTCTGTCGTATTTCTCCTGGTTTGCACAGAAAGAGCTTTAAATTTATATAATATCTTAATTTATCAACGTATTATTTTGTGTTTTTACTACAAATCCAGAGCAAAAATACCCTTAAAAATTTTTGCTCAGTCTCGTGTCTTAAAAATTACACCCACCATTAATTTACGCAAACTGAAGCTCAATTTAGGCCCATAAATACTATTCATTATGAAAAAAAAATTAAAAAGCTGAGTATGTGAAGCAAACCGTTTTCATTTTGGTTTGTTTTGAACAATTACATATGTAGGAGACGTTTTATTTCACACACTCGTATCTATCTTTTTGAAAAGAAAATGACCCAAATGCGCGTAAAAGCGAATGCGCAAATGTCAAGATTTTACATTTTAATTGATTTTTCAATTATATCCCACTTCGTGACTCTTCATCGCGTTTATTGAAAATTCTCCCCTGCGTTTCTAGGGAAATATGATGTTTTTATTCATGAAATCACTGAGGAGCTTGAGATTTATTTTGTTCCACCGCAGATAATAAAGTGTGTAGTCTCGTGTCATAAATTGTATTTCTTTTTTAAAATCAGAATCAGACCCGCGAAGTCTTTAAGTCCACGCAGAGCAGAGCTCCGGCCCCGCAGTGATGTGGTTTCTCTCCGGGGGCCCCTGGTGGCCCCTGGCAGCAGATTAGTTTAGATGAGGCTCCATCCTTCCTGCGTGACTGCTGCAGAGCTGCGGATATTAGTATGATGCGCACGTCTGATCCCCCAACATATGGAGCTTCTTGTAACAGTAAAGCAGGAGGTGGTGCAGGAAGGTGGAGCGACGAGAACATGGAGGCTCAGGCTGCAGAAGGAGAGACACGGTACAGAGAAGAAAAACACATAAAGGGAGATTACACTTTTTATTAATGTGGTCATTAACGCAAGGATTAAACCATCTAAATAACCGATCAGCTGAAGAAACAGATTATTAAATACTAATTAAAAACATAGATCTCAGTCACTGTACATGACTGTAAACTGTTTCCTGTAAAGGGCAGACCTGTAACTTCATGAATAACATACACAATTACAATAATGTTTAAAAAAATCACAGGCCCTGATACATGGAAATATTATTCTGCTCAAACTGTTTGGTAGAGATCCAGATGATGAGAACAAATTCTTTTATTTATCAATCTGAAGCAGTTATTCCAGTGATTGTATCTCTGTATCGTTAAAAAATACCAAAATTACTCCTTCTCATTGAGCAAATAGCAAATTATTCTCTTAACTCACAAAGTAATTCATCTCTGCACTCGTCAAACTCGTATTAAAAAAATGCAAAACATGCTATTTTATTTTTGTAATGCATAAAAAAATGTGTAAAGATAGTTGATGAACTGTGCGCTCATTTCTAACAAATGATCTCTGTGTGTTCTCAATGTACAAGCCAATCCTTCTTATCATTAAGTATTTGACCGCAATATTTTGGGACATTTAAATTTCAAAATTAAATACTTAAAGTCACCATCCGCTCCGAGTCGCATGTTGAGCTCTGATTTCAGAATTTGACACAATGCTAGAAAGGAGCGCAGACCTGTGAATTTGTTTTATAATTTCAGTTTCAGTCATCAGTGGTTGGTCTGACGTTTCCAGTTGTAAACGTAAAATGTGAGCTGTAATGAAATCATACTAGTATCGTAATTCCTTTCAGATGTTTCTGATTCTTTCCTCAGGAGATAAACATCTTCAATCTAAGAGATGAGTCTTAAAGATGGCATCATGAGTCTGAAATGTTTGGAGTAGATTCATTGTTTTGATGTGTGAGTAGTCAGTGTGTGTGGTTGACCTTTGAGGTTTTAGTGTGACTCTGTTGCATTGAGATTTCAGTTTGATGTTGAGTTTATGAAGGGCATGTATAGATCTACTACACAGCAGCTCTCAGTCTGAATACTCGTGTAGAAACTCGGTCGTCTGAGCTGGTTCTCATGTGCACCAACATCGGCATGTTGGTGAATAATTCAAAAGACAATCTGTGTCACACAGAGCTGCAGGATTTCACTCCTTCCCGCTCTGACTGCACATTGTGATGTGTTTTTTTTCCTCATTAAATCAACTCTGCTGCTTAAGAGAGCAGGCCTCCTCTCACACACACACACACACACAGACACACACACACACACACACACACACACACACACACACATACACACGCGCCACATGTGATGATTGAGTCGGTGAGGAAGCTGCTCTAAAGAGGCTCTGCATGAGAGGGGAGAGGAAAAGCTAAAAGTGTTCTTCATTTGGAGGAGGATTTGTTCTTTTTGTCTCAGGCAGAGGGTGTTTGGGTGTGCTTGGGGGGGGTACACATTTATTTATGTCCCTCAGAGTGGTCAGCATTGTGACCCTTGACCTCAGTCGTGTTGTCTTGAATTACATGTCACCACACACCACAAATATCTGGCTGAATTCTCAACACCCCGACTCCCAAACAAGATGTAACCGCTTAGAGAGCAGAAATCACTGTAATCAGATTATCTGCTGACTGATATAACCTTAATTCACTCTTTGTTGTGTGTTAAAGAGATTAAGTCTGATTATAATCCTCAGGAGCACAGAGACCCCGTGTAATAGCGGGGTGCAGTGAGTGTAAGGGGGATCAGGATAACAAAGTGTGATGTTGTTGGACAATAAAAATCACAGCTCAGTGGATTCTCACTCTGCTCACTCCTCATTGGTTACTCCTCTTGTTTTTTCCAGTATGAGCTGTGTCTGTGAATAATTTACATACATTATGGTATGTATGTTCTTCATTGTGGTGGGGGTTTTTTTAGTTTACAGGAGGATCTTTTCCCTCTAGTCAGCTCTTATTGGCTGAGAGGAATTTCACTTCCTAGTCACTTTAAACCATCTAATTTTCAACTACCCCAAATTTAATAAACTGATGTAATATCACTTAAATTTGTTAATTTAATTACTTAATTATTCAACCTCTTAACAGTTATAATTTACCTGTTCTAATTTTACTGTTGTCTTTCTTGCATTTTTAACAATAGTGTTACAAAACTCAGTTAAAACAAACCTGCGGCCATTTCTGATTATTTTAAAAATATTTTAATGTAAATTTCAAAATATCAGACTTCTATTGCAGGGGTTTGCTGCTTTAATATTCACAGTCCGTACTGTAAATAAAAAAAAAAACATGTCGGCTAAGCTCAGGGATCACGAGACGATTATAAACAAAAAGAAGAACACAAAAGACGCAAATAAATAAATGATATTAGATAAATACTGCCGTTTTTTCTACAAAGAAATACTTCTAAAAGATATCGAGAGAGCAAGCGTTGGAGATTAGCCCTGAGATATTTTTTTAATGCTACTGAACATAAATGAATCCTACTTTAATATCGTGTATTAGAAAAATAAATAAATATAACCCAGTATTAAACCGTATCGCAACTTCGTGGTGAATACAATAAATCAATCAAAATAAATGACAAAATTAACATGCAAATTCTGTGAAAATTAAAATGTGTTTTCATAATTTTATCAGCCATTTCAGCGTCTATGGAATAAAATCAGGCTAAAGCTTAATTTAACCGTGTGTCCTTTCACAATAAAAGTCCTGATTTGAGCGTATTTAGTGAATACGATTAGTGTTCAGTCTTTATTAATCAAACACCTTCAAGCTTTTAAAGCAGTTTGACTACATGACTGCGGATGTTTTCATAAAGATCCTGGTAACATTTGTGACGCTGTGACACGGGCCGACATGTCAAACCCGCTTTGTTCGTTTCCATGTGCTGCTCGTTAAATTACTCCTCATTATACAACTAAATATCGATTATTCAAATGTCATATAAAGCCGTTCAAACCAAAAATAAAATGATATAAATGAATAAAATTAAAGATTAAAAAGAATAAGAAATCCCACGAGTTTAAAACAGACGAATCAGCCCGAACCATAATGAAAGAAAGCCAATGATCATAATATAATCTTTAAAACTGTTTGAATCTTACAGAAAAAAAACGAACTTTGATATATTTTTTTCGTGTGGATCAGTACTTTCAAGAAGGCCTTGTTATTTCTTTTATCAACATTTCATTTAAATAGTGTATCTCAGTAGATTTCTCCCTGTGAAGAGTGCTCTTAAATGATTTAAATACACTGTATATGGGGAAATTTGTTGAATAATTTTTCGAATCGATGAAGAAATGGATCGGTCGAGTCATTGTTAGCCATAATTTCTCTGTTTAGTCTCTAATGTTTATTATTATTATTATTATTATTATTATTATTATTATTATTATTATTATTATTATTATTATTATTATTGTGTAACGAAAAATAAAACTCTAAAAGACCCCTGTCGATCTTCTTTCCAGTTGATGTTTTTGTTGTTCTACTTCAGTATTTCTCTCTATTTATTAACAGCTCAGCGGATTTTTTTTGCGTCCTGCTCCTTGCGATGAAACGTTTATTTATTTATTTTCTTTTTAAACCAGTAACCGAACGTCACTCTACACGTGATCTCTCCTGTGATTTAAGTGGAAGCCTGAGATTACTCCTGAACACAGTTTGCGGGTGTTTTGGGGGGTAATCTTGTTGTGTTGTTTCATACAGACGTGGAGTCCATCCCCGCTCCGTGTGACTCGTGCGGGCTGCGGGGCGCACTGATCCCCGCACGCCGCCTGTTTGCTCTGCAGAGCGGGATTTGCATGTCAATGCTGCAGAGACTCCTGTTTGCGCTCAGCCTCCTCGGTCACTCCAGCACAAATGTTAGTTTTTACCGCTGCTGCTGCTGCTGGGAAATGTATTTACAACTGCTGCAGCGATCCGGTGAAAGTGTGAGCAGGTTTAATTTTAGGTTTGGTGTATTTTTAGGGGGAGCATGGTCACAACGGCACTTTAACGAGCCTGTGCTGTCCAAACTGGAAACCAACAATTCACTCTCTCCTATTCACTCTCTCTATCTCTGCTGACGTGCTGAACCAACAGCACAGACTTCTTCTCATTTTTCTATCTGTTTTCATCCTGATGTTTCTGTTTACAGATCACACGAGGTCGAGAAATGTTTACACTGTTTTATTGTTTTTATCTTCTTTTTTTACCAGATATAAAACATGTGCTTAATGATAAACAGATAAAAGTGTCATTTACTCTGTCAGTCTGTAAAAGCAGAGGAATAGATGAATGTTTCCTTTGTTTATTTACATTTATAGTATTTAAAACATCTCTGGGTGACATGTTCAACAAGAGCGTAAAGCCAACTTCTAGATCGAGATGAACCATCATCATTCTGATGCAGCTGAAGAGAGAGAAAACAGAGAGTTGGGAGGACATGTTGTTGCATCTATTAGGCAACTCGATTGTGAAACTTTTTCCATGATAACATTGATATAAAACTCTAGTAACTTTGTGATACGCATCAAAATATCTAAGTAAGTGAAGCAAGAAAAAGGCCCTTGAAAGAAAACATGTAGTTTTATCTTACAAATACCACTTCACCAGGTCCTGACACGGTGATTCAAATGAAAAGAATAAAAAGTTAAGTGTTATTTTTAGTTTTGAATATCGATAGTTTATTATTTATAGTTTAGTAAATGTAAAACACAATTAATAACTCGTATTTCCTCCTCCTTTTGAGAATGGTTGAAGATGTGAACAGTCTTTTTCCAGTGGTCAGAAACTAAGATTTTTTGACTCAGGTCTGAATTTCACAAAGCTTGCTATTATCCAGTGTTTTTCAACAGACTAAACCCTGACAAAGACACCAGAGCATGTGAAAACACATTTTAGTCATACGAATGATTTATAATAAAGGTTGAAGAGGATGGAATTGATTCTTGTGGCCATGTTGGTTAAAGTTATTTTCCCAGCTGTGGTAGAAATAAGTGCAAAGATGTAATTTCATCATATTATTTTTTCATAAAAACATTCGTTGATGGGGCAAATTATGAGGTTTGGGAAAAGAAAAGAACAAAAAATAAAGTGGGCTCAATATGCTGGAGGCCTGATGATCAAATGAGACAAAGGGTTTTTAATGCTTTCTATCCATCATAAAACTATTTTAGTCTCTATTCATACGAAATAAAGCTGAAAAAGGAAATTAATCTGTGAAAATGCCAAACAATCTTGTGATGTCTGCAGATTTTCTGGTAGAATTTAGTCTAAACAAAAACTTTATAGCAAGAACTATAAAACTTTCATTTTTCAAACAGCCCTGATCCCTTTGTCATTATGCATAGCTAATTTTTTCCCCGTTTGTTTACCTATTTTTAGATGTTTAGGTGATAACTGAGTTGTTTCCTGATTTGTGTTTTTTGTTATTTGTTTTTCAGGTCTGGGTGAGTCCTGGGGACACGTGAGCCGCAGCAGCTTGGATGGGGTCACTCAAGAACTGGGCTCTCATCTCTTACAGGTACTTTATTCTCTGTGCTTTATTCTGCGTATTAACACTTCAAGAGCAAATTCAGCAAAGCTTTACAAGAGACCGAGCTGCCACAAGGTCGCCTAAACGGTTTATTTACCATGTTAGAATGAAAAATTAAAATTTTTACAACCTATTCAGTGAAGATTATTCAGCCTTAGATGGAAGTGTGTGTGAGAGTGTGTGTGTGTTTGTGTGTGTGTGTGTGTCTGGTTTAGTGGCTGCTGCCATCTGCCTCTCAGTGCCTTCATTCTTGTTGCTTTAAGAGTGAAATGAGCTGAACACATTCCTGGTCACGCACAGAGCCTCAGCCTGTCCTACAGCCCGTCTCACATCAGCTGCAGCACAAAGGAGCAGGACTACAGAGTTACAGCACTACAGGGCTGCAGGTTCACTAATACAGAAGAGAACGGCAGCAAAGAGGGATCAGCTGGGCTTTAAGATTTTAAATAACTCTATGAAATGGCTTAAAGTAGTTTCATAATGACTGACACACACTAAGTGATCATTCAAGGCAGCAAAAGACCAGCTAAACTGAAGCTCTGTGGGGTAAAATCCCTCTGTCCGTCTTTGGAAATCTAAACACTTTGTGTGCTGTTGTGATATGTGGCTGTTTCTGGTATCTTTAAGGAAAGCACTTTTCTTCTCTCTGCAGTTTTATCTCATTGACTACAAACAAAGGCATAAAAGATTAGAAAAAAAAATCATTGAAGGATTTGTAATTGATAGACAAAAAGTGTGAGAAAGAGAGGCCTTTCCTTCCAAAACAAAGAAAAAACATAACACAAAAAGAGAGGTCTTTATAATAATAGATTAAAAGATACAATATAATTTTTTTTTTAAATGCAGCACGCTTACTCTTTAAACATGCATCAGCGCGTATTTGCTCATTTTTTTTTACAAACCACAAATCTAGTTCTACAGCACCCTCTCTATAGGTGCTTTCAACTGCAGGAACTTTCCCCCGGAACTAGGAACTTGCTGTGCTATGTGCTTTAGGGGCCATTTCCACAAGAACAGTTTTAGGGGGAAACGCAAAAGTATTGTTGCGTTTCAGCTGACCTAAAAACACAAACTTTTTTACATGCCCTCCAGAGTGGAATTTTTCTGATACCCCACTGTTGCCACGTAAACGGCAAGCCAGAGTTTTCATTGAAAATTTCATGCTCAGCTTTGCACATTTAACCTCCACTGTGCCATGCGTGAACCAAAAAAAAAGTCTCTAATTGGTGGAGCAGTCACAGTGTTTTTATTTCCCCTCCCTCCATCCACAATAAGATGACCCCAGCTGTGATGAACTTGGTTTAATACCTCCCAAACAATTGTCTTCTTTGAGCCTGATAGTGTGAATGTGTCTCTGTCACCTCCAGGTGTAACAGTTAAAAGAGTGACCCTGTAAAATGACCAAACTGGAAACCAGATGCAGCACAAGCTGAATATCCTCCATGCTAACAGGCTCGCTATGGTGTTGCACATACAACATTAAGTTTCAGGAAGAGGGGGAACTATTCGGCCTCAAAGCACCTTATTAAGCAAAAGTTAAAACAAATGCAACAGTAGAAACAAACAATGAAACAACGTGATGCAAAAAGCCAACACAACTGAAGTAAAAAAGCATTACAACCAAACATTGACTGGACTATCAGGCCAGCACTTTGTAGCTCTTTACTCAGACTCGGCAGTCTGAAGGCTTTAGAGCCACCTCTCTCCTTTTTGCCAAGTCGACCAAAAGTTGGAACGACTCAGCATTTCCAACCGTCATCTTCTGGCTCCGAAACTCAGCTCAGTGGGTGACATCATCAAAACTACATCCATGTTTTTACAGTCTGTGGCTCCTCCAGCTGTGCAAAACGAGCCTGACTGCTACGCTGCAGCTCTTACTGACAAAAATCAACCTTTCTGCATAATTATACTCAAGAGCAAATGCACCAAAATGAACCAGTCCAGACTGCATTTATCAGAAAAAAAATACTAGAAAAGCTTTAACTCACACAAGATGAGGGTTGCTGACGCTTTGCTTCAGTTTTGATTTCTGCAGAATTTGAGAAGTTGTGCAAAAGCTTGGGGGGGGAGGTTCAACACTTTAAAGGATTATCCAAGAAATTAACTTTGCTGAAAATAATCATGATTACTTTGCATCTGGTGAGACAGATTTTTTGATGGTCAGGGACAAAAGAAATGAAAAGAAAGATATATATAGTATGTGTTCTCACCGCATGCAGGCAGGTGTTTGTTTCTACACCAAAAGGGCATGTAGTATGTGTTTGGCCAACCAGGAGGTCACTTACCAAACATTTTGGCTTTCAAGAGGGCACTTTTGAAGGGAAGGATCCAGTGATTTATGTGCAGTCTGTGTGTGGCCCTAACCCTAACAAACTATCCATGTTAATGATATTTGTTGTTGTGGAGCATGTCCTGACGGGAGTCTGCAAATACCAGGAAATAATTCTGTGACAATGACCCTCTATCATTATGACTGGGACAGATGATTTCTGTAAAATAAAAGTCATTAACTTATTTGTTAACATCTGGAATGCTCCAAATGCATCTGCGGTCTAGCTCTGCTCCGTTGTCAATGTTGGGTGTTCAGTCCGGCACCTTGTAGGAGTGACAGACAGGAAACCTGGGACTTCCAGTGCTTCTCTATCTGTCGATGATCCTCTCCTCATTTGTTGGACTGTAAAACCTCAGACCTGTTGACGCCTGGTCTGGCTGTGGTTGTTATGTCGGTTTGCTGTTGTCGTCAAGACACATATATGATATGGCTTTGATATTGCTTGTTTTATTTTGAAAATCATGGGTGTATTTAGAATCAGAATCAGAATCAGAAGAATTTAGGTAGTTTCCATAGACTATGTAATATATAAACATAGTCTCTGCATCACCAGTCTTTTCCTAATACAACGAAATAAAGCCAACCAACGACAAGTGCCATATTAGAAATGCTGACTCAGGGGCAAGGCTTTTGAACCTCCTTACTAACAGCCTTAGGATGCCAAACCCGTCATGTGAGCTGCGCCTTTGACCGGGCAAACAGGGATCTGATATTTTTTAAAAAGCCGCATCAGAAAAAAAGATATAACCCCTGTATAGTGTGTGCTGATTTAGACTCAATATGTTTTTTTGGGTCTGTAAATATGTTTTCAATACTATAACTAATGTGCTTATTGGTTATGGGCTTGGTGTGCATGGAGTTTGCAGTCTCTCTGCAGTCAGCCTCAAAAACAGACTGCTGCATATCTGCTGCAACCTGCCAGAGCAGGGATGCATCCAAATCACAATGGAGCGGATCTACTGTGAGCTGGCACATTGACTTGAATGGAAACTTATCTGATCTGGTGCTGTGACGTAGCGGGGCTAGACTACAGACACATCTGGTGTATTTTGTCCGTAACGTCCAATGGGAAACTACGTTTTGTTTTTGCTGTTCACCTTGGCCTCCTTATGTTCACATTCAAACATTTGCTGCAGGTCAAAGGCAAAGAGCTCACAGTGACAGATGCGTTTGATATGAAGCAGAGGAATAAAAAATATTCAGAAGAAGTGGATTGGAAGTTGTTATTTATTGTGTTTTATGGGGATCAAAAGTAGAATAAGAGGACAGCTGTAAATGAGTCGTCAGCAGATTGGCTGAGATCCCCAGGCCCTTTACACAAACTGTTACTTCTCCTATCAGAGCTGCCAGCTGGAGCAGGCAACTGAGGCTGCTCTACATGTTTTTTAATCTGTCTGTAGATAATTTAGCCAAGTTTGACTGAAGAAATACGTAATCATATGGCTCATCTTTTAGAAAACATGAATCAAATAAGTCAAGTAATAGCCATCCAAACTCTGTCTTGAGTGTCTGGTATGCACAAACCTAAATGAAACTGTTACGTTTCTTGAAGTACAACATTCTGAACAAAAGAAACTTCATAAATTGTTTTTACTGCAGTGATTTTACAGTGAGACATTCAGGCCTCCGTTTTCTTTGTAATGGCACAGTCTGGAGTTGTGATGAGACTTTTGATTAAATTGATTTGCCTGGATTGATGAAAAGTAACTTTTTTTTGGTGAGATGTGAATGTTTGCAGTGTGCCTTCATTACATGCTGTGAGTTAATTTGATTTTTTTTTTTTGTCCATTTAAATATTTGTTTTTAACTCTTCATTTTTCTATTACTCAGCTGTGGAAGCGCAGCTATAGTCATCATATACTGGGGAAAAAAAGTCATATTCTAAAATATTAGAAGCCACCCATAAGGAGGTTGGGTGTTCGTTATATTGTCCCAATTCAAGATAATAATTAAGTATTTTTTTCTTTCTTTTTCAGATTGTCTTGCACTTAATGAGCAATTCATTACTATAAATTAATTTATTAATTAATATTAATTACTTCTAATAGGTTGAAAAACGTTTTCTGTCTTTCTTTTTTAAAAAAGCCATTTTTATTGTTTAAAAGAAAAATTGCTTTGTTTTGAGTTTTGCAGAGCAATGCAGAAAGGATGCTGCAGCCTTATGTTTGGGGCACAGGCTTTAACTAGCCAGTAGTAGCTAAGCTCTACTTGCATCCCATCTACTCCGTGCTTAATAGGAAGTAAAAAGACAAAAAAAGAAATAATAAAGCTCTGTTTCTTCTTTCTTTCAGACGTTGGATGGCTTCATTTTCGTGGTTGCTCCAGATGGTAAAATAATGTACATATCAGAAACAGCATCAGTTCACCTGGGCCTTTCACAGGTTAGTTTAAAACTTCATGTCACTCTGTCTGACGTCTAATAAATCAGATCGCTGAGGAAATATTTACCTCCACAGGTAGAGCTGACGGGGAACAGCATCTATGAATACATCCATCCAGCAGACCACGACGAAATGACGGCCGTCCTCACCGCACACCAGCCTTACCACTCACACTTTGTCCACGGTAATGAAAAGCACGTACAGGTTAAACAGTAAACAACCCATTTCAGAGCAGTACTGACTCTTTTTTTTGTATATCTTTGCAGAGTATGAGATGGAGCGCTCCTTCTTTCTGAGGATGAAATGTGTCCTTGCCAAAAGAAATGCTGGTCTCACCTGTGGAGGATACAAGGTAGTACACTGTGCCTCCCAACTGTTTTCAGTCCATGCAAAACTGTAAGCTCAATAAAGTCAATGAAACTCCTTTAAGACCATAAAAAACTACAAAAATCAGGATGAGGGAACCATGTGAATATATTGGTAAATATCTTCATGTCATGTAAATCCTCAGGTGAACCTAAGCTCCAGTCTAGAAACCCTCTGATTATTCCTCAACAATAATATGCATCTTTGAATGATCAGTGATGAGCAAATTACTTTGAAAAAGTAATGAGTTATGGGTACTCGTTACTTGCCCAAAAAGTAATTGAATTAGTAACTGGATTACTCCTTCATAAATGTAGTCAGTTGCCAGGGAAAGTTGTTCTTGCGTTTCTTTAAAAAAAAACAAAACAACAAAAAAAACCCTGTCAAATATGTAAAAGGATTTTTGAAAAGGTTTTGGTGCCCCTACTTCCATCTGGAAATCACCAGCTTTAATTCAAAAGATGGCCCTGGACTCCTCTTGTGGTTGTTTGTGAGTAAGTTTGTGACACCAACACTCACCTGCATGAATTCTGGCTCTGATTGGCTTACCATGAAATTGTACTCTACCTTTAGTCAGTCATCATTACTTATGCTTCTGTAACCCCTACCTCCTCACCAAAGAAGGACAATAAAGCAAAGCAAAAAACATTATTATAATCGGCAGCTCCTGTCCTGTGCCTGGCTGACCGAGCCAGGTCAGATAACAGCTGTTAGGTATCAGTGCATGATATTGAGCCACATTTCCCTGCCAGCAACAGTGGCGTTGTAACATTTGAAAGAGTAATTAATCAGAGTACTCATTACTGAAAAACATTAATGGCGTCTTTTCAACATTCTTCCACCCAGCACTGGGAACAATCACCAGCTTTTCAGGCATTTTAGAATAATACTTTTTTTGTTTGATCTGCATGTGTTTTAGTCCTGTGCAAAACTAAAGAAATGAACGTGTGTTCAGATCAATGGCAAAGCCAATGCATGGGGTACATAACTGCCAACATCTGACTTGGTCAAAAAGAGAAGACAGTATTTATGACCGAGAATATTATTGCTATCAACATGAAAAATCAGGAGATAACTGGGAGGAGATACAAATCTGGAGTTCATCAGGAGAACATACAGTCGTCCTCAAAATTATTCATACCCTTGCTAATTCTTGAGATTTTTTCATTTAGTGATAAAATGAATGCATATTTTCAAATTTGTGTATCAGTTACATGTGACCAACAATTCAAAGAAGGACAACAATACAAAATTCAAAAAAATATTTATGTCTGGGGTATTTTATTGATGGAGTCCCAAAAAATGCCATGTTCAAAATTATTCATACCCCTGACAATACTTCCACAAAAATGTGCAAAGTATGGCCAATTTTGTCCAGTAGTTACTTCAAGATGCCAAAATGGAATNTCAGAATCAGAATCAGAAGAATTTAGGTAGTTTCCATAGACTATGTAATATATAAACATAGTCTCTGCATCACCAGTCTTTTCCTAATACAACGAAATAAAGCCAACCAACGACAAGTGCCATATTAGAAATGCTGACTCAGGGGCAAGGCTTTTGAACCTCCTTACTAACAGCCTTAGGATGCCAAACCCGTCATGTGAGCTGCGCCTTTGACCGGGCAAACAGGGATCTGATATTTTTTAAAAAGCCGCATCAGAAAAAAAGATATAACCCCTGTATAGTGTGTGCTGATTCAGACTCAAGATGTTTTTTTTGGGGTCTGTAAATAGGTTTTGAATACTATAACAAATGTGCTTATTGGCTATGGGCTTGGTGTGCATGGAGTTTGCAGTCTCTCTGCAGCCAGCCTCAAAAACAGACTGCTGCATATCTGCTGCAACCTGCCAGAGCAGGGATGCATCCAAATCACAATGGAGCGGATCTACTGTGAGCTGGCACATTGACTTGAATGGAAACTTATCTGATCTGGTGCTGTGACGGAGCGGGGCTAGACTACAGACACATCTGGTGTATTTTGTCCGTAACGTCCAATGGGAACTAAGTTTTGTTTTTGCTGTTCACCTTGGCCTCCTTATGTTCACATTCAAACATTTGCTGCAGGTCAAAGGCAAAGAGCTCACAGTGACAGATGCGTTTGATATGAAGCAGAGGAATAAAAATATTCAAGAGAAGTGGATTGGAAGTTGTTATTTATTGTGTTTTATGGGGATCAAAAGTAGAATAAGAGGACAGCTGTAAATGAGTCGTCAGCAGATTGGCTGAGATCCCCAGGCC
The DNA here is from genome assembly GCA_008086565.1 of Thalassoma bifasciatum. Taxonomy (NCBI): domain Eukaryota; kingdom Metazoa; phylum Chordata; class Actinopteri; order Labriformes; family Labridae; genus Thalassoma; species Thalassoma bifasciatum. The sequence continues at coordinate 8,157 of RPOG01000364.1, read as the reverse complement.
CTTTACACAAACTGTTACTTCTCCTATCAGAGCTGCCAGCTGGAGCAGGCAACTGAGGCTGCTCTACACGTTTTTTAATCTGTCTGTAGATAATTTAGCCAAGTTTGACTGAAGAAATACGTAATCATATGGCTCATCTTTTAGAAAACATGAATCAAATAAGTCAAGTAATAGCCATCCAAACTCTGTCTTGAGTGTCGGGTATGCACAAACCTAAATGAAACTGTTACGTTTCTTGAAGTACAACATTCTGAACAAAAGAAACTTCATAAATTGTTTTTACTGCAGTGATTTTACAGTGAGACATTCAGGCCTCCGTTTTCTTTGTAATGGCACAGTCTGGAGTTGTGATGAGACTTTTGATTAAATTGATTTGCCTGGATTGATGAAAAGTAACCTTTTTTTGGTGAGATGTGAATGTTTGCAGTGTGCCTTCATTTCATGCTGTGAGTTATTTTGATTTTTTTTTTTTGTCCATTTTAATATTTGTTTTTAACTCTTCATTTTTCTATTACTCAGCTGTGGAAGCGCAGCGATAGTCATGATATACTGGGGGAAAAAAGTTGTATTCTAAAATATTAGAAGCCAACCATAAGGAGGTTGGGTGTTTGTTATATGACAAAAAAAAAAAAAACACCTGCCAATGAAATTTAAAAAATGGCATCTGGCCTTTTGATGTACCGATATTGTCCCAATTCAAGATAATACTATAAATTAATTTATTAATTAATATTAATTACTTCTAATAGGTTTAAAAACGTTTTCTGTCTTTCTTTTTATAATAAGCCATTTTCATTGTTAAAAAGAAAAATTGCTTTGTTTTGAGCTTTGCAGTGCAGTGCAGAAAGGATGCTGCAGCCTTATGTTTGGGGCACAGGCTTTAACTAGCCAGTAGTAGCTAAGCTCTACTTGCTTCCCATCTACTCCGTGCTTAATAGGAAGTAAAAAGACAAAAAATAAATAAATAACAAAGCTTTGTTTCTTCTTTCTTTCAGACGTTGGACGGCTTCATTTTCGTGGTTGCTCCAGATGGTAAAATAATGTACATATCAGAAACAGCATCAGTTCACCTGGGCCTTTCACAGGTTAGTTTAAAACTTCATGTCACTCTGTCTGACGTCTAATAAATCAGAGCACTGAGGAAATATTTACCTCCACAGGTAGAGCTGACGGGGAACAGCATCTATGAATACATCCATCCAGCAGACCACGACGAAATGACGGCCGTCCTCACCGCACACCAGCCTTACCACTCACACTTTGTCCACGGTAATGAACAGCACATGCAGGTTAAACAGCAAACAACCCATTTCAGAGCAGTACTGACTCTTTTTTTTTGTATATCTCTGCAGAGTATGAGATGGAGCGCTCCTTCTTTCTGAGGATGAAATGTGTCCTTGCCAAAAGAAATGCTGGTCTCACCTGTGGAGGATACAAGGTAGTACACTGTGCTTCTCAACTGTTTTCAGTCCATGCAAAACTGTAAGCTCAATAAAGTCAATGAAACTCCTATAAGACCATAAAAAACTACAAAAATCAGGCTGAGGAAACCATGTGAATATATTGGTAAATATCTCCATCATTACTTATCATCATTACTTATGCGTCTGTAACCCCTACCTCCTCACCAAAGAAGGACAATAAAGCAGAGCAAAAATCATTATTGTAATCGGCAGCTCCTGTCCTGTGCCTGGCTGACCGAGCCAGGTCAGATAACAGCTGTTAGGTACCAGTGCATGATATTGAGCCACATTTCCCTGCCAGCAACAGTGGCGTTGTAACATTTGAAAGAGTAATTAATCAGAGTACTCATTACTGAAAAACATTAATGGCGTCTTTTCAACATTCTTCCACCCAGCACTGGGAACAATCACCAGCTTTTCAGGCATTTTAGAATAATACTTTTTTTGTTTGATCTGCATGTTTTTTAGTCCTGTGCAAAACTAAAGAAATGAACGTGTGTTCAGATCAATGGCAAAGCCAATGCATGGAGTACATAACTGCCAACATCTGACTTGGTCAAAAAGAGAAGACAGTATTTATGACCAAGAATATTATTGCTATCAACATGAAAAATCAGGAGATAACTGGGAGGAATTATAAATCTGGAGTTCATCAGGAGAACATATATAAAAAGTGGGAGACTCCCTCAGAAATCAGGAGTTTTGGCATGAAGTAGCTCCAGCTCTGTTTCTGCTGAGTCCCAGTTTCACTGTTCATCAGAAGTTACTTTACTCTTGTGTTTACTTTGTCAGTTTGAACCAAGAAAAGACAGCCATTCTCTTTTGATTTACTTGTCATCAACATGTCTTAAGTTAGCTAAAACACCATCAATTTATAAAATGTTTGTTTGTTGATAAGCGGAAAAACAGGCTATGTGAAAGAGTGATGTCACCCATCAGTTTGTGGGTTTTTTTTAAGCCAGATTGGGGCTGTAACTGCTCTTTGCATCATTTTATCAGTAAAAACAGGGTGACTGGTGGAAAAAGAGAAATAAACAGGTTCATAACAGCATAATATTTAACACCAAGAAGCATAATTACAGCAGAGGAATAATCTGCTGAATGCTAATTTTCTTATATTTTGTGCTGAGTTTTAAATAATTCTAACATTTGAGTATCATTTCTGGCCCAGGTGATCCACTGCAGCGGTTACCTGAAGATCCGACAGTACAGCCTGGACATGTCTCCGTTCGACGGCTGCTATCAGAACGTCGGGCTGGTGGCTGTCGGTCACTCGCTCCCACCGAGCGCGGTCACAGAGATCAAACTGCACAGCAACATGTTCATGTTCAGGGCCAGCTTAGACATGAAGCTCATCTTCCTCGATTCACGGTAACTCCTGTCTGACTCTGGATATCTGTTTTACTGCCATAGGACTTCAATCTTCCACATATTTGTTCCTGTATGAATTTGTTTGTTGGTGTGACTTTTTTTGAAAATATGGATGGACTTAATAAAATCAAATGTGTGTCTCTGTCTGTCTCAGGGTTGCGGAGCTGACAGGATATGAACCTCAGGATCTGATCGAGAAGACTCTGTACCATCACGTCCACAGCTGTGACTCTTTCCACCTGCGCTGTGCTCATCACTTGTGTGAGTTAGGTTTGTTTTACCTTCCTACAAACTCTCTAAACACACAAACACACTCATAAAAGTGAAAGACTCTGTATCCGCCTTTACTTTACAATCCTTGTTTTTCTTAGCCTTTTTAAATTATGTGACATGAGGTAATACGTTACTCAGTATCATGTTTTGGGACATTTTGTTGATTACTGCACTCATGTTTTCACTTTATCCAGTTTTTAGGATATTTGGTGCATGCTTAAATGTTTCTTATCCCCCCTGCAATAATCATGAAGTGTTCTCGTCTCTTCTCTTTGTCTTGCAGTACTGGTCAAAGGTCAGGTCACCACAAAGTATTACCGCTTCTTAGCCAAACAGGGGGGCTGGGTCTGGGTTCAGAGTTATGCAACCATCGTCCACAACAGCCGCTCATCCAGACCTCACTGCATCGTCAGTGTCAACTATGTTCTCACGTGAGTATCAGGCATTAAAGCTTGGGATATTAATCTGTGGAAAAATGGTTTTAACTTTAGTCAAACATGGTGATTTCTTCTGTTGTTGTGCTCTGCTTATCTCAACAATAAATTTTACTTAATTTTAGTGGAAACTTTTCATCTAACTTCTCAAGAACAATACAAACAGACGACAGTTTGTTTATTTATAACATACAGAAAGAGCCTCAATACATGCAGACCCATTTAAAAGAAAAAAAAAATCCCCTATGCCCTTTGTGACACTGTATACTTGTGAATGGTTATAGAAGATGTATTAATAAGAAAAACTCTGAGTTAAAATTAAATGTTTGTGACAGCTGTCAGTCAGATGTGTTTGTGTGTGTTTGGCAGCTCAGGTTGAAAACCTCTGCTGTGCCGTCGCTCTCTGCTGTGATGAGATAATGAGTGTTGGTACTTTACGCAAACACTTACTGTGAGGCAATCAACTGGAGGTTAATTGGAAATATGATACGTTTGCTGAAGGACAGAGGGCAGAGTTAGGGGAAAGTTTGTTCAGCCAGATTCTGCTTTTTATAGCAACAAAAGAAATGTGGTTGTGAAATAGAAAAATTCTTCCCTCCTGTAGCTGGAGCAGACATTCCTGCTCTTTCGCTGAATCTGCTCCCCTCAATGTGTCAGACAGCGTGTCTGAGCCCTTTGTTACTGCGTTTGTTAAGTGTGCTCATGTGTTGGCTCTTACCTGTGCTGGCCCCTCTCTCAGTCACCTGGTACAGTTTATCTGCTCTGCCTGCAGAGCGAATAAACACAGACAGGCGCTGAAGCTGCATTAGCCCAGTCTTAATCCTGCACAACCAGGGGGGCTGAAAATTCTCATTACAAGCTGCTTTTTTATTTAGTTACAGAGAAATTAAACCAAAATTAAACTTATTTTAACCTTTCTTTTAAAAGGGATTGAGAAAATGATCACAGCCTTTGTTCCACAAACTTTTATTTCAAGTTAACACAAGGTACTCTTAATCCACCAAACCCAACCGTTTCCAACCCAGGGCCCACTTTTCAGTTTCAAAAATTTCCACGGCCCAACTCTGACCCCTTAAAGAGGAAGGCAATATAGCGCTGTGTTGAGGCCTGATTCATAACAATGATCAGAAATGTAATTTTTTAAAAAGGGAGAAAACACAAAATGCAATAACTGGTTGATAATGTCAAAGATGCTATGTCAAAAACAATAACTTTCTGTAAGTTATTACATTTTGGGTTCGGTTGAAAAAAAAAAAAATTATGCAATTTGGGAAATGATTTGATAGCCCACTAGGGAGCCCATAGGTTGGAAATAACTGACTTTAAAGAATTAGGACATCGCCCCAATATCCATAAATAACTAAGTTAAAAAAATTATAACTGTCAGTCATAACTGTCCTCAAACACCTGAGCACGAAGTGGTGGGTAAACAGGAGAAGTGAGAGTCAGCTCATCACCAAAGCTCTAAGGTTGTTCTTGCCTCCTGCTGTTAATAAATTATAACATACTGAAAAGGATACTGAGTACTTTGTTAGATGTTAAAGAAAGGGGGTTTTGCATTCCCTTATATTAAAACATGAAGATAAGGTATCAGCGCTGGATGTTCAGACTAAACATGCAGAATTATTTATGGTGTTAATGAGATAGAGGTCTTTGAAACTCATATAAAAAATGATACATTCTTTGTTATTTGGTTTAGTTTCAGTCTGTGTTGAGCTGGTTGAAATAAGGTGTGAGGCGTTCAGACCTGATTTCCTACCATTTTACTTCCTTGTAATCCTTTTATTTTATGACCCCTGATGTGCAGTTTCACAGATGTTTGAATGTGTGTGTGTGTGTGAGTTTGTGTGAATCAGGTGTCTGTGAAATGCTCCATTAAGCAATGAGGCTGTCTGCATTCACTGAACAGCTTGACACACGTTTCCTGCACCTCCTACCTCAAACCTCTAACAGCTTTGTGTTTACAGCCTTTTAATTGATAGGCTGTAAACTTGATGAGTGTTTACTGGCTGCAGCGCTGTGAGCGGACTGAAGCTTTGTTTCTCTGCTTGTTTTAAACCTGTGTTAGAAACGCAGCGACGTGGAGGTGAGACTTTATGTGAGCGGTAGTTTGACCTGGTAGCTGTGGCGTGTAGAGCCTGATGATAAGACCACTTCACCTGTGTGTGAACTCACTTTGTGTGTGTTAAGCTCTGATAACCTCTGACTGCTGCTGCTAACACAGCCAGACAGTGATTTATCAAACCTTTGAATAAAAGCATGTCTGCTGCAGAAGCACGTAACAACAGCTTTTACTCACAACAGTTACGCTGTTCTTTTGCAGGATTTATCACTACAATCTTATTCTCTGAACTTTCAGTGTTTAAGAAGCGGTGAGGTCCAAAACAAACAAAGTCAAAGGTCCCCAAAGAAGAGAAAAGCTGCCTCATTTTTACAGTTTTATTTCTCCTGGACTGCTACAACTACAACTCTGAGGGAAACAGGAAATTAAAAAAAGCTGAATGAAACTAAAAGTGGGGGATGATTTAAGATTTCAACTTCTTTTGAGTCTGTTGAACAACAGCATCAGCACTTTTCACACAGCCAAAGAAATAGTTTTAAACAAATCTTTCATGTGACTGATTGTCATATATTTACTTGTAAAAAATCCCTTCAGCAAACTTATCATAGCTTTCAGTAAGGCCTGAAAATTATAGTGAAATATTAAAAATCATGTAACCACTGTACAGAAGCCCCTTAGTTTGCTTATACTCTTAGCAGTGTTTCTTACAAATAGATATGATGCAGTTGTACAAGCTCCCGAAGTGTACAAAAGACTGCTAAGGTGTATTTGCAGAAAATTCGACGTTATACCTTTTTCTAAACTATTTGATTGCTAAAGGAGATAAAGTAGTGTGTGATCTACACTTGCTCTGCTGATGATGAAATACGTCTTCTATTCTGACCCTCTGCAAGTGCAATGATTGCAGACTTATTGTGTCAACAGTATTAGTTAAAATAATTATGTTAATTTAACTATTCATTCGAAGTGCTTTCCAGTAATAGTATCACAATTGCTTGTGGAAAAAAAAATAACTTGTCACTCCCTCACTGCTTTTAATAATCCTCTGTAAAATACAATCATTGCACTGCAGAGTTTTTTTTAAAGTTTATTTATTTTTTTAAAATTATTTTCATGCATAAATGGCAAGCCTGACTAACTTGAAAGATGGATCAGTATTGCTTTATGCTCTGTGGCTTGAAATTTGCCCATTATTTTTGGTTTATTGAGAAGAAAGATGTCAGGAAAATTGTTGTGAGATGTAAACTGTGTCTTGGTACTCTGTGTTCTTCAACTTAGATCAGCACAGGCTGGATTTTAAAAATTGTGTATCCTCCTCAGTTGAACTAAATGTGTTTTTCATAAGGCCTGTAACTTTAATGGATTCATAAACTGCAGAGAAAAAACACACTTGTAATTTCAGTTCCTACATTCACAAAGAGGCCAAACTCAGAATCATGCGGAGAAAGGTCACAATTACCTATTTTGTGTGATGTAAATTTAAGTAATAGTAGTGTAAAATTTAAATGCTGGCAGGCAGTAATAATAAAAGTAATAAGATTACTTTTAAAAAGAGTAGTAGCAGTATTTTTTTTTTTTCAGTAGAAGGCCCAACAAACAGAAACTGTCTGATGGTTGTTTCAGTTACTTTTTCCTGCGTGCTGCAGATGTTTTTGGCGCTCACTTTGTGTTGCTTTAGGGGTAAGGGTACTGTTGCTTCATTTTAGTTGTCAAATTCTCATATTGTCAGTTACAGCGGTTAACAAATTAATTGCACCTGTCATTAAAACGAGAAAGCCATTCAGAATCTTGAGCTTTAAGTTGAACTCTTTCTGTCTAAGTGGATTCAACACTTTCCATCATTTTGAACAAGAAGCTTTGGTTCATTCAACGTTTGATATCTCTTACTTAAAAACAGCTTCATTGTTCACCAGGTCGCAGCAGTAGGGACATCTGTGTGTCATCTGCATAACAGTGGAATGAAAAGCTGTGACAGTTGATGATTTTCCAAGCGAGAGCTTATAAATAGAAAATGATTGTAGGCCTAGAATAGAACCTTGAGGTCCACCACAATTGAAATGGCAGGTGGAAGATGAGTGCTGACCTGTGGTGACTCTAGATATGTGGTGTTTTAGATATGGAATCAACTAAGTGCTATTCCATTTAGTTTATCAGTGTTGAACAATACCTATGCAGTGCTGCATTAACTCCAGGTTAGCATTGTGGATTGCTATTATTTAATGCATGCCATATTTAAGGACCCTCACCTGATATCACTGATGCAAACCCTCTGCAACATGTCTGCATGTATGAGTTTGTGTGTTCAGGCTGAGGCAGGGGACAGATATGTGCAGATGACAGATCACTGTTTGTCTTAAGTAAACCCTGTCCAGGTTTTCTGTTGTCTCAAACTTGATTCATCATCCGTGGTGAGATCTGTAGAACACTTTAGCAAGAAATCAATTCCCATTTCCCAGAAGTGAGATGTCCACGCTTCTCCTCTGGGCCTGATTTAGCCAGACATAGCTTTTAATCTCCTGGTGTATTTGATTGGACAGCTTTCCCTCTGTAGAGT